>JAVDPK010000722.1:120891-144198 GCA_034780415.1 Cichlasoma orientale
TTTGTAAACTCACAATACCGTTTTAGTTAGTTATCGTATTTTCCTTTTAATTATAGTTTTTATTTATTTCAGTTAACAACAATGTTTTTTCAATTTTAGTTTTCGTTATTTCGTTCGTTTTCGTTAACTATAATAACCCTGATCATCACACAGGAATAAGCATACATGGGAGATGTGTCCAAATGTGCCTGTTTGATTTTCCTCCCTGAATCCTTGTCATTTGCCTGACACACACTTCTTGTGAACAGATGAGGAGGTGTTGAATGAGGAGGAGCTTGACAAGGAGTTTCTGTGGAATCTTCAGCTGCTCTCTGAGGTGAATTAACTTTTATAATTCGAGTTAACATCTGTATTTGCTGACTCCTTATTTCAATAATCATGCCATAATATTTTTTTTTACGTTGTTGCTATGTGCACCTGCAGGTGTCTCGTGTGGATGGTGATAAGATCCTGCCCTATCGTTCTGACTTGGTTCAGATTTTGCAGCTGACACTCCATCTCAAGTGTAAACAGGGCTACACTCTAGCTTGCAACCTGTTGCACCACATCCTTCGCTCAACTGCCCTCATCTACCCCACGGAGTACTGTAGTGTGCCAGGAGGCTTCCATCAGCCAGTCACTGACTATCTACCCATCAAGGTACAAATGTCACACTTGCCTTATATGAAATACACTATGTAATACACACTGGTTTTGCTGTCAGGTGCATTTACCCTTAGAAACCGTGTAACCAAAAGCTTCAAAGAATACTACTTGACTCACTTGGAGAGTCAAGGTCAAAAGCAGGCACTTGCAATTAGAGACATTTGTCTTTTAACTAGATAAGTCTCAGTGAAGCTATGACCTGGTTTGATTAATTCCCTACTCCTTTCTTTAGTCCTTTGATCTCATTAAGTCTCTTCCTCAGTAGAGGCATGGGTAGTAGATCACTTGGCTCAATTAGTCTCCTGCACCCAAATGGGATGACTCTTGAGGTTACCAAGTTGATAGTAATTGTATAGACCTAGTGAAATGTGCTGTGTGCATCTGTTTTTAAGCAGTCATAAAGAAATCAAATATTGATGTCAACTTTTCTCTTTGTTTTTTTGGGTTGATAGTGAGTCAGTTTTGTAAAGAATGATTTGATTTGCCATCTGTTAATGCACTTGGACTAAGCGTCCAACCAAAAAAAGATTTTATGTTTGCAGAGTGCATAAAATCTTGAAAGTGATTTTTCTTTTCTTTCAAATTTCAGTGAGATTTTATTTTTTGTCTTCAGATCAGAATTGCATTTGCCAATACTAAATCCACCTTTACACATCCACACCCAAACCAGATTATAAAATATCATATTCATGTTTCTTACTGTAATGATCGTAGTGTGTGTGTGTGTGTGTGTGTGTGTGTGTGTGTCTGTACGTACCCTGTCCCCTCCTTAATGGGTGGGCCAAGCTCACCACCACCACCACCAAAAAAACCTCCATGTATTATAAATCCCAATTCCTTTGATTTTTGTATTCATCATCCCCTTGTTGAATGTGATTTTACGTTCTCCGTTTGTTTGATGTGTCGCGTTCAACAGATGTTGCCTGTGTGTAACTTTAAGGTCACCAACATTTGTATCCATCAGATGTGTTTTTTGCTACTTTGTATAATAATTTGCTTGATGTTATTGCCCATGCAGGACTGGGGTCGTCCTGGGGACTTGTGGAATTTGGATATCCGGTGGCATGTACCCAGCGTTGAGGAGACCTCATTTGCTTTTTATTTATTGGACCTTATTCTTCAGCCTGAACTTCAGCGCCTTAAGAGATTTGCACAAGGTGAACAGGACATGACCAGGTAAGGAACTCTTGAGTGCTGTCAAGACTAAAATTATCTTTAGACTACATTTTTCTTAATTTTGGTTGATTTTTATAATCCCTGTGTTCTGTTTATTGTGTCGCCTGCCGAGAGGCAGGGAGACACTTAGGGTTCACTTAGGGTTGTGATATAGTTGTGTTTATAATTTTGTACTTTCAGAGATGATGTCCTACAGAGCCTCACCATTGTTCAGCACTGTCTCCTAGGAGCCGGGAGTCTGATGCCTCCACTGAAAGGAGAGCCGATCCCTGAGCTGTCAGTAATTGCATTGATACGATAAACTCAGTTGTGATGAAGAAAACCAGAGAAATGCATCACTGACTTTCATTAATGTACATGAATCAGAGAAATCCCCACTTTATTTCTACTTAATGTTAAATGTGAAGTGTTTTTTTTTCTCCCCTCCCAGGGTTCATAGCATGGTGAATCTAGATGAGACCACCCTCTATACAGGAATGGAGTATGGTGTGTTAATCTCTTTTTTTAAGAACTATTGAAAGTAGCGTGTTTCACATTAGATATAAATTATAGGGTTTGTTGGAATATAAACTTAGACTATATTATTATCTCCACCCACAGATGAGTCCAGAGAGAACTACAGGGATGCTATCTGTAGTGTGATGAGACAGCTGCTACGTACGTTTCACCCACTTATACCTCCTCGTAGACTTGTGATCTCTTTATTCTACAACCCAGTTATGTTCTACAACCCCCCCACTATATGTTAGATCATTGTTCCACTATCTGACTTCCATTTTTCCTTCTTATAGAATATATCCTGGAGCACTCAGAGGATGACACTAAGTCTCTTTTCTCCATCATCAAGGTGGGCAGCCAGTTAAATAATAGCCAAAATACATACTTATATCTTTTGGAAAGCCACAGTGGCTCATCTCTGAGTTATTAGGTGTGGGAAAATGTGTGAGCGTAGGCTATCGCTGACAGAATCATGTTTCCTGTTGTGCCCCAGCACAAATCGATATTTTTGTCTGTGACGTTTTAGATTATCAGCGACCTTTTACACTTCAAAGGGTCTCACAAGCATGAGTTTGACTCCCGCTGGAAGAGTTTCAACCTTGTGAAGAAATCAATGGAGAACAGAGTGAGACTTTTTACTGTTCTTGTTACATTTGTGTTCCATTGTTTTGGAATTAAAAACAATATACGCCCTATCAAAAGTTACAGAAGATGCAGTAGTGACCATAGTGACCTTGCCATTGTGTTTGCAGCTTCATGGCAGAAAGCAGCACATCAGAGCTCTGCTAATAGACAGGGTTATGCTTCAGCATGAGGTAAGTCATTCATAGAGAAATGGGACTTTGGGTTATCATTGTGTTTTACCATTTCTAACTTTGAGTTTGTCCTCCTCAGCTGCGAAAGCTGACGGTGGAAGGATGTCAGTACAGAAGCATTCACCAGGCGCTGATGAGAGATCTGTTGAGGCTTTCCACAAGCACCTACAGTCAAGTGAGTCCTGCGGGACGCCCTTCAGCAAAGCATAGTCCGCAGCTTGTTTAAATATTGTTGGTGTTATTTATTAGTTAACTGACATTTGAGTAGCGTTTTTGAAATAAAAAATAATTGAGACTTGTTGCTTTCCAGGTACGCAGCAAAGCTCAAAATGTGTTGTTCACTGCACTGGGAACCTACAATTTCTGCTGCAGAGATCTGATCCCCCATGTCCTTGAGTTTCTCAACCCAGACAACAGCACTGTTACTCAGCAGCAATTCAAAGTATGACAGTCAGCTTTGCAGCACAGAAACTCTTGAACAATTATTTATATTTGTATATTTATTTAATGCTACATTGTATCTCTCCAGGGTGCCTTGTACTGTCTTCTGGGGAATCACAGCGGAGTGTGCCTGGCCAATCTGCATGACTGGGAGTGCATTGCTCTGACATGGCCTGCCGTTGTACGGTCTGGCCTCAGCTCAGCCATGTCTCTGGAGAAGCCCTCCATTGTGCGGCTCTTTGATGATCTTGCAGACAAAATCCATCGCCAGTATGAGACCATTGGCATTGACTTCTCTGTGAGTTATTAAGAACACTTTCAAAACTAAATCATGAAATAGGTAAAAGCACAATAGCTCAAACATTGTTATCTTGAACACAATGTTTTGTTGTTTTTAGATTTTTTTTTTTACTAAACCATATTACAGTTATATGAAGGAAAAAATGCACAAGATTAGAGTTCTATGATGAATATTAGCTTAAAGTGCAGACTCTTAGCTTATTGTGGAGCTGAACAAAAATGTTGCATTAACCACTGAGGAATTCCATCCATTTTTAAACACACTTCCAAATTTTCAGGGCTCAAATGTAATTTGACAAATTAACATAATAATAAATAAAATGCTCTTTTTGTCAGGAATCTTTGTGGGCAGAGACTTCATGAAGTGTGACATAGGGGTGTCACCAAAGAAGGGGTTTCCTCTGTTTTTATGCTTTGCCAGGCCTTTCACTTTAACAAGTGAAATGTAGCTGCCTGACTGCTTGACTGACTTGGCTGTTGCAGAACATGCCACCTCTTTAACTTCAAAACTCCAGAGTTGCTTTTACAGTATTTTTTGGATCCATTTGTAAGACGCTGTCCACTCAACATCACTGCATTTGGCTGAATCCAAGCACAAAGTACATCTCTCTAAGCTGCAGAATTAATCTGTCTGTTTCTGTCTGTTGCCACATAATCACTAATTGGAAGTGCACTTCCTCCTCTATGTTTTGTATGTGACATTGTAATCTTCCCATCATGAGCTGTTCCAAGTTTTCTCCATGCAGTCGTCCTCTTGTTACAGTTCTGGTTGAGCTTAGGTTTGTCTGTTCAAAGAATGCTGCTCCAGAGCCGGTCTAGCTTTTTTAAGCTATGTCTAATCTATCTAATCTGCCCTTTCTGCTCTTGAGACTGATTGCTCCATGTGAATCCTTTGCCTTTGCTCTAGTGAAGTCTTCATTGTTGGGTAATGATATGCCTAGCTTCTGGAATGTTTTCTTCCCTTAGCCAAATGCTCTGACATGAATTTTTTTTTTTTTTACCATGGGAAGAATCTTGCAGTCAAAACTTGTCTTCTGTGGTCATCCAAGCCTTTTTGTGCTGCCAAGCTTATCAGTGTATTTTTTCCCCTCACAATGTGCAACTGTAGATTTAGCTTCTCTTAATATTCCCACTTATCTCTCTGATGGATTTGTTTTGTGTTTGTAGCCTAAATGTAGCCTGTTGCACTTGAATCTGACTCCATGTTGTGGGTTCACAGCAAAGGTTTCCAATTGTAGATGCCAATATTAACCTCACACCTGCCCATAAATGGCCAGTCACATATAATTCCTCAACAATTACTGCTAAGGCTTTGTTCAACCACTGAAGCTAAACTATCAACTTTAATATATTTTGGTGGTTAAAGTAATTATAAGGGTAATGGTAACTAAAATGGTAATTTAACTAGATCAAAAAATAATTATATATTTTTTATTCTTACTGTCTGCTCTCAGTATGACTCAGTAACTCAGTAATGCAAGTTCCAGAATCTATTTAGATCAAGCATGTCAAACACAAGAGCCTTTGTGTGCTGATAGTCTTCAGTTTAACACATCACTCCCGCCTTACGGGGCTTTACATGTTTGGACAAAGTATTTTTTTTATTATAAAGTATGTTTTATCCTTTTTCATCCTGTTAGATCCCTGATGAGTGCTGTGCTGTAGCCAGACAGATTATGACTACAGGGAATCCTTTACCTAAGGAACTTGTTTCTTCTGAGGAAGAAGTGGCAGAAGGTCTGACGAGACAGGAGCTCAAGAACACTGAGTCCGTTGAGTAAGTTTTACAGCCTTGAGCAACAACACAAACCTCTAAACACTCTAAACTTCTTGCAAAATGCATGTAAACACAATTATTGTCCTTCATTTTTGTAGGAAATACAAGCAGCTCATTGGTGACCTGCTGGACTGCCTCAGCAGTGGGAACTTGTGGGTTTATTTAATATACAAGTCATAAAATTGTTGTAATATTTACTTATAACTGCCTCTTACTGTAGCTTTGATTCACATTCCAGGCCTTGGAAGTTTGAACACATTGCAATAGGCTTCCTCTCTTTGCTGCTGAGAGATGACCACCAACTCCCTCCAGCTGCTGTTTTGTTCTTTGTGAAAAGCCTCAACCATGAATCTCTCTATGTCCGTAAGGTGCGGCCTACACAAATAATGAGACATGTTTTTTTCTCCTCCCCAGCAGTATATAGATGTAGTTCAGTCATTGCTATAGAAAGTTTGTTTGAAATGTCACATTTTGTCCATTAGGTGGCAATATCAGCTGTGGCAGGGATCATGAAACAAATAAAGAGGCCGCATAAGAAAGTCCCTGTCAGCCCCTCTGAGCTCTGTAAGCATCTGGTTTTTTTTTTTGGTTTTTTTTCCACTAGTATTTTTGTGTATTAAACTTTCTAAAGGTCATCTCAAAATCTGGACTTTATCTTTGGTAGGTGGCTTGGAAGAGCTAAGTAGCACTGTAGCAGGGGATCGTCCAGACAACCAGTGGCTTCAATATAACAGCAGCAGCCTTCCACGCACACAGCAGGACTGGGATCAGTGTGTGTTTGTGGAAAAAACTCACTGGGGATACTACTGTTGGCCAAGGTTTCAATTTTATAACTGTATTTCTTAGTATTTTGTTTACTTGACTTTCTTGTTTCCATTCATGTTTTTTTTTTTCTCGTTGCCTGTTAAACATTCTCTTCCACCCTTTTTCTCATCTAACTTTATAATTGTTCTCTAGAAACCTGATGATGTATGCGGCACAGGAGGAGCAACCCACACAAAACCTGGCCAGAGAGGCAATGACAGAGGTACATACAAACAGCCCTAGGAAAAATATAACACACAGTAGTGTGAAATCATCTTAACTGCAACTGCAAAATTAGTTTTTTCTGTTCTTCTTCACAGCGAGAGCATATCATCTTTGACCATTTCTCAGACCCAGTGTTCATTGACCAGTTCATAGAGTTTCTCTCACTTGAGGACCGTAAGGGCAAAGACAAGTTCAGCCCACGCAGATTCTGCTTGTTTAAGGTGAGACAGTAGATCCAAGCGGGAGGAAACACAGCTGAAGCGAATAAATGCACAAATTAATTTGCCTTCTGTTTCTCTTCCAGGGATTATTCCGTAATTTCTCTGATGCCTTTCTGCCTCTGTTTCGGCCACATATGGAACGTCTAGTGGCAGACTCCCACGAGAGCAAGCAGCGCTGTGTTGCGGAGATCATCTCTGGACTGATCAGAGGCAGCAAGCACTGGAGCTTCTCAAAGGTACAGTTTTTGGGGTCTGCAAACCTTTTGTATTTTTCTAACTATATTTTGGAGAGATCCTCATAATAATATGCGACTTGTGGAGAGTTTTTATTGGCACTAAACAATGTGTGGAGGCCTTTCAGCAACCACACCTTCATTCTTACTGTGGTTGTTTAGGTTAGTTATACTGTCCTTGGAAAATGCCTTTCTGTAAAGCAAGCACATGATCTTCAACAGGTCGAGAGCCTTTGGGAGCTGCTGTGCCCGTTGCTCCGTACTGCCCTCGCAAACATCACCATAGAAACTTATGCAGACTGGGGCACCTGCATTGCTACAGCCTGTGTAAGCCTTATATTCAATAATTTCCATTTCTATTCTTCCATCGCCATAAGTCATTGTTCCATCCAAATGAATGTTGTTTCTCACATTGACAGGAGAGCAGAGATCCACGCAAGCTTCACTGGTTGTTTGAGATGCTAATGGAGTCCCCAGTAAATGGGGAGGGGGGCTCTTTCGTCGATGCCTGGTGAGTACAAAAATTGCTGCTTTCAGCAGATGCTGTCATTGTTGCTTAAACTAACTGTGAGTTTGTGCTACTTTTTTTTTTTTCTTCTTTCCAGTCGTCTCTATGTGCTCCAAGGTGGTCTAGCTCAGCAGGAGTGGCGGGTACCTGAGCTACTCCACAGATTGCTGCAGTACCTGGAGCCCAAACTCACCCAGGTCTACAAGAATGTACGGGAGCGCATTGGCAGGTGAGGGCCTTTTCACACTCTTAGTTAAATGTGTCATTATCAGGTTATTTTAAAGTATTTTGAATGTTCTTTTTGTTTTGTCCTTCCTCTCTAATATGCAATCCTTCCAGCGTGCTCACATACATCTTCATGATTGACGTCAACTTGCCATACACTCAGCCAACCACCTCCCCGCGCATCTCGGACTTCACAGAGCGAATTCTGTTGAAGCTGAAACCCCTGAATGAAGGAGATGAGGAAATCCAGAACCATGTGATTGAGGAGAATGAGGTGGGAGTGCAGGACGAGAGGACACAAGCAATCAAGTTACTCAAAACAGGTGGGATGATGGTCTGTCATCATTAACTAAATCAGTTTCTTTATGAGACACACCCAGTTGAAGCATTCATAGAATATAAAACATTTCTGTCTTTAAATTTCTGCAGTGTTAAAGTGGCTGATTGCAAGTGCTGGTCGCTCCTTCTCCACTGCTGTCTCAGAACAACTGCAGCTGCTTCCCCTGCTCTTCAAGGTGGAATACTCACACATTCAATCCTAGCCTAGCTGGCTTTGTCACTACAAACTTCCAAGATGTTTTTTTCCCCTGTTTCTGTCTGTTTCAGATTGCTCCTGTTGAAAATGATGACAGTTATGATGAACTAAAGAGGGATGCAAAGACCTGCCTGTCTCTGATGTCTCAGGGACTCCTCTACTCAGAACAGATCCCCATGGTCTTAAATGTCCTACAGGAGGTAGGGCTGCTCTGGCTGTTGCTCACTTTTTTACCTGCATCACACAACACTGAGCTTTTTCCAGGTCATTACAGCCTTGGAGCCTAAAATATCAGTAGGGGTTAAAGAGGTTCAGTGGGAAAAACAAAAGAACTAAAGGTGCACCTGACTGTTTATGCTTAAAATATTCTGACATTATATAATCTGTAACTGTTCATTTCTCTGTATTTATCTATTGTTCCAATATAAGAACTGGTATGAGACTGGATCTGTTGCTGTGTGTTACAGATTGCTGGCAGCAGCTCCTGGCACGGTCGCTACACGGTGCTCACATACCTTCAGATAATGGTTTTTTACAATTTGTTCACATTCATGAGTGACCAGAAAGCGGTGAATGATGTTCGGGCGCTGGTCATAAAACTGCTGGAGGACGAGCAGCTTGAGGTAACTCGAAATGTTTTTGTCTGGCAAATGCATAAACATGTAGTTGGTCTGGCATAAACAGGAGCTGAAACCTCTCTTGAAGATAAAGAAACATGTGACTGTCTGATTATATAACAATCGCCAAGCAACTGGCTACTATGTGCTTGTTTATGCTAGCAGGCACTCGCACTGTCTTTGAGCTTCACTGTAGTGATTCAGCACTCTCCTCATGGCTCTCTACTCTCTTCCCCCTCCAGTCCTCTAGCTGTTGCTATGGAAACCACAGGCTGCAGTAATCTGTTGCTATGGAGATAACGTTCAGATTGAAGGAGAGTGAAAGGGAGAAGGATGGAGTAGAGACAAAGAAGAAGTGGGGGATGGAATTTTTGTTTGGCCTCTTAAAGTACTAATTTACAGGCCTTAGCTATGCAATTTATTTGTTTTGTTGTATTTTAAAACGCCTTTCCACTGGAAAACACTGCTCAAAGATCTGTACCCATTTCTTGTTGGGAATTCCACTGAGAATAGAGCCAGAAGAATGTGCTATGAAGCATTTGGTTCCCATTATAGAGAAGCAACCCCCAGTCCCTAGCTGGCTGTGTAAGTCCAGGTAGCCAGTGTACATGCTAGCCAACCACCCTGCATCTGACCCTGAAACTGTAGTATTGCAGTATTGTTTTGGGTAGAAATATGAATCTTGCGTCCTCTAAAAATCATTCTTCCTTCGATGGAGTTGCATGGTTTGGAGCGTCAGTAATGATTAACACACAGGGTTCCAGGAATTATCCTAATTGGATGATGAGTCTTTTTAAATGGATCAGTTGGTGGCCAGTTACCAGACACAATCGTACCCCCCTACCTATAAGCAAACGTCAGCCTTTTATCCTCCCACTCCATATAAAGTGGAAGGATCTTGTCGTCATCCGTCTGTCTGTCCGTCCGTCCAGGTGTCCGGTCTATAGACTCCATAACTATAAGGAGTTGAGCCATGAAATTTGACATGTGTTCTTTACTCTTCAAAGATGTGCAACACAATATTCATTTTCCTAGATATTTAGTACCCTTTGTACACTCTGACTGTATCTGACTTTGTCTGAAGTGGAGAGTAAACAACATGGATAATTTCAGGCTGCTAATGCTATGAGACAATATGCTAATGACATGCAGCCACTTTCTCATGCCTTATTGGCTTAGCTTAATCATGTGATCATATTGTGCTGTGTGATTGGCTATACTATCTTGACCATTATTGACTGAAATGGAGAAAGTGGGGATTCCCCATATCTAGCAACTGTCCTAAGTCATTAACACCTTGCAGTAGCTAGAGTATCTAGCTAAAGAGCCAGTCTGTTTATAGTAACATCAGTTCTAGGCTGCAACCTTATTGATTATCCTGTGATGCCAACTTGCGATTGGCTGAGCATCGTCTATCATGCTGGTCAGGGATGACTCATGGCCATATCGTTATAGACTATATAAATAGAAAGACATTATGTAGTATACAGTCTTATACAAGAATATGGTTTGTACTTTCTCTAATTTGTTTACCGTGGAAATGTGGTTACCATAAAGTATTTGTAGAAATGTTAAAGATAGTCACAGAATATCAATCTTATACAGCATGCTTAAAATTGACTTGATTGTGTGAGTATTGTTAATATTGAAAACTTTCTTCACTGGAATATGTATTCTTTGTTTACTAACCCAGGGGTACAGTACAGTCAAATGTTTGAACACATTCATGGGTGTGTCCAAACTTTTGACTGGTACTGTATTTGGATAAAAGTTCAAGGCAAGGCCTCCAAATTAGGGCAAAAATAGTTTTGCAGAAGGTAATAAGGTTTCTACTACAGGGTTTTTCTATTATGCAATGGGGCTGTAATGTTATCCTGACTTCAAAGTTTAGATTTTCATTAATGGTGGGAGAATATCATCAGTGACGTGTTGTTATTCTGTGTCCTCAGTTGTTGTTGTTGTTGGATTGTTTTGGTATAACACCAATCTCATTTTCTGCCTTTATTTTCTAGGTGAGAGAAATGGCTGCCACTACACTCAGTGGCTTCCTTCAGTGCAATTTTCTGTCCATGGATGGCCCCATGCAGGCACATTTTGAGGCTCTGTGCAAGACTCGCTTGCCTAAGAAGAGGAAGAGGGAGCTTGGCTCCGTAGTGGACACCATACCCTCTGCTGGTAAGGAACTTGCCAAGATTTAACTAATAAAGATTATGTGTTGTTCACTGTCATGCCAATGGAATCACTGCTCTTGTGTTTGAAGACCTGGTGCGCCGCCATGCTGGTGTTCTCGGGTTGAGTGCTTGTATCCTTTCTAGTCCATATGATGTACCCACCTGGATGCCCCAACTATTGATGGACCTGAGTGCTCACCTCAATGACACACAGCCCATTGAAGTATGTGTAATCAGCGTTTAATCACCATGTGTTGTCACATGTGCAAAAGCTTAACCATCAATTCCGTGGTGTCTCCTTTTAGATGACTGTAAAGAAAACTCTGTCAAACTTCCGACGGACGCACCACGACAACTGGCAGCAGCATAAGCAGCAGTTCACAGATGACCAGCTGCTCGTCCTCACTGACCTGCTGGTCTCTCCCTGTTACTATGCCTAAAACCTGGTATTGTTATTTTACACTATTGCTAAGACCATTAATGGTCCTGACTGTATTATCTTCATGTTAATAGACTGTTTATATTTATTGTTTGTTTGTGTTTTACTTGAAACAGTTTGGAACAGCCCCAGTCTGTACAGACATCAGCCTCTGTTGGGGAGAGGACCTAGCTATTGACTGAAAAGAGACACAACATCCCAGCAGCCTCAGAAGAAGAGTGGCACTCAGAAGGATTTAAATGTTGTGTACTTATGTATTTAGCTCATTTGCATTTCTACTATACTTAATATTTAAGGATCAATCATAGCAGGGATGAATGGCCTGCAGTTTGTAAAATTACTGTACAGATCAATTTTTTTTTTTTTTTTTGTCTTATGTGGTTTGCGTGCATGTCCACGGGTACATGTGTGAGTGTTGATAGGATGCTTGAAGACATCAGGCGGTGTCCCACACATTTCTCAGGATTATATCCCAAGTATCAGCTCTGAGCCAACACAATGTCCAGTGTAGGACATATTCTTCTATCTTCCAGCAGTGAAGTGTTTGGTGCAAACCACAGAGAACTGAACAATGGTCTCTTTAGATTAGACTTAGAACTTGCAACACACAATGTTTGTGTGGTTGTTTGATCTATATATGGTTATATGCATCATGTATGTATATATCATGGTATAGCAAATATGCACAAACATATTTATTTATTTACTTTTTTTTTTTTTTTTTTTGGAAGTGCTAATTTTTCATTTTTTTTTTTTTTTTATTTTCATAGAGTATTTCTGAAACTAAGTAGATGGCTGAGCTGTTAGCAGTGGAGCCTGTTGTTATCTGCTGCAAAGAAAGGGAGAGCACAAACTCCCTGCTGCTGTGCTGTGTGATTCGTTTGTTGTGCGGACTCAAGCACCGTTTCTTGTGTCTCCGTGCAAGAAAAAGAAAACTGCCTGTCTATAATTTTAACCCATTTCCTCTTATCACAGGTACTATTCACTTTTTAATAAAAAGAAATGACTTTGGTTTGCAGTATGGTTTCCTCTGATGACTTGAAATCAGTCTAAGCATGGAAGCATTTAGTACCTCACTAAATAGTGTAGTGCCAAAACTGCAGTGTTTTTTTTTTCTCTCCTTTTTTTTTTTTTTTTTTTTAAAGAAAATATAAAACTGTTTGCTTAATTAAAGAGATAAAAATAAAATGTTTTTAACAAAACGGCATGGGGTTTTTCTTTGTAAGTTAAAGTGAACAGCATTAGCTGCAGTGTTGTGGTAATTTTAGAACTTGTTTCACTATGCAGATCATTTGAATTCACACCTGCTTTGTGTTTCAGCTCTCTGTGGCAGGATTTGTTGCCCTGCTTTAAGTATTGTGGGGCTGTGAAAAGTGGGGAAAATGCAGTTATTGATGCACATTTATTTTTATTTATCGTGTTTATAATTCTGTATAACCATTAAAAAAATTTTTTTTAATTCAATTTAGTGTAAGTGACTGGTTTAATTAAAACCTTAGTGTTTACTTCGTAAACAATGTCAGTCGAAATTTAGAACTGATGCTAGAAAAGTATGGTGCATACATTATTTTCTGTTAAAAAAAAATATATATATATATATATATATATATAATCTCCTTTGCTAAAGGCTGTCATTACTGTACCATATATCTATGGTTTAAATACGGAGCCGCCATTTTTCGCATAAACTATAATATGTTACCATGATGAAGGCAGAAAAAAATTGCTGCGGTAATATATTTGACGTGCCAGATAATAGCGCAACTGTTCTCTTTACAAATGTGTGAACTATATCCTCAAAAACCTTTCTTACTCCGCCGACTTATTCCAAGTGAGGGAAGCTTTTATATAGACGGACTACTTGAATGCGGTGGTTATGCTCATGCCCGGATACGTAGACGGTGACTTCATACTCATTTTTCAGTGCACGTCCAGCGGCCGTCGCTCCTCTATTAGAATGGATTTATCCTGAAGAAAATAAACATGGTGCCATCTACTTGTTCGCACTGACTTATACAAACATGTCAGGAACCGTAGAAATTATCGACGCTTGCCGATGGACTGTTGCGTTTAGGTGAGCTACTAAAATGCATTTTTCCTTCTTTGTTTCCAAAGCGGCGGTGCGTTCACTATCGCACTGCCATTAAAAATGATGAAGATGGGCTGTATGAAATGATGAGGAACACACGATCGAATACAGGTAGTGTGCTATATTTTCTAATCGTTACAGAAGCCTAGATTATGCAAGCTCTGAAGCCTTAAAATCTAGATTCGTTATGAAAACAGTGATGTACAGAGATTTTCTTTGAATTAAGCAGGCGCTGCTGTGTGTGAGTTAAGGGGATGGGGGAGGTAAGGTAATTGGCCAAATGCAGTGGTGCATAGCCTATTATAGCTTATGTCTAACGTTTCTTATGAAATATTTACACTTTTACAATAAATTGTAAGTTATTCTTCCTAATCATCACATATGACTGTACTGAATATCTACAGAGTAGCTAATGGAGCTGATCTGATTGTATTCATATGCTTTGTCGTTCTCTACCAAGGTGGCAGCAATGGAGGAAGCATGTGCTCCTTCCTTTTAGAGGAATAATGCTGAAATTGATGAATGTGGAGTCGTTCTAAATGATCAGAATACAATGAACACCACTGTTGCACCCTCGGACCCGGTGGATGTGCCCAGACTGCAGACCTTCAATGGCACCCTGGGTACCCAGACCCCCTCGGGCTGGGCTGTGATCCACACTGCCACCTTGACTTTTTGCTCCCTCCTCCTCATCTTCATCTTCTTCCTGGGCTCTTATGGCAATCTCGTGGTGTTCCTGTCTTTTTTCGACCCGGCGTTTCGCAAGTTCCGCACCAACTTTGACTTCATGATCCTCAACCTGTCCTTCTGTGACTTGTTCATTTGCTGCGTGACTGCTCCCATGTTTGCGCTGGTCCTCTTCCTGGATGCAGGCGGAGGGGACGGCGTGTCAAAGAGTTTCTGCTTTGCCTTCCACTTGACCAGTTCAGGCTTCATCATCATGTCCCTGGAGACAGTGGCTGTCATTGCCTTGCACAGACTGCGTATGGTTTTGGGGCAACAGCCCAACCGCACTGCTTCCTTCCCCTGCACACTGGCCCTCACTGCCCTGCTGTGGACATCCAGCTTCACAATGGCTGCTCTCCTTACCATGCGTGCATACCCACGTAAAGATGGACCCTGCTTACCCCACTTTGGCCTGGGGAGTGGACAGGCCAGGGTTGTGTTGTACGTCTACCTGGCAGACTTTGCCTTTTGTGTTGCTGTAGTGTCTGTGTCCTATCTGATGATTGCTCAGACCCTGAGGAAGAATGCACAAGTAAGGAAATGTCCAGTCATCACTGTAGATGCCACATGCCCTCCACCCCCACCGCCTCTCATTGCAGCAGGCTTTGAGAGCATGCAGTGTGCCGTTCAAGGCCCCTCTCTGTATCGTAACCAGACTTACAACAAGCTGCAGAATGTACAAACCCATGCCTATGCCAACAGGACCAGCCAGCCTGTGGTCCCAGGGGCTGCCCAAGGAGCCACCTGCTGTCAGCTGGTCTCCACAGTCAACTTGGCCACAGCCAAAGACTCAAAAGCAGTTGTCACCTGTATAGTTATAGTGTTCTCTGTGTTGCTTTGCTGCCTGCCAATGGGAGTTTCACTGGCGCAGGATGTTTTGTCACCAGAAAGTAGCTTTGCACATTACCAGTTTGAACTGTGCGGCTTTGTGCTCATTTTTCTCAAATCGGGCATCAATCCCTTTGTGTACTCACGCAACAGTGCAGGCCTCCGCCGCCGCGTGCTGTGCTGCATTCAGTGGGCCGCACTTGGATTTCTCTGTTGCAAGCAGAAGACTCGCCTGCATGCCATGGGGAAGGGGAGCCTGGAAGTCAACCGCAATAAATCTTCCCATCATGAGACCAACTCAGCCTACGTGCTGTCACCTAAGCCACAGAAGAGGCTGGTAGACCAGGCTTGTGGGCCCAGCCATTCCCGGGATTGTGTTGGCAGTCCGAGAGCAACAGGCACACGCAAACCTCGCCTCCCAAGTACCTCTACTCCCATCAACACCCGTATTGAGCCCTACTACAGTATATACAACAGCAGTCCCTCAGCAGGGCCAAGCTCCCCCACCAGCCTGCAGCCTATCAGCTCTCAGACATTTGCCTTTGCCAAGTCTTATGTAGCCATGCACTACCACACTCACCAAGATGCACTGCAAGACTTTGAAAGCACCTCGGTGCACCAGATTCCGGTGCCCTCAGTATAATCAAAGAACAGAAAGCTTTGGACAATCTCACCATGACTTTCAATTCAACGTGAATCAAAGGAGGAACATGTAAACAGGCCATTTTATGTATCTGGAATCAGTATTAACATTTTGTTCTCTCCTACAGTAGAAAGATGTTGCACTTTTGTGAATGGAGAAATTAAAGAACCAGAATTGCAGTATAATCTTTGCCTTGGAAACTGAAATAAGAGATTTAGAATAAACGTGTATGTTCCAACAAGTTATTTATTGATATTGAATTATTAGGTTTTCACTGAAGCCAGAGGCAGCAGTTGCCAGTTTCACTCCTATTTCCTCTCTGGCTGGGCAGTGAAACCAGCTTCTGCAGCATCAGGCTGCCATGAAACCCTACACAAGCCCCCCCTCACATGGCTGTCAGTGAAATGTGGTCGCAGCTGGAAGGACTCACTTCTCAAGAAAAAAAAAAATGTTTGTGAGCCTCATATACCTTAAATTATTGGCAAGTACAGATCTGAAATCTTATGTCTGATGGGGATCTACACCTGCTACCGTGCTGATGTCACTACACGCATAGCATCAGCGCCCTCTGGTGGCCCAATATATAAAACACAAACTCTACACTTAACTACAACTAACTAGATATTTGGATAATTACTAAGACATTCTTATTACCATGATATCATGTCTTAAATCCAATTTAAATCTTTTTTTCTGTGTGGTAATGCAGCACTAAAATAAGGTTTATGTGTTTTTATTTTTTCCTGCAAATGCATTCGTTTTTATTCCAGAGATTCTGTAGACAGATCCCAGTGTGCATCTTCATGAAAACCACACAATACCTCTTAAATGAACCTACACACATTCTGTACATTCTACAACCGTTAATCAAACACTCACTTTTATTGTTATGTCACAGCAACCTCTAATGCATAAGTTACACTCACACAGCACAGTCTCCCTGCCGCAAAGCATTTTTAGACATTTTCCTCCCCCCCCTCTCATATCTACAAGTAAAAAGTGCCACAATCAAGCAGCTAATCATTTCATATCACACACACGCGCACACACAGACAATAAAACTACCGTGAATATTATTAATCCCCCTGATGATTCGTCACTCCTTTGCTTTGCAATCAATCCTCACAAAGAGAAGCATAGATGTGAAGTCCAGGCAATAACTCCACTGCCTGAATCTGAATTAAGTTAGATTTGGCTGATGTATCATCATCACCCACCGCACAGGTCAGGGGCATGGGCCGGGCCTGTGCTCCTGGGCTACGTGAGGTCCGGCCTCAGGATCAAGTTTATCCTCAGTTTTGGGTTGTAGCGCAGTCTTAAGGGCATCTTGTTTACTAAGTGTCCTCATTCTTTATGACCTCCGTGCGCCGCTGCTGTTTAATGATCTCTGCCAGTTTAACTGGAGACTGACAGAAGTCCGTATTCGTCAGCGGTGTCGAGAATCCTGCATATGACTGGAGACTCGACCTAAGGGGGGAAAAAAAGGAGTCATTTACCTCGAATATGGTGCCAATCATTTAGGCTGACATGCCTGCACACAGCTAGTATAGTTAGATCAGCGCTTCTTGCTTTCCACTCTTTCCTTTAACATCTTTGGGAGCCAAACAAATGTTACATGGCCAAAACTGACAGCATGAGCCAATTTGTCTCATCCATGGGAGGAACTGTGCATCTTTGTAAGCATAAACGCATGTTTACAGTCATCCCCACTTAAAGAAATCTGCCATAGATTTTTTTCCAAGTTATACATTTTAACTTGCTACAGAGAAAAAAGTGCAAGTGGAACAAAATAACACCAAGATTGGCTCATTTGTATCCATGTCATTAAACAATCTGCTGTTTCTGCCTTGTATTTATCCATAAAACTGATGTAAATTAGTAATAAACTGGTTACGGTTTGAAATAATCCTCACTTTTATGTAGTCTTCAAAACAAAAAGCCTCAGATTCAGCATCGGACTTACATAATGCTACTAAGGATTATGCAATTTTCTTTTCCTTTTTTTGTACCGAGTACCACTCAGAAGTTAAATGTCAACTTACCCCAAGGATATACTGACAAGTCTGAGGCTCCAGCATATAGACAGTGACCGCATGGGGAGATTCAGACTCCTTACATCTGACAGAGAGAAGATAAATGATAGGAGTGAATCAAAAATGGGAAACACTTACTCATGTTTCGACTCGGGGCAGTGACACTAAACCGTAGGCTGCTGCTGCGGTCCCCGGTCCCCTCCAGGTAACTGTTCACTTACTTGAGCTTGACGATGACCTGCCTGGGCTTCCCTGTCAGGTCGCACACATCACCGTGGCCATAGAAGTGGGAAACCAACCTATCACGGAGTAAAGAAAAAAAAAAAACCTCTTAATTTGCATCTAGTTTGTTTAGGGGCTGACGGCGTAGCCAGGATACGAAAGTAGTGGATGAATATTTTTGTATCTGTTTATAGTGCTGAGGGAACAAAAATCTGAATGGCTTACTTGACTTTCTGCACTCCGTCATCTCTGAGCTGGTAGGATCGGGCCACGTTCTTCTTGGCCCAGTCAATGTGCTCCTCTGCATTCCAGTTCCCCACCACCACAGTGTTCTTCCCTTGCTCTTTATCCTGCAACACAAGGAAAACAAATTTGTGTGATGATGAAAGTATTGCTGGCTACTGCCTTACAGCTAGTTTATAGTCTAAAAGGATACTGGAAGTCCATCTGTTGTTGTTGAAATTATTCGCCACATTTTTCCACATTAATAACTCCATTCAAATATACTTCCTTACCTCATGGTACTGATGGACATGCCTCCCGTAACAGAATTCATATTTCCACCATCCTACCCCCTGAAACACACACGTTAAGACGATTAGTCGCCACTGAACAGTTTACAAATCGATGCGCAGCTTTAACACAAACACGCCTCACCCCGTGCAGACAGTACGAGCCACTCAGGAACTCCTTAATCAGCTGGTCGTCTGTCAAGCGAGAGATGTGAGTGGTACCGACAGTAACCTGAGCCTGCCCTCCGACAGTCATGGGTTTGTGGGTGGAGGTGAAGGCTTCTTCCCTAACTGCTGATGTCTCCTCCTGTGACATGTCACAAATGCAAATAAGCCACGTTTCATGCGCTCGGGTAATCCTCACTTTTCTGCGCACGTCTTACCTCTCTGGCCTCAGAGGTGGCGCCGAAAGGTGGTTTGAGCTGCTCCTCTTGCTCCTTGTCCAACTGGGCGAGCCGCTGAGGCCGCAGAGGTGAGCCCGCCAGAGCCTGGCAGAAGATGGCGTTCACCGGAGAGGATTTGAACCTGCAAGCAATATATAACAAGTGATGTAACAACCTATAATGGAAGAGCTCAGTGGCTCCATAGTATAGTGGTTATCACACTGCGACAGGTCTACCTGTATTTTGGGTGCGCACAAAGCAGAGGTGTCAGCACCACCACCTCATATTCGCAGGTGGTGACCTCGGCGACAGACAAGATCTCGTGCTTGGCTTCTGGATGGCAGACGTACAACACAGATGTGGAACGAGGCTGGTTCTGTTTCAGCAAACACGGAGTCCCATTTCCCATATCCACTGAGTAGTAGGGAGTCAGCTGGCCTTCGATGTTCTTAGTGGGCACCTGACATTAGTGGAAAAGGGGAAGGCAACAGAACAGGTGTAAGACATGAAAAACTAGACTGGCAGATTTGGCTGGTTACTCATTATTACACTTGCTTTGGTTTCTGATGGTTTGATGTCTGTCTTCTCAACTTGATCTGAAAAAATTAAAAGAAAAAGAAATGACAAATATGATTAACACTGAATGAAAAATACAAAAAACAGCAATATGAATTCAATTTATTATATAAAAAAAACTCACCTGTCTCTGCTGAATGGCTCTTCTGCGCCATATTTCCCAAGAAGTACTCTTGTACACTAATCTTCTGTGGAAACATAAGATTAGCAAACTGAAAAGAGTGCAGAATTCTCATTGATATCATCTAAAAATATTTTAAATAACTGACCTGAGAAGTCTCCTTCTCTTCATGGTACTGCCTTACATGCTTTCCGTGACATACTTCATACGTCCAGTATGACTCAATCTGCATTCAGATGAATATTGTGAGCGTTCAGACACCCTCAGCAATACACTGGAACAATGTCATTTTTGTTATGCTTCGCTAATATAGCGTGACTGTGACTTCTAACTGGAGACAGTTTCAGTGTCACTGCGGAGGGAAATGAGATGAAAAGAGAAACACCTCACCCTGTAGGAGCAGCTGCTTCGTTTGAACAGCGGCTCGAGCAGTTCGCCCGGCTCGGGCCCGCCGTACTCCTTATCGTCATCCTGAGACATCAAGCGGCACCAAACAAATGCAACAAGAGTGAGCGAGATAACACACCTTTTTTTTTTATTATCATTATTCTGAGAAATGGGGGAAAATGAAACTGTAAAAAGTTTCTATGCAAATCATCTTTTTTAAAAAAAATTTTTAATCTCCCACTGGGAACTTCGCTACTGTCACATGCCACAATCTTTTTTTTAAACTGCTGATTCAGGATGCCTTTCTATTACATCTGTCCAAATGAATGCATAAAATGTGGTTTGATCTTCATTCAGGTCATAACTGTAGACAACATTTCCCAGCTTAATGTATCTCTATAATGATATATGAAGTTACTGTAATTATGGCATGGTTATACAGTCACTGGTTTATTCCCTGAGAAAAGCTGATGGTTTTTCTGCACAATGCTTTTAGTATCATTAGGGAAACCATGCAAATTTTACTGTCATACTATTTAAAAAGTCACAGGTCCTCGAGGTACATAGGGCTGGGTGGGAAACCCACCCCTATGTACCTGCACTTCTTAATTAGGTTTATTTTATTTTTTCTAAGATTTTTGAGCCCTGATTATTTGGTTTGTACAGGCAAGGGCCACTTAAAATTAGGCTAAAAAACACATTCAAGCTCAGTTAAAAACAACCAAATCAATTTCACACACGTTCATTCGTTTTTTTTAAACCTGCAATCATTGAGTATTTAATAAAGACGTGAAAAAGTACAGCTACTTGTGTGTTAACCATATTTAACTCAGAAATCTAAAGGGTTCACACTTTTTATTGCAACTATATTACAATTACTCCCCCCCCCCAACATCTGCAGTGAGATTATGATCACTTGTGCAGAAACAACACAAAAAGGAACAATTTAAAAAGGTGTCCATGCCCAGAAGCTGTCAGAAGTGCTCACCTCATCTCCAGCGTTCAGCGAAGGGAGGAGACATTTGTACTTCTCCTTCTCTGTTGTTGTCATTATGACAAAGTCTTCCTCACTGTAAGGTGCACCTAAAGTTGGCTGTACGCGAGAGTGTGAAAGAAAGAGAAAGACCTCTTAGAAAATCTACACTGTAAGTGACAGCAACGACTCCTCACCCTGCTACAGCAAATGAGTTCCTCATAAAAAGCTGACTCTAAAAGAGGAGCCATACCAGCGTAAATTCAGCGCCCGGCCAGGTGATTTTGAAAGGGATTTCATCGGTAAATGAGGGATACCCTCCTCTGTTGGCTGAAACGCCGCTGCAGACCTCCAGCAGCCCCCAGAGAAACGCCAACAGCAGCCCCGCCATCATCTCTCCTCTCCGGCTGCTGAGCTCCTACAGCCCGCTCTTCATGTAAGGCAAGAGCCTCCACCAGCAGCTGCGGGAGAAATGAATTAAAAACTGCTACAAAGGCTGAGCAAGTCTGTTTAACAGATGGAGGATGTGAGACGGATGTCAATACAGTAAAAAAAACAAAACAGGAAGTAAACTGCCACGTCGTGTTCCGGCTGCGCTTCGGACTGAAACAGAAGCAGCGCCACCTGGCGGCGATAAAAATGACAGCAGAAGCTTTGTTTCTTTCTTTCCTATACAACAGTTATGTTGTTTTTGTTTGTTGTTGTACCATTTTCTCTACTATCCCAAGACCATAACACAACTTTAAATATACCTAAGCCCTCTTAAAATATTCCTATATCCCAGTCTATTATCCACATTAAAATAAAGTCAATTAACACCTGCATTAATGTCTCTAAACTCTTCTCATTAGTGAGTTAGTTTAAACTGATCAGGCACTCGCTGTGAAGTGAAGCAGTCATTGACTACAAAGTCACTGTAAAACGCGATGTTATGTTTTATATTCAGTGTGAGACTAAATACATTTGATCTGCAATTTTATTGAAACTCATAAAATTCTCACTAATGCTTCGCAGTTTTGTGGAATAACATGATTTTTGTTGAACCTTAAAGCAAAAATCATATAAATGGACGATGAGACATTTATGAGCAGTAAAATCTGAATCTTGTCTTTCACAAGAAGATGAGCTGGCTCCTTTATGATGTTTGAATAGCAAGTCATTTTATGAACCATTAGGAGATATATCTATATTTCTTATAAGCTCATGATGTGGAATCATGCTGGTGAACATGAGCAGGGCAGTTATTTTAAAACAGATATCAATTCATGCCTAATGTGTTTCATTTACACACTGAAAATAAATGCATTCTAATGTGGTGCAGCAGTGCTTTAAATATATCACACTGTCCTTCAGATTTGTCCGTGTTGTTTGGGGATCATGGATCTCCAGCGGTGACGCTCTTTGCCTCACTGCTGCCTCCCAGTGAAAGGTTTTGGAAATTTAATTTGAGGTTTGTAAGGTCTCTCAATTATTTTTTAATTGCGACTCTATGCAGGACTGAAGATGAAAGCCGGTATGGAGACATCCACTGGAGAGTAAAATGTTGAGAAGCTCATTTACTGAGCATTTCGCAGACAGCATTTTAGTTAACTTATGGAAGGAACGACTGAAGCAGCTCTGTCCCAAAGTACAGTGTCCTGTAATCCCTTGATTCTGCTGAGTTGGCATTGCTGCCTGTTGAAAGACGATAGATAGTCTTCCTCCACTTAAAGTGTTCATCTGAAAACATCTCAGGAAATTTAAAACACAGACCCTGAAAACGTGTGGCGCTGCATTTCAGAGTCGAGTCGGGCTGTAACCGCACATTGCCTTGGACAGAGAGCTTAGCTTGAGATTGGCATGTTTTCACCTGCTGGTGGAGCTGTTGATGTGAGAATGTCCAGCGTGTGAGCAAGGAGGAAGGAAGCAGGAAGGAACAGAGATTTTGAGACAAAGAGGGAGAAGGATTAGGATATGGAGGAACAGGGAAGGATACACACAAGAAAACATGCCAGTGGATCATCCAGCTTCTGAAACCACTCTCCTCTGCTTACATATATAGAGAGCTTATACTCACACCTGTATATGAGTATAAGCCCCCTGTGTTCATACAGTATAGGTATGAACACACTAGATAGATAGATAGATAGATAGATAGATAGATAGATAGATAGATAGATAGATAGATAGATAGATAGATAGATA
>JAVDPK010000722.1:145004-156108 GCA_034780415.1 Cichlasoma orientale
CACACACACACACACACACACACACACACACACACACACACACACACACACACACACACACACACGCACGATATATATGTTTCTTAGCAACATGTGTCTGCAGACTCGGAGCAAACCAGTGTGCACCTGCCCATGTTTAGATGATTTCTTTCAACTGCTGGTCCCATTACAAAAACGACTTGAGGAGAAATGCTAACGGATCTCAAGACCTGTGCAATAAATTCCCCAAAACATGATAAAAAATTTCCATTTGGATCAGAGAGGAAACTTCACATTCAATTTGGTCTGGGTGTAGCTGCGTCTCCTGACGGATGCTCTTATAAAACAATTATTAGACCAAATATATTGAAATATTCCAGTTCTGATATGTTCACACTCAAAGCCTCAGGCCTTTAATATGAAAGTTGGCACAGTTTTCAGACGATATGTCACGATGTATAGCTGTGGTATGCATGCTGCTACTTGCAAGTTTGCTCCCAATATTTTGACCATCTACTTTAAGAAAACACTGCCGACTTCTTTAACATGATATCAGTTAGAGATGAATTAGTAAGAACTTAATGTTAGACATTGCACTGTTTTACAAGTAGTCTGCTCCTTCATTGCCTCTGTGATAGGCTGGTGACCTGTACCCTGGTGTACCTTGCCTTTTGCCCTATGACAGCTGGGACAGACACCCCCCCCCCCCCACCACACACACACAAAACCCTGAAAATGATAAGTGGAAGAAAATGGATGTATGGAGTTTATTTCATGTGCCCTGCTCTCTGTTTCACCATGTTTTTGTAAGCTCCTCCCCTAAACACAGCGTGGAGCAGAGCAGAGCTGTCAATAATGAGGAGAGGCACTAACAGAGAAAACCTATCAGCCAAAAGCAACATAGATTTATTAATGAGATCTGCAGTATATTTCTCTCTTTCAAAGCATTTTTCTACAGACTCTAATTCCGCCTGATAAATTTTTTACCGTTGATTATGCTATTTTTTTTTTAATGCCGCACATAAAATAAGTGATTCTTATATGATTCCTTTGGACTTATTTGTGGAGATGTCTGGAATGATGAAAAACAAACAAACACTGTAAGTGTCAAAATGATCATTTTTGAAGACTCTTCAATAAACTGGCAGGCCTGTTTACCGGTGTCAGGATTGTAGTGTCAGAAGTCTTGATATTCCCTTTAAAGCATGATTGAGTAAACTCTCCTAATTCTGTCAAATCTTCATGGACACAGTTGTCACTCATGCACCTGTTGTGCTTTCATCAAACTCAAACACGGTGCACTAGGTTAAAGAACCCTTGTAAGGGGTTACTACTCAAATTCTGCAAAGAAGCAAAACAACAAGTCAGTGACACATGAAAGAGATGGATTTAAGCATGCCAGCGGATCAGAGTGCTGCTCTGCACCTCCCCGCAGAGAAGGTAATGAGAGAGTATTTTTGTTTGGATGGGTCTGGATAGGATCCAAATACTCACAGAGCTGGTCCTCACTTATTTGCCTAAGACTGAGGATCAACTCCTAAATTCAAAAAATGGAAAGAGCCCAGAATTAAAATGCGTATAAACCGGAATAACAGGATGTATATTTGTGTTAGTGGGTTGACCCGGTCTTTATGAGAATATAAATTTGGGCTTTGTTCTTTATTTTGATGTTATATTTTGTATCTATAGCCTTTTCTTTCAGAAAGCTCCCAGCCTGGGGAAACCTCCAGATACGTCTTCATCACAACTAAAACAGCCTATGCACCATGACCATTCTTAAAAGGTGACCATGGATTTTTATGTAAATACCATTATTACACCTCCTTGTCTGAGACTTTAAGCTGTTGGAGAGAGTCTTGCAATGCCACACTTGAATACAAAAGTCAGTGAAACCCCAGAAGTGTCCCTTTTGTCTATAAGCAAGAGCAGAAAGTGGGTTAGCTGCTTGAAAATGCATCCTAAGCAGTGTGCATAAGCTAGGAGAGCTTAGTGAAGCTAGGAAGACTTTGAGAGTGAAAGTCATTTAGTGACTCTCCACAGTTTGACAGGGAACAGCACAAAAACGGCAAGGTGTGGAACAGAGCTCTCGGCTGACTGGATGGAGAACGGAAACAGGGATTTGGTGGATATTTGATCAATATCAGCACGTCAGCTGCTAGAAATCGAGTGTAATAGGAGCAGGATTAGTAAGCAAGCATATGTTTAACAAGAGGAATCTCTACAATTTCTTAATAAAGTATTTATTAAAATAAACTTTTTTTTTTTTTTAAACTCAGATGCTGACAAAACTTTGTCTGCTCCGAGCAAATAACACTTGTGAAATATTGGATGGCAAATTCTGCATATTTTATTGATTCCTCTAAATTATCATATCTGGGAAAGATCACTTTAACAGTCCACAGCAGCCCACATAAGCTATTTACAGGGCAAACTAATGCATTGCTTTCCTAACACAGTTTTTTATCCCGCTGAAGTACAGTATGCACTGCATTCACTAAGTCATTTATATTCCCCCCCGCTCTTGTGTAATTGATTCAAGCAAACGCCACACAATCTATCATCATTTGAATGCAGTCACAAGATTTCATTGGCACCAATTTGGACTGCAGATAGGTTTAATTGGCTGAGATATGTGAGAGATGATGGCTTCTTCCATATTATGTATGAGTTCACTGTCTGCTGCTTGGCTGTGTAGAGCATTCAGACAACTAAGAGAAGACAAGCGAAGGCAACAGTTTAATGCCAGCTTTGGACTTACAGAAAAACAAGCTCCAACAATAATGAATAAACTTAGCACAAAAAGGAAGGAAACTTGTGTTTGGTTGAGTGAAACTTTCCTAATCTTCTCTGCCAAAACAGCTTATTCTGCTTCTAGTACTCCCAGGTGCTGAGAATCAGGCTTGCCATCACTGGAGGCAATCTCAATGAGATTTTGCAACCAGTGGCAATCCCATATCTCCACAGTCTGGGTCCAAACTCTATCCTCCAAGATGACAGTGCTCAATGTGACAAATGCTGGTCGAAGAATGGGATGGCATCACACAGCAGCGTGTGACCAGCATGAGGAGGAGGTGCCAGGCTGCCGTGGCTGTGTATGGTTCTTCCACATGCTGCGGAGGCCCCTGTTTGTTAAATTAATACATTTAAATTGCCAACAGGTCTTCTTTCTTCAGACTTCAATCCAACCCAATAAACAGCACCAAACAAGAGTCAATAGCAGAATAAGCTGTTTGACATTGGCAGAGAAGATTTAGTAAGTTTTTCATGGGTGAAACCCACAAATGCATTTTCTTTATAACTGTGGCACCAATTTAAGAGGAAATAAACAGGCTTTCCAACATATAAGATTTATTGCCAAGACGCATTGTTACAACAAAGAAATAATCGACCAAACACGAATGTCCCTACTTTTTGTGCTAAGTTTGTTCATATTAAACCAGCAACTTCGAGTAACGCACGCACGGCCCCCCCTTCTTACTCTTGAGCTAAGAGAAGTCTAACCACACATAATTGTATTCATTTTACAAAATGATATAGGCATTACATAATTATTGCACTTACTATGCAGAGCATTTTCCTCCACTGCACTTAATGCTCATACTCTTTCCATCTACTACCCCTGCAAATAAGCAGACTCACTATCTGATTCTAAACTGACATTCGTATTCGGGTGTCAAGAATTTACGCAATGCACGTCATCGTGTACCATTGTTTTTCTATTAATTCCGGTGTGGTGTTGCAACTTATTCATTGTCTCCTCAAAATGCTTTTAAATGTTTCGGCTTTCTTCTGAAATTCTTGTCACCTGACTATAAAAACACAAAAACTGCATTTTTTTGGGCTCTGTGTACACACCTGTCGCGACTGCGGTGCTATTTTCAGTTCATTTCCATTCAAGAGCACACGCCTTCCTTTTTCAGCCCCTTCAAAGTTTCTCCTAACTTTATTCCAAACCTCAGTTTGCCAGCAGTCATGCAGCCACAGTAAACTATTGAGTAAACAATGTATGGTGTTAACACTGAGATGAAAAAGACATGCCGGAATTATATTGGCAGGTTGGTATCACACTGCCTCTTTTCCAAATGGCACAGAGAATCTGACCTTCTCGTGATCTCAGCGCTGTCAAAAGATGACCTTTGTGCACAGCATCACGTAGTCAATGTCTTAGTCTTTAGACAAGGCAAGCTTTGCCTTTTAAAAATCACTCGTCAGTAGCAACGAGGTAAGCGAAATAGAGGGAAAAACAGCTATTTTATTTTGCATTTAGCCTGGTTTATCTGACAATCTGATGTTTATGGAGTTTGGGTTAGAATCGCAGAAAAAAGCTGAATGATTCAGAGGCTAATTTACTCACAGTCCCGTCTCTAGAGAATAAAAGAAAATTCACTTCAAACACCCACATAAAATCTGTTAATGTTTTTTTTTTTTTTTCAGGACATTCTCACACCTCTTTTTTGGGGGACTTGAGAAACTTAGTAAATCAATAAACTTCTGTTATACTTCTCGGGCTGTGGGTGTAACCTGAGGGAATTGCAGGAGGAGGAGGAGGCGGAGAAGAGCCAGCTTGGCTTCCCTGGTGGGTCAAGGTGAGTCTGTTAGCCTGATGGCTTGTTCACTCTGCAGATGTCACCTGGTCATTATCCTGAGGCAGCCATCTGCCAGTTTGTCCTGCAGGGCCTGGCCACTCAGTCTTCTGGGCCCTTTGTGACTGGCAGGATCTATGCTGCTTCCTCTTCTTACTCTGACCTGCTACTCCACCTGCCTCCAGTGTCCAAAAGGCCAGGCCGGTCAGGGCCAGAGGGAAGAGAAAAGACACATATAGGAGATCCAAAAAAAGCAAGCTTTGAACTCTCTGCCACAATGTAAACTGGGATAAATTAATGATGCAACCTCAGTTTTTTTTTACCTGGGCTCCCCTCACCGCCAACTGCTTGGCTTCTCACCCTCAGTGCTGGTGGGATGCACAGATATGCTGCCAAAATAAACTCCAGCCTCCCTGACCATCTCACCGATTTCACTTGCCATTATTTTACCTAGAAAGTGCTTTACATGATTATTCTATTTCTTAAACTTATCTTTTGAGAGAATCGTCCTATACCAAAGCTAATGAAGGGTGTGTTACATCACAAAGGTAATTGCCAGGCCTTAAATCTTGCAGAAAGCAGGTAATTTTGTAGGAAAATTAGAGCCTTACTTTTGGACACGCTTTAATCATGCCCTCCTTCAAGGTGCTGGATTTGTCTGCTTTTAAGATGTAATTTTGACTTTATAGGGTTTTAGGCTGGCTGGCTCACTACAATGAGATTTAATTCCTGAAGTGAGGATAGGAATATTTTCTGATATTGCTGTAGTATAAAATAGATTCTTCCTATGTATTTTTTATTTGCCAAAAGCTCTTTTACACTGATGAATGTGCGCACATGAATTTTATTGAAACTGAGTTAGTGTATACAGTGAGTTAATAGTTTAAAATTTCCCTCCAAGACTGATGTGAGGCACAGAAGAAGAGCCAGAGGATTACTAGCTTAGCTTAGCATAAAGACTGAAATCAACAGAAAACAAAGCCAAGCCAAATGAGATGGAAACAGAAAACACACCAGTGGCAGTGACTTTGGGGGAATTGTATCTTAAGCTTGCAATCACACAGGAATGCATTTTGTTACACAATTAGTCTACACAGCATGATCTCTAAAAGCCAGAAATGACCATTTTTACATTTGGTGTTATATGAATAAAAACAAACAAAAAAACCCAAAAACAGTCGATATAAAATAGAGCTTGACCGATATAGGACTTTTAAGGCCAATACCAATATTGAACGATTTAAAAATCTGATATATCGATATATATATAAATTTTATTGTCACAACTCATTTATGCTCTGCCCGACTCTGCTCAGATCAGCTGACTGTATTTGCAGACTTCCAAACATGTGTTCCCAGCAGGTAGGTTGCAGAGTGCCCTCTGGTGGACAAACTCAATGCTCATAAAATGATTTGAAGCTGTTTTTCCTGTATCTTCTTTACTTTTTAAATATTCATTTATCAGCTGTTATAATTGTTTATACCACTATTTGAAAATAGCAAATATTGGTCTATGTATCTGTACCACCAAAATATCGATTGGACTCTACTTTAAGGTGCATATTTAAACATTAGATTCAGGTAAGCTGGGAATAATAGATGATAGAAGCTGGATATTTATTTCTACAACAAAGGAAATCAGTAATAATAATAAAAAAATAGTGTACAAGATTAAGCAAATAAGGTAAATTGATCACTGATGCATCCAGAATGTATCTTGAATTTTTTGTGAACATTAAGATGCTTTGTTAACTGTTAAATGCCACTTTCTTGTCAGAGCACTGGGAAAAAAAAAATCTGTGTTTGTTAATACCTGTTAGAAAATGACTTATGTTCAAGTAGGTATCGGCACAAGGATTTGTGCAAACTTTGTTTAGAACAAATGCCTTTTTCCTTCTGCCCTGTTGTCTCACACATGCTGACATCAGGAAATATTTGAGAACATAGCCACAGATAAACAATCAGGCAAAACCCATAAACATGCTCATCTTCTACCTGCGAGTAATTTCCGGGAGGCTTTCAAATTTTTTTTTTATCATCTCCACACTTTCATCACTTTTACTGACCACAAAATACCATTACCGGCTAATACGCACACATACACACTTGCACAAACCTTTGATCTTGTATCCCCAGTGATTCTGATATTTCATCCTTGACCCAGTTTGAACTCAGAACCTGCAATAATGTGCTGGACATGAATGGCTGCGTGGGCAATCTGCTCCTCCTTTCCTTCTGTTGTTTTTTTGGGATCCGTTATGCTTTTGTTCTGTAGGAAGGCTCACCACAACTTGAGGCTTGGCTGTGTTTCCAGCCCCTGATATAGAAAGGAGAACCATGATTGTGGGAGGCCCACCCTCTAACCTGCCTGTGCCCCTGGCAGCCAGAACAGGCCAGCTGGTACTGTCAGGAACCTTGACAGATGACCTGCTGAGCGGATACTTTTAGTTCATGATTCACCCATCATTATACAAACATACAGAGTAATGTGTAACGCACTGAAACTAAACCTTTTCCTGCTGCAGTTGCATCCTCAAAGGGTGCAATTTGTGCCTGGGAACGTTTACTTTAGAGCATCCTAAAATGCCACTTACGGTTCTGTTTTGTTGTCTGTTGGTATATTTTTATGACACAAAGTAGCCAAACATTTGCAGACTGTATTTTATAGAGGACTGAATATGAAAATAAAATAAAATAAAAAAATCCCTCGTGATCTGTTTGAGGACCTGAATGAAAGAAGAACACATGATTTTCAAAACAATTTGCTCAAATGTTCAGCAATCTCACTAAATATATTCCTTAGCCAAAAACAATATAGTATAATGCAGCTACATTTCATTTTGTGCTTTATTTCCCAGCCCAGTTGCACTTCCTACTGCAAGCAATCTTGCTCTCTTTTGGTATGTTTATGAAACCTCTGTTACAATCCCAGCCCACACAGATAGCCTATGGCTGGATGCCACGTACTGTAGTTTGCAATCATATTGGAGGCTGTCAAACTGCATTATGGGGGAAAAAAATAGCATAATTTGGGCTGAGACTGCTTAAATGCAACAAACCCAAAAAACCTTCACAGAATGCAGCAGTGTAAATCAGTTTAATATTAACAGACGCAAACCCCTTCCTTAGAGAGAGAAAAAATAAAAAAGGTTTTTAAGAAGAAAACTTTGAGAATGAAACTTTTCTTATTTCCCAGTGCTGGAAGTATATTATTGCCAGACCACACTATATTGCCAAAATTATTTATTCACCCATCCAAATCATTGAATTCAGGTGTTCCAATAATTTCCATTGTCACTGGTGTATAAAATCAAGCACCTAAGCATGCAGACTGCTTCTACAAACATTAGTGAAAGAATGGGTCGCTCTCAGGAGCTCCGTGAATTCCAGCGTGGTACCGTGATAGGATGCAACATGTGCAACAAGTCCAGTTGTGAAATGTCCTCACTACTAAATATTCCACTGTCAGCTGTTAGTGGGATTATAACAAAATGGAGTGTGGTGCAGTGCAGTGGTGTAAAGCATGCCGCCACTGGACTCTAGAGCAGTGGAGATGTGTTCTCTGGAGTGGCGAATCATGCTTCTCCATCTGGCAAGCTGATGGACAAGTCTGGGTTTGGTGGTTGCCAGGAGAATGATTCTTGTCTGACTGCATTGAGCAAAATGTAAAGTTTGGTGGAGGGGGGATTATGGTGTGGGGTTATTTTTCAGGAGTTGGGCTCGGCCCTTTAGTTCCAGTGAAAGGAACTCTTAATGCTTCAGCATACCAAGACATTTGGGGATGGCCCCTTCCTGTTCCAACATGACTGCAAACCAGTGCACAAAGCAGGTCCATAAAGACATGGATGAGCCAGTTTGGTGTGGAAGAACCTGACTGGCCTGCACAGAGTCCTGACCTCAACCTGACAGAACACCTTTGGGATGAATTAGAGCACAGACTGTAAGCCAGGCCTTCTAGTCCAACATCAGTGTCTGACGTCACAAATGCACTTCTGGAAGAATGGTCAAAAATTCCCATAAACACTCCTAAACCTTGTGGAAAACCTTCCCAGAAGAATTGAAGCTGTTATAGCTGCAAAGGGTGGGCCGACATCTTAACCCTTTAATAGCACGCAATCGCCATCGATACACCTGTTACCTGCCCTTACTTGCCATGAACAGCTGGTTAATGCCGAGCGTATCACCATTGAGAAGTTTGATCAAACGCACTCTGAATTACCGTAATTACGCAAGCATTTGTCCTATTGGAAAAATTCAAACGGTTTTTGAAAGCTAAGAAATTGTGCTTCACACCCAACATAGGGTTATTGCGGTAATTGTTGCCAGAAGTCTGTAAATAGCGGCACTTTTGAAGTTCACGGCCCGGCGGCAGGTTAAACCTTATGGATTAAGAACGGGATGTCACTCAAGTTCATATGTGTGTGAAGGCAGAGGAGCGGGTACTTGGCAATATAGTATATATAGTACGGTGCAAAAGTGTCGAGCCAGCCTTCATTTCTATATTTTGCTTGGAAAATGGGATATAGATGCTGCAATTTATTGAAACATGGAAATACAGTATATAAGGCAAAAACAGAGCTTTTACAATTCTAAAATTCAATATTTGGTGTGACCACCTTTATTCTTCAGCACAGCCTGAACATTCTTAAACACAGTTTCTTGTCATTTCTTTAAGCAGTCTTCAGGAATAGTTCTCGAGGCTTCTTGAAGGACATTCAAAGCTCTTCTTTGGATGTTGGCTGCCTTTTGTTCTGTTCTCTGTTAAGATGAGCTCAACACAAAATTGGTTCATCACATGAGTTAGGTGCCTTTTTATGCTTAAATGATTCATAGGTTTCTGTTAAGTGTTCTTCTGATAATGTTCGGGTAGAAGGACCGGAGTGAAAATGAGTGAAAAATCAGCCAATGTCCAAAGAAAATCTTTGAAAGACCATCAGAAAGCCTGGAGAACTGTTGCTCAGGACCACTTGGCTGAAGACTTCAGGTGGACTTTTTAACAGTACTGTTCTTTAACTTCAGTTTAATTACTTACCATAATAACACCTTTGTTAAAGAAATTTCATCTCATCATCTACCTTTGACTTAACCAATTTAAATTCCTAAATTAGTTTTACTGCCCTCATACTGCATGTATCCTGTCCTCCGTGTGCGTCTGTAGCAGCCACAAAGTGTATTAAATATCTGTCTGTTTAAATAATATGCTGTCTGTTATTATGATGGGATGTGATGTGACACTTTAATCAAAATAAATAGAGATCAGTGTGAGCATAGACTGAATCTGAACTGCATAAAACGAATTTAGCAAGCTTACACTGAGTGGCTGACTGTTTTTTTTTTAACTGTTTTTTTATGCAGCAATTTAGATCTGAAAGCAAATACTTGAAACTGTAAGTGACAATTACTGAAATTAACCAGCTTACAGTTCATTTCCCTATTCATAGTCAAATTTTATAATTCAGACTGAGCTCTCAGCGCCAGAACATCTGGAAGGAACTTTTGTTCCCTGAGTGACTGGAAGACAGCTGCCTCCTCCAAGATTGGTAACAGTGGTCTGACACTCTTAACGTTGCCGACTGTAAGCCATGTGGCACGGTGCCCTCCACATCTCCTCAGCCAATGAACAAGTCATCTTTGCACTTGTTGAAAGGGAAGCAGATTGCATCTTACTGTGGTGAACAGGGCACCCTTATGAAGTGCATACAAAATGCCATCTTTCCCGCCTGCACGTGCACAATTTGCTTTTTCTTCCATCTTTGGATAGGAAGTTACACTTATCTGGAAAATGGCTTGAGTACACACACACACACACAAACACACACAAAATTACAGGTTAAACAAGAAAAAAAATAGTATCAGAAATGCCAGCCTCTGCATTACTGCAGGTTTGAATGGAGCTGCAAATATATTGGACTTACTATGTTTTTAAAGCTCTTGTGATATTTTTTTTTTAATGAAAGGACATCAGACAAAATCAGTGTAGAAGATGAAAAAGACAAGGGCACATAATTTGAGCTTTTAACTAAGTAACACTAATTATTTGTTTGGCAGCTTAATAGGAAGAAATCTACATTAATAATCGACATCAAAGTGAAGCCGAAAAGATGATGAAGGGAGCCGGTCACGCCGTCAACTGTCTGCAGTGACCGAGGATTTTAACCTCTTTATAATAGCCTGCTGGAGTCAGAGGAATGCAAAGTAACTAAAGGGGATGTAACACAAGACAAAAACATCCCAGTCTTTAGAGGTTTTATCTTGGCACTTAACAGAGAATCCAAATGCATCCAAAAGAGACAGATAAGCGGAAAGAAATTATTAGATGATAACAGAGGTGATGCTGACATGAAAGCAGCTTGTCGAAGATAAACCGCTGCTCATTAATTCTGGAAAGTTCTTCAAGGCAAAAGATTGTTTTGTGAAACATTTTTGGCAGGATGGGAATTTTCTTCATGTTTCCTTGTTTTTGCTAAATGGATATATAGTTATTCTCCTAAGGCAAACACTAGAGGTGATACTAGTCTGTTTGGGGGTCTAGGCCCTGGGGG
>JAVDPK010000722.1:168248-183794 GCA_034780415.1 Cichlasoma orientale
TATTGTCAAAACCAAAACAACAACAACCCCCGTGCTGACTTCCGCACGTCACATGACCTTCCGGGGTCACATTCAAGCTGCAGTTGACGAAGGCTGATATGAAAGTTATTTATCTCGTTATCTCGGGAAAACGGTAATCGTTATTCCGTGATAATGAGATAAACAACGCGTTATCAAGAGAAAACCATCAGAAAAAAGTTTATAGGTACCATGGCCGCTCTCGGCTTCCGTATAAAACAATATAAGAAGCTAATGTTTGTTGCCGGTAGCTTAAATCCTAAAAACGCTAACAGCTTGGACGCATATAAACAACATTTCCATCACTCTGAAACCATCATAAACTATTTCTTCCAACAATAAAATTAGCTGTACCTTTGTAGATATGTTTCTACATGAGAAATATACACCTTTATGAACTTACAGGCTGTGCTCTGCTTAAAACGAAGCTGCTAACGAAGTGCATCTCCAAACAGTAGGCGCCGACTTTGTGACTTCTGGTTTCCCGATTTTCAGAATTAAACTGAATAAACAATGTAAAATACACCAAAGCAAACAGTGTCACATTGAACAAACAACAAAGGAGCCAGAACTCATCTTTCAAACAAAACTATATTTATTTAGACTACATTTATTCAAGTAACAGAGGAGTTAATTACATATTTTAATATAAAACATAATTTTCCACACCAAAATATAGATGAACTCTTTAATACTTTGATCCACAACAAATTAAAGCTGTTTTTCTGATATGGTTCTTTTTAAAACAAAATCTAAACAAATGTCTGATGTGCAAAAAGACTCAAATATTTAGATTACTGAATTATCTGAAAATTGCAACTTTCAAAAATAGTAATTGGCAAACGTAATTAGTAATTACACAACAAATTGTAATAAACTCAGGTACTATACTGTTAACAAAAACCAAAACAAAACAAAAGTATACTCCCATATTCAGACCAAATGCAGCTCTCTATTATCCTTGCCACACCGATGGGCCAATTCCTGTGAAAAACTATGAGAACTTGTAGGAGAAGTAGATTCATGGTGGGAAACATTTTCATGATTAAAAACATCACTGTGACGCACAAACACTCACCAGATACTTTTATTAGGTAAACTTTACTAGTACTGCATTGGGCCTCTTTTGCCTTTAGAACTGCCTTAATAATTTTTGGCATAGATTCAACACGGTGCTGGAAACATTCCTTATGGTCCATGTTGACATAACCTCACAGAAAGAGGTTGGATTGAGATCTGGTGACTGTGGAGGATATTTGAGTATAGTGAACTCATTGTCATATTCAAGAAACCAGTTTGAGATGATGTGAGTTTTGTGACATGGTGTGTTATCCTTGTAGAAGTAGCCTTCAGAAGATGGGTACACTGCAATCATAAATGAATGGACATGGCTGGCAACTATTCTTAGGTAGGCTGTAACATTTAAACAATGCTAAATGGGTATTACAGGGCCCAAAGTGTGCCAAAATTATCCCACACACAATTCCATTATCACTGATGTAAAGCAGGATGGTTTACATCATGTTGTTTACGCCGAAGTCTCTTGAGATTCAGCAGGCAACCTTTTTCCAGTCTTCTGTTGTCCAGTTTTGGTGAGCCTGTGCAAAGTGTAGCTTGTTTCTTGTCTGGGGTGTTGCTTTCTGCAGCTGTAGCCCATCTGCTTCAAAGTTCAACATGTTGTGCATTCAGACATGTTCTTCTGCATATCTTCGTTGTAGCGAGTGTTTGTGAGTTACTATTGCCTTCCTAGCAGCTCAAAGCAGTCTGGCTATTCTCCCCTGACCTCTGCTATCGTCAGAGAACTGCAGCTCACTGGATATTTTCTCTTTTTCAGACCAGTCTCTGTAAACCCTAGAGATGGTCATGTGGGAAGATCCCAGTAGATCAGCAGTTTCTGAAATACTCAAATCAGCCTGACTGGCACCAACAACCATGCCACATTCAAAGTCAATTAAGTTTTTTTCCCTGCCTCATTCTGATGCTCAGTTTGACCTTCAGAAGGTCATGTAGACCATGCATTGCGCTTCTTCCACATGACTGATTGATTAGAGATTTGTGTTGAACAGGTGTACCTAATAAAGTGGCTAGTAAGTGTAAATACTATAAATCTGGGGTCCATCAATGTCCCTACTGTCATCTGAATGTTAAAGGAATAGGTCAGAGTTTTGTGACATATTATTAAATAAGAATATTATAAATGTTGCCTTTCAACACATGAGCATATACTGTATCTCATTTGTTTAATCAGTACAGAAAAAGAAGTGTAACAAAACAGTCGTGGTTTACAATACTATGCTCACTGTTTGCCAACTGACTGTGGCTTATGCAGACACATGTAAGAGTTGTATCAGTCTTCTCATTTAACTGTCAGCACAAAGGTTATTTGAGGAGCTTTTGTTCAAATGTCAAACCATTCTTTGCAGCAAAACTTGACCAAGTGAGTCTCAGTCACAAAGCTCCTGCTTATATTACAGTGTAATATATCTCGTTCACATCTCGAACTGAGAATGATAAAAATGCTAGAAATGGGAACACATACTGTAAGAGATTCAACCATCTTCTTATGTAATTAAAATTGTAAGAGATTACTCACCTGTTTCTGGCTTGCCACCATCTAATGGTTCCCAGTAAACACAGCACAGTAATTTTCCCGTTGCCTTTACCCAGCTATAAACAATATCTTTGCTGGCTGCAAATCCTGAGAACCTGCCTGAGGGCAAAAAACATTTTTTAATGTTGCTCAGCTTCAGCACCAGTCCTCAGCATGTACCTAGATGCCTTGGCTGCTTCTGCGAAGGCTTAATCTTTATTAATGTTTACATTTTCTTTGCCGTAATAATCCTAATATAAATCTTCCAATTTTCTTATGTATGTTTTCAGCAGTAGGAGATAAATGATTTCATTTTTATGGTAAGTATTTTAAATTGCCCAAACTCTTACAGTTTTTTTTATATATATATATTTAGTTTGCCCTTTGAAATCCAAATAAAGGGATGTTTGCACCCATATAAGTAAAGGCTGCATTAATACGGTCCATTTGCCTGCAGCTTAGGCTAGTCATTAGCCTCCCTGTATCTTGCACTGTGAGGCTAAATTGGGTTAAGGAAAATACACACACAACCAGGTTGAAAAACAGTGGAGGGCAGCCTTTAAATCAGGTCATCACCAAGGCAGAGTATGTGTGAGATGTGCCTTTGGAGCAGATTGCACTGTGCTGGCCTGTATCCCATAACAACCACCTTCCAAAGGCAGCGGTCAAGAGCTCAGCATGGACACCCCTGTGGTCACCCTTCATCACCCCTTTTTGAGGTTAAAAGAGGGTTTGATCAAGGGATCTGCCACACCCCCCAACCCCGGTCAAACGCAAACTGTGTGCTTCTTCTCGTCTGGAGCTCCCAGTGGGTCCTTTTTGAAGACTGATCCCAATTACACAGCGCTGAAGCTGTAAAGATGTTATGTTGCTCCACATTGGAGCCAACAATCTTTTTTTGCGCTCTGAACCATGCTGTGATTACATCATAATTTAAATGAAAGACGGCATTTAAATGTGAGGCTACATCATGCTAACCCTATGATTTATTCCTAAAGATATTTAAATGCTCCTGAGCAGAGCGGGTAGACGAATTATATAGAAAATTGTTTACAGCAAGTAGGCCTAACCTTTATTTCTTTAAGTTATTGGTGTAATATTGAGGGAGCATTAATAACATGCTACAATAAGTAAATACCACAGTGAATCCCAAATCCATTTAAAGAACAAACAGGTTTCAGAGACAATCAGGTTGACATTCATCTGGTATTTATTTAGCTGAAGCTATTTGTGGGTTTCCAGCCTGTGTATCGTAGCCTCTGGGAAATGGTGGAGGAACAATCAAGGGATCGTTTGAGGCTCGAACATCTGTTGCGAACAAATCAGTCACCACCGCTGCTGCACACGATTTACAATAGCTCTGCTCCTTCTGCGGTGCACAATGGGTGTGTTAAGGCTCATCAAATAATTCACACTTTGATCCACGTGTGACAGTCAGTTCATCTTTTAAGCTTTTATTTGCATTATGTTCGAATCTTTCTGTATTTAATGTTATTTACTGATGTGACTTCTCTCTCTGACACGCCATAGGGGAAGAATTGCTGTCACAAAACAGCTAATCAGGAAAAAAGGAAAGGAGGAATCGGGATTCTCAGTGTAGCTTTCTGGGCGCATTGAGTTTAAGCGCCAGGTCTGAAAAGCATTACTAGCTTAATGACTGCCTCACATCCAACTCTTCAGCGAGCCAGGCAGCAAGAAAGAAAAAAAAAATACTCCCACAATCTTCCCACTCCACTTTATGTTGCAAATGAATCCTGCTGCACTGGTGTATCTCTAAGCTGATTGTCCCATTCTGCTACAAAAAATAAAATCAGATCGCAGCATGTTATCAGTGATGCATTTCCCTTTTCCGCCACGGAGACTGTGGTGGATAATACTAGGATTCCTGCTTGCTCAGCCTTCTTTCACTACACAAATCACTGAACCAAAAATGTAAGGTACATTCAACCTGAACACTGGCAGAAGAAAACAAATTAAACACAGATTTGATTTGCACATGAATGAGAGGCATGCACACCTTGCACACATGTAACACTAGCAGAAGTAATTAGAATACACAGTTAACTGTGATTAAGATTCAGTCTACCTGTAGGAGAAAATACTGGCATAGCAATAGTGGCGTATACTCTAATTAATAATTTATCCTTTAAGATATACATGCTCTTCTCTGTAGCTGAGCATGTAGCGGCCGTTCAATTGATTCGAGCCAAATTTGCTGGCACTTTGAGTTTATAGCTACAACCACTCGCTTTAATGCAGATACAGGCTTAAAGCTAAACCAACTTAGACAACCAGCACCGCTGCCAGTTCCGAGCTTTGCCTCTCACCTCAACACAGGAACAGGAACCACGCCTGTCACGTTGAATTACCAGCAAGGAGAGGATTCACAAAGGAAGAGGAGAGTCATTAAATGAGAATGAGAGACACACAAATCAATTCCATGACAAAGGTTTCCAACAACGTCTGTGCGGTTGCGTAGTGGGAGACATTCGATGTATAAAAAGGACCTTCAACACTCTAAGCCTGTTTCAACATCCCATACTGTGTTTATCATACTTTTTAAGGTCAAGGTTTCACCTTTAATATTGATGCACTTATGGTGCGAACCAAGCAAATTTTTTAACATCTTCTGAATGCATTTGTACTTAGCACACTGTATAAATATAGACATATAGAAAGCAGGTGAAAATTGTAAGTCAGGCAGTGAGGGGAGAAAAAAAAAACACATTTCCACCTCCTTCCATGGTGAGTTAGTGCTTCAGGGGAGGTGATCATTAGGAAAACAGGAGAGTGGGTGCAGGATGCTGGCTGAGAGATGGATAACTCCGTTAGGCATGGCAGACAGAGCTGCAGTGAAGGTAGTAAACAGGTCAGACCCTTATGGGCATCTCAAACAGAGAGAACTGCAGTTACTGGTCCACTCCCCCACTAATCATGATTAATGGAAAGCTTGATAGAAATAACACTGTTAAACTGCCAGCGTTGATATCAAGATTTCACGTTACATCACTTTTGTTTCAGTGTTTTGATTCTGTTTGTGTGGAGGTTTTAGGAAAGAGCATTTACTGTATCTAGACTGTCAATAGTAGTATCAGTTCATACAAACTCTGACCAAAAAATACAAAAAAATAAAAAAAAGTCAGGGCCATTATTTCTCCTTGCTCATACTAATGCCATGCTTTGGATCTAGGGACGGGTGCTCCTTGAATCATCTGGATGGCATTGAACCAAGGTTACTATGACAATATGCATCCTTGGTATCTTCTCTACAGATAATATATGTATTCATGTAGTGAATACGAATATACTGCATGTGCACTGTAGAACTGTCACACATACAATGTGTCATAAAAAACCATCCCCATTTTTTCCCCACTCTGTACAGTGTGATTACTCAGTGCTACCCAATATTTTAGCAGAAAATCCAGAGTGATATGAAATCCTGCTGAGAGACATTTGAATGTTAATATAAAATTTGACTGTGAGGGGTTAAGTCTGTCAGCCAGTCTTTGATATGGAAGATCCCTGCTGCATAAAAGTAGCTGATGGCTAAAGGATGGCTAAAGATGTCAGCATATTTTAATCAGGATACAATTTTTCCTACCAAAAGAAAGGATTAGAGGATAGAGCGTGGTGCACCATGCATACAGTAACTTCTTAAAAAAACCTGTCTTCTTCATGTGCTGGAATAACACATGTGACCATTAAATGAGGAGATTTTGAATGTTTTCGATGAAGGCTACCTGTAATTTTAAATTATTTACACACTGGGAAGACAAACTGTGACAGTAAGACGGATCACTCCCAAATCCAGCCCTTGAATGCACAAGTATCCGCTATTACCATTTTTCTTTCACATTATAGATTGCAGTCACAGTGCTCGAGAAATATTGCTTTGTGACATATACACAGTGTTGAGATTACAGCTGCACCTGTTGCAGAGAGATTTAAAGAGTCATGAAAAGAGAGACAGTGAATTTGGTTCTGACCTTCCTCTTTTCTATAATGCAAGAAGGGCACAGCTTGCAAGCATGTGGGCGCTGACTCAGGGGAAACCTCCTTGTGGGAATCAGGAATTGAGCAACTATGCTAACTAGCATCCAGTTTCTTCATGAATACAAAGGTTGTTACCCCAATCTTGTAAATGGAAGGACTGAGGAATGGTAAGGGGAAAGACAGAGACAGAGCTAAGGGGAAAAGGCAGAAAGAGACACTGAAGTCAGCTGCAACATGGGTGTAGGTACACAGGACAATCTAGTCACAGACCTTCAAAGGTATTCATGTTTTCAAAAGACATGAGGAGTGAGTCATTTTTCCACAGCTTGCACTTCTCCTTTAACCACCGCCACCACTAATTCTGTGACCTCTGCTTGCATGAAGCACAAAGCAGAGTTTGAATCTTGCTGCACTCACCCCGTCTGACCCCCACGAGACATCTGGACAACATGCACCTCAGTAAGAATGAGGGTTCCTCTCCTGGTGTTAATTACACAGTTCAGTGTCATAAGAAGAGCCAGCTTTAGGGAACAGTCCTCTAGGTTCGTGCCGCGTGCCAGGTAGCAATTCACAAAAGCCTAAACCACCATTCTAACAATCACTACTGCAGTTCCAGGAGTCTGTATTCTAATTATGCCCATGTGTTGTTCTCTTAATATACAAGGATACAAGGGCAATGATGGAGCTGGTGGCCAGGCTCTTGTGGCCACCAGGTTGAGACTCCTGGTAGGCCATAGTGTCTGGATAGGCAGCTCTGAAAAGGCATTATAAGTAAGGCATACTGCTAGTTAGAGGACTTTCTCCTCAGGGGACCACCCCGCTTGGGCTACTAGTTTAACCTAAGCTAGTTAACCTTGTCCTTGTATCTCAAATGTTATATTATGTGTGGGAGAACTGCACAGCAGCTTAACAGCGTTGGAACCAGTGCACACCTGAAACACTTTCTGTATATGAGCATGCTCTGTAAAAATAATATTATTTCTGTGTACTTTCAGTGTTGCCTGGCAACTATGAATTGAATGTCCAGTAAAACACAAACACACACAGACAGTACAGAAGGACAAGGACCATGTGCCACAGACAATACCCACTCAGACAGAATTGGCAAAGGGACACAGTTTACTGACACCGAGTGTCAGCCGCAGATCCAGTATTCATAACACAGCTGCCTGACCTAAACTCAGATCACCCTCCAGCCTGCTACACTGACAAACGCCCTGCCACTGTGTGTTACCTGTTTATTGGATCCGTGAAGCAAGAGAAGTTCAGTGACCATCTAATGTGTTCTGGAGTTGATTTAACACCACAGACACAAAAAAACATTTGGAGGCTAGTTATTACAAACAGTGTGGAAACATTGTGGTTTGGACAAAAACACTTAACTTAGAGGGTTTATCACCACTCGTAAAATAGACATATAATAGCTATCATTATAATGCAGCTTATATTACTGAGATTGAATTAATCCACATTGTGCTGTCTTATTTTTAGCTGTATCTTTTTGGAATTTTTCAGTTTGGTTTTACCATTAGGAATTTTTCTCTGGAGGAATTTCATAAACTTCCAAATTCCACCTTCTGGCATAGAAGCACACATTTCTGGTCACCCAGCAACCAACTTCACCAGCCTTTGAGGGCATGCCAAATTTTATTTCGAGCTGAGTACAGATGAGTCTAAGGGTCCTTTAGAAAACTGTGCCCTCTCACTCCAGAGAAAGAGAACGATAAGAGGTAATCAGCTCCTCCCACTGTATTCAATCTCTCACCATCTTTGCTCCTTGATACACTTTATTGTTTACCAAGAGGAGTGATCCATCAAAAGCCCAGGGAAGATGACACATAGGAGGAAACAATGCCAATCCACTAAGTCTACGGGAAAGACTCCAGCCTAGAGTGGAAGTATAATAAATAGTATAAAAAATGCTTTTGTTTTATTGAATTCAGAAAAAAAAGATGGAATCTAGCAGGGATGTGTCCCACTATTCATTATAATTATATATTAATCCAAAATGTAAAAAGATTTATGCTGTATTGACACACAGACCTTAACGATAAACTTAATTTTGAAGTTTATTACACCCACAGGTAAGTGTCCTTAGAATAGTGTCCTTAGAACAGTAGTGCGGACATACTGTAAGTAGCCATTCACCAACTCTTTTTTGAGTGTCCTGGGTTCAGATAGGAAGGTATAAGATGGTATATTTTTTTCAACTGCAGTACAAATGGGTGCACCAGGAGAGAACATGAAAACACCATACTGGTGTACACCAGCTGGGTTCGGCGGAAATGTAATTTCATAAGCATCCGTCTGCATGCCTTTACACTGAACAATTTATTTTCAAAATAAATTCATGTGATGTAAAATGTTTCTCGAATGTTAGAAGAAGTACATTCAGTTTCTAAAATGTTTTAATCCGTTTTACTATGCGCCAAAAACATTCACAATTTTTTTTTGTCTAACTTGGTTGTCTCTCTAAACACATTTACTTGTATCTGAGGTCAGTTGTTAATGATCCAGTGAAATATTTAAATAGCTAAAATGAAGCGATGCTGTTATGACAGCTACAGTACATCAATTCAGAAATGTGTGGGAAACACAGGTTCACAGAGAGGTTAGCAATCCAATCATATTCTCACTAAATATTTGTCAACTTGGTTTATTTATTGCACAAAAAAGAATAAAATGTTTTAGTTTAAATAGTTGAAGCTGCCTTTTTGAAAACATTTGTATTTTGCTTTTTTTTTTTTTTTTTTTTTTAAACTCTGTTGCAGCATATGATGGACCAAGCTGGCAAAAACAAACAGGCACAGGTGTATTTTCAAAGTGTGGGCTTTATTAGTCCCCAAAAAAGACAAAAATATTATGAAACAAGAAGTTCTTAAAAATCAATGGGCCCATAAAAGAGGTCAACAAAACAAAATGTACAAAAACCATACTTAACAGAACCCAACTAACTGATGAGAGCCAGCTCAACCTATATAGTAACGGAATAAACTATTTTAAATTCCACAGGGGGAACCAGTGTGTAACTATATTTGAGAAACAAGACAAAGAACCAATTCCCCCCCATGGGGTTACAACAGATGGTTAAGTCCACTTGATTGGCCTCTGTTCTAAAAACCAGCTTCAACGTCTGCATCCTCGTTTGCTCATCCAAGGAAGTACTGCAGCAGCAGGCAGGTAACTCAAGGAAACAAAATTACTAGAATATAAGTCACAGAAATAAATGTTAGTCAATTATGCATCTCATATGGTAACATGAATAAATTAACTACATTTAACTTCAGTAACTAAACTAAAGATTAAGGCATGAAATAGTAAGTTTATACAAACATAAATAAATAATATTAGAGTCTTTCAATTGTGTGGTTGCAGACAACCATCACACAGCACTTGGCTAGCACTTGTTGGACACTAATTTACCTCAATACTGCAAAAGATCCCAAAAGAACAAGAGCATATTCACCTCCTTTTATTAAATGAGTAAACCTTTTTCATTGGAACCACAGTAACTTTCTACCATTGTCCTCCACTCAGAGTAAGATCTACTGTAGATACCGCAGTGCTTCATCTTCTTCATAATGAAATCTTCCTTGCAATATAAGAAGTGTAAAATTACCTGTTGATTCGGGTGTATCAGTGTGGATATATTAAACGGTGACAGGATCCTTCTTAAGCTTTTTTGTAAGGGGCTTTTCTCTAAAGGCTCCTTTTTCTACTACACCACCTTAGAATATTACATTGCAGGTAGAAACATATTTACCTTTTAAATTTGTAGAACCAATATGTGAAAAAAAGGACCTTCACACTGAGTTAGGCTTATTGGTGCAGGCAAAATAAACAGATACCCAAGTTCAATTATACAATCAGTTTCGTGTGCTGCTTGATTTTCTTTTCAACACACCTTACGCATTGCACTCTCTCAGCAGAAGGAAACCGAAGCTCATTAGCACAGATGATCTGTAATTGATGTCTGGAACGATACCAAAACATTAGTTAATATTCCAAATCTGGCGCTCGGTAGCAGGAGCAACAGACGCAAGAGCACAAACAAATATGTCTCTTCTGATGTTTTGGAAGTCTGGGGAGTACAGTTCAGAAAAAGCTGATAGGAAGCTGACAGTAAGTTTAGGAAAGGTGTTGTTTACAGCTGCAAAGAAAGTCGGAAAAATCAAACTTCCACTTTTAAATTACTTGATCGTAGTAGATCCTTCCCCGTGAATGTGGGTGCAATTTGGAGACACGCCATCCACAATATGATAGTAATTATCTGTCCTAATCAATCTTATCAAGCACCTATCTTAATCTTACTCCTCCCAAAGGGCACCACAGAGGGGATCTTTCACTCACCCCTTCTGTTTGACTGTGCATCACAAACATTCACACTTTTTTCCTAATTTGGTAGTCTGGCTAAACACATTTACTTGCATCTGAGGTCAGTTGTTAATGATCCAGTGAAAATTTTAGATAGCCAAAATGAACTGATGTAGCTGTTATGACAGCTACATCAGTTCGGAAATGTGTGGGAAATACACAGAGAGGTTCACTGAGAGGTCAGCAATCCAATCATGTTCTCACTAAATTTTAGTCAGAGTTATTTATTGGGAGAATAAACTGAAAACCCATTACAGGTGTATAAAAGGCATAAACGCTTTTAAGGTATAGGTCATAACTGAAAAAAAAAAGTTGGCCAAAAGAACAAAACGGAGACCAATAGTGCTTGGTGGTGCAAACATTATACTGGTAAAAAACCATAATTGAGCAATTTCTGTTGATATCCTCCACAGATGGAATATCATATAAACTGAATCACAACCCATGGGTTAAACCAGACGCTTGCTTAATGAGGAATGCAAGAAAGGGAATCGGTAGTTATTAGAAATTTGTGTGATATAGTTGCAGGAGTCTGACAGCGTAGGGGGCCATCAGAACAGAGCTGAGGGCATAGCCTGAGGCTGACTGGAGGTATCTCTGACCAACTCCTCTGCCTTCTTTCATCTCCTTCCCTCCTCAGCATTGCCTGTGCTACAGACACCGGCATTGCTGTCCTCCCGTTGCCAGTTGGTTGAGGCTCTGATAAGAGCATCTCTGCAGCAAGGTGCCCATGGAAATTCTTGTAATAGCTTTATTAGTGCCCTGAAAGGATCCCACTCCTTTGTAATGAAGTAATTCAGCTTTTTAATATTTTATATTTTAGACTTGTGCTCAAATGCAGATTCCTTACAGTAATTAATGTTTTAATGAACACACCGCACAGAGAGATAATGTTCTTTATAATTATAAACGGCTAATCTTACATTTACTCTTTCCAAGTAAGTAAAACACAGACAGTTTGCACAATGCTCACAGCACTTTTTTAAAGTGAGATTGTACAGATGAAATTCTGTAAAAGTGAACAAAGATTAGCTCATGTTTGTGCAAAGTCTTTGCAACGAATCTGTTTTTGCTTTATTTATATCTTTACACACCTCTTGTATCAAATTGCTGTTTATAAAGTATATAGTTTTTCCAATTCATGCTGAGAAAACAACTTGTTTTTTTTAAGTTTTTTTTTAAATAGAACTCATCAACCAAGTAACAGGAGCACAGTCACAGCCAGAGACTGTTCATCTGACAATTTGATTGTCAGGAAAAAAAAAAGAAAAATCAGTTAATGTTGAACTGGTAAAGTTTTACTCTGATTGCTGTTGTTGACGCCTTTGCCTCTCTTGGCGATTGGTGGAGAAGATGGGGATGCAGGGAAAATTATTTCTTCAAGCTTGATGTGCTTTTCTTATTCCTGTCTTGGTGGTTTCTGTGTGTGGATGATTAACAAAGGTGCCTTTTTATATTAAAAAGGCAAGAATGTATACTGATTCAACCCGGTATCACGGCAAAGCGTGCAATGGAGCCGCCTATCCACCGTGTCCATTTGACGCTTTGCCTCTCATCGGCGTGAAATGGGTACGCATGCTGAAATTGCAGGAAGTTGCAGTAACTTCCAGTAGGAGCACGGTGCGATATTTAATTTCCAGGGAACAACTTTCTACCACCATTCAGGTGATTTTCAGCCATTTAAACAATACAACATTACGAATAGTGTTTCACAACAACAAAAGATAGGTGTATGGAGGCCATTTTTACAAACATATCAGCCATCCGGCTTGTTGGCTTTAAATAAAATATCACACCCTGGTGGTAGTGCAAGCTACTGCAGCTTCAGCTGTATGTCCATTTCACACCTAGGACAGGCAAAAAAAAAATGTATTTCCTAGAGTGGATAGGCGGCTCTATTACACGCTTTGCTGTGAAACTGGGTTGTATGATTCTAATGCAAACACCTTAATAGTCAGTTTTGATGTGCTATAGTCTTGGGCTTTCATATCACAAATTGCTTGTTGAAAATATCTGATATGCCAATATGAAACATTCAGTCTGACGTACAGAAATGTGTTACTCATGAACCCTTCTGAATCAGTGAAGCAGTGAAGTTGCTTTTGTTCAATATCTGAAAGAAAACTGTGACTATGAGGTTAAAACCTCTGTTCATGTTTTTTAGTGGGTGCTTACAGGAATACTGTGCTAATGATGTAGGAACTGCTGCCCTTTCTGACATCATTGTCTAGTGTTCACACAATGCAGCGTTTTTAGGACAATGATCCTACTCATACGAGCAAGGCAACCAAAGACCGAGGAGGATTAAGTCTGCAAACAGCAAAATCTTCTTGCGCAGCAGAGCAAATGTTCCACTTGAAGACCGGACTAAAGAGAAAATCCAATAAGTAAAAGTAAAGGTGGCTGTTTGTGTGACCCAGAAGAGCAATAACAGATGAGAGAGACATCCACCACATCTGTCTTGGGAGGATATAGACTTCAGTTACTGGCTGGAATTGCGAGGGGGAAACATTTAAATATGACAACTTTATTTCTTAAATGATTCTCTCTCCATTTAAACCGGCGAGGTTATTAAAGGTCTTTAAATTGTCCTCATAACTATTTTATTTCAAATCCGATATGCTGAAAGACTGAGTCAAAACAAAAAATAAGTGCCTCATATCTTCTGCCACTACTGTATATTGATCTGGATGGATGCAACTGAGCCTGTATTACTTTATTTTGAGTAAAAGTCACAGCTTGTACCAGAGAAGACTATATGGAAGTAAATATATATTTTTAATCTATAGTTCTTCCAAGTGCAGCAGTGGCAAAAAGAGGATCATTCAGTGAGCAGAGAGTCTTGTCCTGTCAGTGGCATGTCTGGTTTTGTGTATGAAAGGTTACATGCTGACTGTTTAATAGAAATGCAATTGTGAAGCAAGCAACTCTGCATTCCTTAATATCATACCGCTTTTAGCTGTCAGTGAGGATAAAGATACCACACACTCCTTATCAGCTTTAAAAAAAAAAAAAAAAAAAATCAGTCATCTTTGCTTCTATACAAGTCACACAAGCTAATGGAATATTCTCTGATTTTATCCTTTTACATGAATGGCTTTATGCTACTGGAACTGTCTAGATAGGGTATACTAACATTTAGGACCCTTTAGACTTTTCTATTCATTCTCTGATTAATGATAAGCCCCATTCTATTGTATGTGTGTGCATTGTGTAACTTGTGAAGCCCTGCCTGTTCACGTGATATTACCTCGCTGTTTTTTCATGCTGTGAGATGAACAGACATGCTGACCTTTCAGTCACTCTGCTGTTGGATGCCAGCAGAGCTCTGTGAGGGTGCATGGCAAACCTTTTGTGTGGAAGACAGCCAAATAATAATGCAATGGCGCTGTTCTGCTCACCCCCTACAATCAGAATAACAGACGCTGAAGGTTTTTATATGATTAAAATCAAATCCAAGTCATATAAAGATAACCACTGCTGCCATTTTCATTACTTTAAGCACAGTTAAATAAAGCTTTATTTCCAAATATATATAAAGTTATGTCATTTAAATTCAAGGCAGTGTGATAATGCTGGCAGTTTTGTACCTCCCATTGAGGCAGTTCCTCTCAGTTATATTAAAACACATACTCTCACTTCTTATTAGTCTTTGTTAGAACTATAGGAACATTTAGTTAAACTGCAGGAATGTCTTAAAGACATAAAAGCCTGGATGACCTCTAATTCCCTGCTTCTAATTGCAGATAAAACTGATTACTGGTTACTGTACTCGGCCCCAAAAATCTCAGCAACATGGTGTCTAACCAGATACTTACTCTGGATGACACTATCTTGGCCTCCTCTAACACCGTGAGGAATCCTGAAGTCATTTTTGACCAGTATATGTCCTTCAATGCACATATTAAACAAATATGTAGGACCGCTTTCTTGCATTTCACAATATCTATAAAATTAGAAACATCCTGTCTCGAAGTGATGCTGAAAAACTAGTTGATGCATTTATTACTTCTAGGCTGAACTACTGTAATTCATTATTATCAGGCTGTTCTAAAAATCACCCTGAAAAGCCTTCAATTGATCCAGAATGCTGCAGCTAGAGTACTGACAGGGACTAGAAAGAGAGAGCATATTTCTCCCATATTGGCTCCCGTTCATCAGCTCCCTGTTAAATTCACAATTGAATTTAAAACTCTCCTCACATACAAGATCTTGAATAATCAGGCCTCATCTTATCTTAAAGACCTCATAATACCTTATCTCCCCAAAAGAGCACTTTACTCTTAGACTGCAGGCTTACTTGTGGTCCCTTGGGCATTTAAAAGTAGAATGGGAGGCAGAGCATTCAGCCTTAAGGCCCCTCTTCTGTGGAACCAGCTCCCAGTTTGGATTCAGGAGACACTCTCTCCATTAGTGTAATGTGTTTACCTTACAATATAAAGCGCCAATGCTGTTGTGATTTGGTGTGATATAACCAAAATTTAATTGAATTCTATTTTTAAGATTAGGCTTAAAACTTTCCTTTTTGATAAAGCTTATAGTTAGGGCTGGATCAGGTGACCCTGAAC
>JAVDPK010000722.1:184707-200219 GCA_034780415.1 Cichlasoma orientale
GGAGGTTTCTTCCTGTTAAAAGGGAGTTTTTCCTTCCCACTGTCACCAAGTGCTTGCTCATAGGGGGTTGTCTGATTGTTTATCTGTATTACTGTAGGGTCTTTACCTTACAATATAAAGTGCACCCGATTGGCATTTGCCATAGAATACCAGAACTGGCAGGTCCACCACTGATGCCCTGTGCTTTTCACAGATGACAGCAGTTTCACACAGAGCTTATGTGACAAAGGGGAAAGGGTCTGGAGATGTCATTGTCTCTGGGTCTTGGACCCAGGGTTTTGAGTTTTTGGGAAGTTTAGGGTTTTTCCTGGTTTTGACTATCATTTGATTATGCTTCTGTATTCTATATTTCTTCTGTTCTTGGTGTCCCTGTTTACTTGTGCCTCCTTTGTGTTTCCATGTCTGGCTTAGTCTTGTATCTGTCCTTGTGTGAAGTCAGGCTTGTCTCCATGTTTGTTTATCTTTCTGTCTTTGTATCAAGTTCAGATGTTTGAGTCTCTCAGTCTTAGTTTCTTCCTGTCTTATTTTGATAGTCTCTTGTCTTGTGTGCCTTGGGTTTTGTTCTACTTCCCTTGTCTCTTTTTCTGTGATTAGTTTCAGCTGCTCTCCCACCTGTTGCCTGTTCCTTTTTTACCCCGTGTGGTTGTGTGTGTATATTGTCTCAGTCTTCCCATTCCCCGGTGCCACCAGGTTGCACACCAGACTGTCAGTGATGCCCTGGTCCAGATTGGAGACAAGATCCCGCAGGACACTATCTGTTGTCTCAATAGGAGCATGCCCTGACATTGTCAGGTATGCATACAAGCAAGCGGGGGCCTTACAAACTACTGAGTACCATTTTGAGTTGCTGCAATAAAATTTCAGCAGAATGGACCAGACTACCCCATTTATTTTTCACTTCTATTTTTGGGGTGTCTTTCTCTTCAGCCCTCTGTAGGTCGATAATTTTCATTTCCATCAAGCAATGTGGCATCCTTTAGTTCCTAACATATTACCCAGTCCATATTAGTATAGATATCCAACATACCCCCCGAAGTGAATAATTCGTTTGAGCGATGTATTATTTTCAGGTAGAACAAGATTCAGATACAATGCAAAAGGCTTTTGTGGTAAAACATTTTTAAAATCAGTTCAGTGTGTTTTTGCTTTTACATCTTACAAATATGCAGTTCTGTTTGCAGATTTAGGGTTGGATGTACTTAACCCTTTCACAGGAAGGTCAGGTGATTGTTCTGAGTCACCATGACACAATTTCTTTAGACAGATGTTATGCAGTTTCTTTTAAAGCGAGTTTGACCTTTAGAATTCCACAATCCAGCTACAGCCAATAAGTTTGGAAGTCTTTAGGCTCAGATGGAGAAATGACATTCTGAATAAGATGTAGTAATTAATATTCTGTCTTCTGTCTTCTGTCTTTTGTGTGAACTTTACAAGTTAAACTGTGTATATCTGTGGTGTTATTTTTCCATGGCTGGCTCTTGGGGAAATTAATGTGAATTTTACCAGACAGCAGTTCTGACACTGGAGCTGCGCTAAATGAGACAGGCCTGAACTAATAACATCTCAAAGTCTATTTCCATGTACAGTGCCCTCCCAAGGTCATGTGGAAAGGTTTTAGAGCAGCGATAGGCAGCTTATCTCCTCCTCAGGCAAGACTGGGTACCTCCATTAATCAACCAGTGTTAGTTACCGAGGCAAAGCTCCAAGTGAATGGGCAAGCCAAGGTTTGTTTTTGCATGTAAACATATGCACATACATTTTAGCTGTCCTACAATTTCAAGGTCTGGATGTGGTGTCTGGTGGTTCTCAAAAACATTTGGTGTAAAGATACCAGCAAGGGCCCTTCATTATGACACGGTTCCATATGCTTGATGACATGACCTCGATAACATGCCCAGTAAATGTAAATATAGTCCACAACCGAGCAAGCCAAGAACAGAAACCAAAAAACATTTCTGCTCAGGGTAACAGTATAAATACACTCATAAGAGTAGACTACTTCATTTTTTATCATTGCTTCTTTTCAAAAGGAGAAGAAAAGCATATACAGCATGAGGTCGCATCTTCAGTTGCTGTAGCAGACTGCAGGAGCAGCGACTGTGTACACCATTTTTAACAAGATAAATGATGAAGTGAAGAAGCTGGGTACATTCATCGACAACACAATTGCCTAACTCAACCCTATCTCCCCTGCTCTCTCTGTCACTGTCTCAAGGTGTAATGTACTGTAAAATGGAGCTTGCTTCACTAAGCCCCCTTTATTAGTTTTTCTTTTTATAGGGTGTGATTTGCACAAATAATTTCCTGGTCTCCATATGTTTGCTATGGGCCAGCACTCAGGTTTTCCTGCTCAAATTAGCACTCGTGCAGCAGGGCAGAGCTTTGATACTGTGTATGACATCTTTTGTATAGCTGCACCTGAAGAGTTCTTTTGAAAACTACACAATCCATTTTTAACAAATTACAGTGACAAGAAGAAAGTATGGGAGCAAAGCCTTTTGGGATTTGCTGGTTTCCTGAGTTAATTTGTCACAAAATGCAATCTGATTTTCATTTATTGCACCAGACAAATGGAACATGCATGAGGTAATAAAGCACAAACAGTTATAATCCAGGGCTTTGTTCCAACACAGCCTGCATACAGTCTGTGTTGTTCTGTGTGTGTCATGATAGGCATAAACATAGGCACTATTAAAAGGAAAGTTCTGAGTACTTTGGCAGAAGTTCATGATATGGGATTTTGCCGCTGGGTATGTAGTACTCATGTAATAATTAGGAATCAATAGACAAAATATGGACAAGAATAATAAAATTGTGCTTTATTAGCAAACTATTTTGTGATCACTTCCAAAGGGTTCACTAAACTTTTCCATGTAACTGTAACTGATCATACTTACTACATATGCCCATCCTAGATTATCAGCAGTCTGCTGGTAACTGTTGAGAGGCCATCTACTGTATAATAAATGAGCAAGATTAGACATTCCCCTGCTGTTCTGAAGACCCTCACTGTAAAGTCACAACAAATGTATGCATTTGGCATGGTGCATCTGGGCCTGGTGCAAGCCACTTTGATCACATCTGTACAATGACATTCTAGCGTGATCCTGCTTTAAGCTGACAGTGCACAGCCAGGCTTGTGTGTAGCTACAGGGAAAAGGGCATGAGAAAAGATGAGGTTTGAATAAGGGCGGATTAGTGCAATGGATAGTGCACAGTTCAGATGGATAGTGGTTGTGATCTTGAATTATGTATGTAAGTTGCTTGCGTGCACCGTAAGTGCTGCAGCTCACCTACACTGATAGCGACGAACTGCAAAGCGATACCAAGACAAGGGATGCGCATGTTACTTCATTTAGTTTTATAAAAGGTGAACACCTGAGAGTCTTACAGATGCAAACATAAGCTGGTGCAATATGGATTCTTGCACGTGATAAACGTGATAAAGAATGTGGTTGTACAGAAAGGCAAGAGAGTGGAGACTACAGAAGTAGAAGCAACTTAAATGTCCTCGGACGTCCTTCAGGGATGTCATGGTCATGCCTTAATGGAATGGATATGTCCCTGTAAAAGCTTTCCCTCCACAGGGGCAGAGTAGGCCTCATAAACAGCTCAAGCAGCACTGACAGTGCTGCTGAAGAAAATGCTCACTTTTACTTTAGGGGGAAAGTTTTTATAGGAAGCTTCACAAATTCTGAAGATTTATTAGCTCAGAGCTAGTCCTCTCAGATACTCTATGTGTCAAAACAGCACTGAGGGATGGATACTCCTTTTGCTGAAATATCAGTGAAAGGAACCTCATTTCAGAGGTCTGCCTGGGTATTTTCCACTTTGCATGTTTCTACAATAACACTCTCTTTGATTTGAAATGACCTTGTTCTCTTTAAAGCATTTTTGTCCTTGTCAAATAATGTGTTGCCTCTGAGCTCGCTCTATAAGAACGAGGAGCTCTGCATCTGAGCCCATCTTCTGCATCCAGGCAGGGACCATCTAATCTGGTCCAGCAGACACACGAAGCGCACAAAATGAGCTTAATGTCCTTTTGTTTAGTAAGCTCATCTACCAACCAGATGAAAGACGTTCTGTGAAGTGATTTTTAAACCCTTTCATTTTAAACAAGACACAACAGTTAGGATTACTCACAGTGCTGAGGAAAACTCGTCTGCAATTAATGCTCATAGTCATGATACCTCTTAACAAAATCAAGATTTACATCTATCCACATAAAACCTCCATCGTAATGAAGCCAGGAAAATAGTAGAACAGTGGATTGTTTTCTATCACTTGCTAACAGCAACAAAGCAGTTGGCGGTACTGGACAGGGAGCCTGTTGTCATGAGAACACACAGTGCAGGGCGGAGAGGAAATGAGGAAGCTCCATGGCTTCATTAGATGAAATAGCAGCAGGGTTTTATGTGGGTATAACCAAGATTAATTGGATTCTAGTGATCTGCTCAAAATGTGACAGTGTCATGCGGAGTTATGAGCCAGGCTCTGCTTTAAAGTTAACATCCCACCCCTCTTGACCCTCTTACACAGCTGACAGGTAAGTATTGAAGTAACAGCACAGTCCAAGTGTTACCAGTTAGATTCTTTATCCAAATGACACCGTTTTTACTTATTCACTTATTTAGAGAAGTATTAGAGCATAGAGAAAAACAATAGGATACAGATTTACCTTTGAAGCATGCACACTAAAATATATATTCTGCGAGCACTAATGTGGGCTTAAAATTTCCATTTGTAGGCAATCTCTGGGAGCCACTTCCTATTAATCCCATTTCAGAGAAAATGGCTACAACTCTGCCACAAATGCATCCAGGGGTACAGCAAGAGGGCGCTTGCAGGTCCCTAATGAATAAGAGTAAATCACCCTATCTTTAGCATCCTCTTCTGTCAGACCAACCCTCTGCATGTCCTTCACTACATCCATGAATCTACTGTGGTCTTCATCTTTGCCTTCTACCTTGCAGAGCTATTCAACATCCTTTGCTTAATATATCCACTATCCCTCCTCTGCACATGTCCAAACCATCTTAACCTTGTCTCTCTAACTTTGTCTCCAAAACACTCACCCGAGATGTCCTTCTGAATTACTGCAGCTGAAATAAAAACTTGCAAAAAGACAAATTAAATTATATTTATTTCCCAAACCTCTTTTAGCAAAAACATGATGAAAATTTCCTTAAATTTTTTTAAAGTGTACTTTAGAAAATGTACATTGTTTTTTTTTTTTTTTTTTTTTTTTTTCAACTTCATGAAGTCCATTCTAGTTTATCAAGCAAGAAAAAACTGAAGTCCAGAGAGTGAGAATTCTCACTTGTTTTCTGGTCCAACTTTTATGTACATCAAACTGATTTAGGTGCACCCAACAGATATTACATTATGTCTGAAGCCTTCCCATTATGTTAAAGATCATTGTCCTCCATCTATCAGCTTATAAACTTTACTGGGCACAACTTGTCACCTCATCACTGCGAGCCTGCAATATACAGTTAACAGTCCATGTCACAATCGCCAATCCCTCAAGTGTTTCAAAATATCAACATGCCTCTAACAGTATCCATCCCTTTATGTTTGAAGATATTGCTCATCCTGCGCATAACAGGGGTCTTAAAGGACTTGGCTGGCAAATTTTCAGTCCCTCCTGATAACAATAATCTGAACAGACTACAGCTACTGGAGCAAATAAACAATTAACCTCGACAGTCAACCACAAGCGTATACACTCCCATCTGTTCTCAGACTATCATCATCTTCTCTCACTTCTCTGCGTTCCCCTTTGTTTTTTTTTTTTGTTCTGCCCAGTAAAATGATCAAGTTCCAGCTTTTGAGATTAATTTTCTGAATGAATAAATTTAATTTCTTCACCTCATTATAAAACGCAGCGCTCAGATTTCCACACAGCCTTTGACATGACTGATGTTAATACTAGATGAAGGTCCTCTTCATGTCATTACTACATTTTTTTAAGTGCACCAACTTTATTATAGTTCTCAGTAACCTCTTGCATTCATTAAGATTTATTAATATTTTCAGCCATGTGATAGCTGTGACTGTTTATGACACCAAGCATCTCGGTGGAGTTTGGTGTACACTGTGTACACAGTGATGCAAAGTACTGCACGTACAGTACTTTGCATCACTGGTCTCTATCTGCAATCTGTTTGTTAGACTATAGAAGGGGCTATGAATTTCCCCAGGTGTGACAACTACATGTAGGTGAACTGCTATGACATCCTGACTTTCTATTAAGTGGCATTAGGTTTTCACATCTTGTGAAATATTCAGTAGCTACAGGATGGATTGAAAAACTCTGTCCAAGCATTTTGATTTCCTGATAATGTATTTTTAAGACTTTGGTGAGCTCTAATTTTTCTTTAATGAAATTTATGTTTTATGAGATTGATGTTTGTGATTTTAAGTGGATTATCTTGATAAATATTGGCTGGGCTGCTATGAAATGTGACGTGGATATCAGTAGTACCAGGACGATGAACTATGTAGGTGACTTCACGTTTTATCGACTCTAGTGTTAAATGATAATGTGATAAGGTGAAAATATAATAAATGTCCATCCATCCATGTGGATGAATAATTGGCAAACACCAGTGTATCAACATACTAAACTAAGATGAACATTAAACATTGCTAAAACATTTTTATTGTCGCTACTAAAAGCTCTACAATGCTACTATACAAATGGGCAAACACAGAGATGTCAGAGTAACTTCTGAACAATTTTATTGCCACATGATAAATTTAATATGCCCAGAGAGGTATATAAGTGTATTGGAATTGCTGCCAGAACTGCAATTAAATATATAATGAATGCATGAATAAAATATCTAATTAATTATGTTTTATCCACAAATTAATAAATAAATGTTTTGACAGTTTTGTTTGTGTCTTGAATAAGCTACCTAATTTGAATGTTAAAAACAAAAACGATGCATCTTCACAGAGGAAGAGAAGTGTTTCTAAACAGCTGCCTGGAGCATGACTGATGCATATCCAAATGAGCTGCCTGATTATGAAGACCGTGAACCTTGTAGTTATAACTGTAGTGGCATTAGCTTGAGGGGTCTTTTGTCAAGTGGATGTGTTGCAGGTTGGAAGGAATATGCAACATTAAAAACCTTGGCCCATATTTTGTCCTCTAAGATGGCAAACATTAACATAAGTGTTTATAGAAACTCACCGGCCACTTGCTAATATCAAGTTGGAGCCCCTTTTTCCCCTTGAGAACTGCCTTATTTCTTGGTGGCACAGATTCAACAAGATGCTGGAAACAGTCCATACTGACATGACTGCATCACATAGTTGCTGAAGTTTTTGTTTTTTGGCTGCACATCCATGATCTCCCATTCCACCACACCCAAAAGGTGCTTTACTGAACTGAGATCTGGTGACTGTTTAGGCCATTTGAGTACTTGTTAGAAGAGAATGGTCATGCTGCTATGAGCATCTTCATGTTCAGAAACCACACTGGGATGATTTGAGCTTTATGGCAGTGTGCCATCCTGCTTGAAGCAGTCATCAGAAGATGGATAGACTGTGGTGATAAAGGGATGAACGATGCTCAGTTGATATTAGGGGTTAAAAGTGCACCAAGAAAATATCCGCCAAACTATCACAACAACCAGCCTGAGCCACTGATACAAGGCAGGATGGATCCATGTTGTTTACACCAAATCACGACCCTTCCATCTGAATGTCAGCAAAAATCGAGACTCAGACCAGGCAATGTTTTTCCCAATCTTCTGTTGTCCAGTGTTGGTGAGCTAGTGCAAAGTCTTATGAGCTAAAAGCAGTCTGGCAGTCAGTTCTCTGCTGACCTCTGGCATCAACAAGGCATTTTCACCCAGAGAACTGCTGCTCACTGGATATTTTCTCTTTTTTAGAACACTCTCTGTAAATCCTGGAGATGGTTATGCAGACAAATCCCAGCAGATCATCAGTTTCTGAAAAACTCAGACCAGGCAGTCTAGCATCAACAACCATGCCACGTTCAAAGTCACCTTTGACCTTTCTCTCTTGGTCAGTCTGAACTTCATCAGGTTGTCTTCACCATGTCTGCATGTCCTAGCCCATTGAGTTGCTGCCATATATGATTGGCTAAGTCGACACTTGCGTTAATGAGCACTTGAGCAGATGCACCTACTGAAGGGGCCGTGAGTGTAGAATGTGAATAGTTTTAATAAGAGCAAGAGTTTCCTGAAAGAAAACACCGGTGAAGGAATTGTTTCATCTTCAGCTTGGTTGAATAATTTTGCTTGTCACTCAAGGGAGAAGACAAGTCGTAATCTCTATATTGTTTCCCAGTGATCACCATCATGGTGAATTTCTTCGCTGATGGGACCTTCAGCATGTTCATCAAGTGGCACCACAGCTGTTTGATCTAAACAGCGAGATAAAACAGATGCAGCTCCAATTAAGCTTTCATGGAATTTCCAAAACGGCATTCAAAACACATTTTAATCTTTCATCCTCAACAGGTAAATGCAGACGTTCTCTGTGATTTAGTATGATTTGCAATTCATAGCATCCTCCACAAGTAAGGCACAATCAGGCAAGAATAACCCAGCACTGATACGGAGCAACCACAGCAGTGTTATCATTTATTTCTATCATACTTTGTAGGTGGAGACAGCCATGAATATTTTATTCACCTCACATGTTTTAGCTTGTCACTGTGTTCTTCCAAATACTACTGGAAGCTTCAAACTTCATTTAACTTTGATTCAAAGAGTGGATAGTTAAGAGGGATGTGGTTTACTTTGCAGTGTGTGTGGTAGTAGACCCGGCAGCAGGAAATTCTGTGTTGACAAAGTGTGAGGAACTGCTGCAACAGTAGGGCAGGCAGGAAATTTCTTTGTGCCAGCTGCCAGGGTAATTAGTTCCTCGCTGAATTATGCATCAGCAGAAGTGTCAAGCAGTGTTAGAATCAGGCAGGTACAGAGAGTGGATAGAGAAGAGGTGTCACACAAAGCTCATGAAACCTTGAATACCAGCAACAAATCATGTCATACTGGAAGGCTTGGAAACGGAGCAACAGAGCAATAAATAGATTTCCATTAATGATACAACCTACATGAAAAGGAAACAAAATGTACTGAACCTTATACCTGGCAGAACCCATGTGAAGATTTAGTGAAATACATTTTCTGCCAATCTAAGGAATAAAAATCATTAGAGTTCAGGTGAAAATGAAATTCATTTTCCATCGTGCAGTTCGGGACAGCTGAAGTTGTTTGAAAGAAATCTACTGTTCCCTTCAAACAACTTCTACTATAGTCCAAGTGAAACTTATTTAGTCATGATGAAAGGGAAAACACGGTCTTTGGAAAATCATCAGAAATAATTTGCAAACCAATAGAGGAAGTCATGGTAGCTAGATCCATCTTTAATATTGTCTGCGAGTCACACTAGTGGAACAGTGGTTATAGACGACCATAATCATTGCCACTGTGTACAGTGAACTTGTGATCTTGTTGCCTTTGAAATGGCTGGTTCGAAGACGGGGATCAGGTCTCCGACCACTCACAGTTAGTTGCTGCTCTTCAAAGTAATGTGGGTGTGTCAAAATGGCAATATGAGTGAGTCAGTCTGCTATCAGTCTGCAACTGAATGAGGTCAAGTTTGCGGTTATGTGCAGTCTGTTTGTAATAATACAGCCATTAACAGAAACTCCTCCACAAATGGTGATGTGGTTGATGCAGGACGGCAATTTAACTGCAAATTGACATAGGCACTCAGCAACCTTGCTTTTATATGCTAACATAACCAGAATACGACCAACTGGCAACCAGTTGAGTCGAATCCACCACTGCAAAGAGATGACTCGCAGATGAGTTGTGCTTCTCATTCAAGAAGCTTCTTCAGTTCTAAAACCAAAAGGTGGAGAGTGCAGGTACCAGGTATTTACATACCTGGAACTATTATTTGCAAACCTTTGCCAATCTGTCTGAGAGTGATTACACTCAGTCCAAGATGGACTGTGGTTGTTTAGAGACAGGATGCTTTTGAAATCACTTCGTGATTAAAAATGCTCACCTAGAGGTTGAGGATGTTGGACGCTCGACCTCTGTGCAACCAGATGATCGCTGCAGGTAGTTACTCAAAAAAAAAAAAATGTATTGCACGTTATTCATGTAATGTAATGTATTACCCTGACAAAGTCATTTATCACACTTCTTGTTACAGTACTTTTGCATTACTCCAGTACATGTTGGTCAGAACATGTACAGGTAGAAATGGGGGCTACAATGCTACAAGTCCAACTGCTCATCACTGCTTTTGTTACCTGTAGAATAGCAGGATCTGGCTGCTGGGCTGGTTCTAGACTGGTTTTGTGCTAGCATGCTGTTGTTGCACATGCTTGCAAAGAAACAATGTTAACAGTATGCAGTCGTTTTTGTCCTGGATGCAGTTTGCGCTTTACCATCGCACTTTTGTCCTTTTGTACAATAAAAATTAAAGCCCAGACCCCTCCACCACTGTCTTCCTCCCTGCACACGAACTGAAATCAGCTGATTATAATGCAAGTGTGCAGGAAAAAAAAGAATGCGGATAACTGAAGACCCTTTGTAACACAACTAACAACATAGTATGTTTTGTGATTACTGAATTTAGTACAGTAACACAATACACCGCATTACTGAAAAATGCAATGTGATTACAGTAATGAAAAAAGAAAAAACAATTGTCTACCAAATATATATTTTTGATTATTTAATTTTGTTTCTTTGAGGACAAACCTCCGGTACAAAAAAAATAAAAAAAAACTAGTAAATGAATAAAAGTCCTTTGGTCTGAACCTGGAGTTATATTCTCAGTGGGGTCATGTCCTGTCAAAACCTCTGTGCCTTCTGTCAGAAACTAAGCTATGGCTCTCTGAACATGCTGCACTGCAACTGTGTAAGTGTCAGTCACCTTGGGCTGGGATGCATTGGAAACCACACAAGTGTGAAGAGGAGGAGTCTCCCTTTGGCACAGAACGCAGATGGCACAGCATTAGAGTCTGCTTTGTGCATACCCTTCTTATCTGTTTTTTCTCCCCCCGAATAACTGATGTTAACATTTAAAGCCTTAAAACACACATCAAATCAAATTAATAATCATATTCAATAGGATTATGTCTTAAGGTTTTAGAACAACCAGCAGGAACAAATTGCTCAGTACAAGATCCATTCTGCACTATCACATCCTATTGTTTGCCATACCATAGTACCAGAGTCTCTTTGCAGCCTAGTAATGCGTGTGCTGAAGTGGAGAGGAGTGATTGAATGGGATAACCTCAAAACTCAAGGACTGGGACTGCTATTAGCTGCTATATTCTCAGAGGAGAGGCATTTCAGTCACTGTCTGCTGAGTTTTTTTCCTCAGAGCCAATACACAGCCACTGACATGCGAACAGAAAGTACAGGCCAAGACACAATCAGCATCTAACAAGAAATAGACAACAAATAGTGAATAGAATTCAACACAAAAAGAAAGATCTTACCAACACTGAATAAGCATGAGCAAACCCCCCCTCTCTGTTTGCTCCCAGTGGGTCATGCTTGTTGATCTAAAGCTAACCAGATCTGAGTTTAGGATAAATATATTCATGATTTCATTTCCATGCATGCTTCCAATTTGAACGCATTAAATATTAAAAGTATCCATGCAGTATCTGGAAATGTGGTGTGTCAGTAATATTGAACTCTAACCTGGATTTTCTCAATGCTTAATACTGAGACACTTGCTTACTCGTTCACAGTGCAAGACCTGAAATAACACACAGTGCTGATGCGTTAAGTTGTTCACTGTGCTGGTTTGTAATTGTACCAGAGATCCATCAGTTATTCAGCTCGTGATTGGAACTGGCATTTTCAGCTAGTTGCCCATGACCAGAGACTGCCTGATCAAATTAGCCTATTAACTATGCAGACACATCTGTGACAGGTATTAGTAATGTGGATTATTAATAAACAAATTGTGTTATAGAAAGTTATTGTATCTGGATTTCTTGTAATACTAACAGAGTAGACACTATTCTGGCATTGTAGCCATCTGCCATTTAATTATTTTCATATGTCTGCTAATCAGTGTAGAAACTCTATTACAGCATCTTCCATTTTCCCTGCAGTAATTTCAGTAAATATAATTGTTGCACAACATTTATTACCTCCAACAAGATCAGCACAGTTTTATTGTTTTGAAGTGCATGCTGTAACTCAGCACAGTGGCACGGAAATCCCCACTGTCACCTTGTATTTTACAGATGCAATAAGAGACAGAGCTTAAAATGCTAAGTGTTAATGCTGAAATGCATTTCGAGTCATTTGAACATCGGGGTTTTCTCCAGTAATCCAGGATAACTTTATTTTAAAATTTGCTCGAGTGATAGGAGGTCATTTAACCTGATGAAGAAAATGTAAAAGGTAGGAATGTCAGGTCATTAAAAGAAGAGTTCCAAATTACAGCTTGTATATTTGGAATGGAAGATCTGACTTTTAATTAACAGTAAACCAGAATCGGCCAAGAAAGTTGTAATCATTGCATCTCCAGGTTCTGCAGGCCCCACGCACCTGGTTTGTGATGAGTGTGGAGTCTGCTAGACTGTAACACTAGCTCAAGTGATTTTCTCTCCAAAAAGGTTATTTACCACTTTCAATGATTTATCTTTACAGTTTTGAATGATTTATTTATTTTTTGATTGATTAGGTCACTGATAATTAAAACCAAACTCTAACCTAACTTGCAGCAGATGTTTTAGCAGCCTAAACTTCGCAGCACAAACCCCCGTCTCTGGTGTGTTTAATATGCCTCACCATTCGTCTGACAATTCTCTTTATCACTTCTGTAATATTTGGATGTCATACTTCTCTGTCGAGTAATTGTTACCAGTAAAGTATACTGAGCAGCAATTTTATTTCCAATTTGGCAAACCACATTGTTAATGTACAATGTTAATGTTCCATTTGTTTGAATGTTGATGTTAGTCCTACAACTACAATGTGTTTGTTTCTGGAAATGGATTGATAATCTGGGCGTAATGTTTACAGTGATGTATCACCTCAGCAGGAATGAGGTATAAATTCTGGCTAAACATAAACGCTATCGCTTGGTCACTTGAACTGGATCTTATTCGTGTCGTGAACCATGTTGGACAGTGCGTATTTAACTTTAATGGTTACATCGGGTCCTGTTGAGTGCAGAGTTTGTAGAATGTGGATTGCCTGCCAACCACCACTGCCATTAGTTACGGCTGTACCATTACCAAGGTAATGTGTTTCAGGTCAGCTTTTGAGCTGAGGCTGCTGTGCTGTGTGTAGTAAGTTCAAAGAGGTGAGTGTAATGTAGCTGATGCCACTACAGTTTGGCGGCGATAACTCACCTCGAGGTTGAGATATTGCCTGACATTTGAAATGGATTATTTTCATGAGAAAGATCCAACATGTACAACACAGTGTGTGCTTTTCTTTTTCTTTTCTTTCATCAGATCTAAGATTTCAGCATAACACATTTAATGGAATATAATGTGAGCAAGACTATCTCTCCTTTGTTACACTTCAGTATGCTCTTTGTCAGTACCAATTAATTTAAATGTTTACCCCTATTTAACAAATGCCTTTTTTGTGTGGCTTCTGCCCTTTAGTCTAGCTTTCCTGATTTCCTGAAGTTGCTATAATTTAAGACAAAATTGCATTTGCTTTGTGTGTTTTCACATTTGAGTAATAACAGCACTTAGCTTCAGAGTTTCTTGTCAATACGCGTCACTTGTTGAATTTTATTTTTAGGCACTTTGTTACCAGCAGCCTGTCGTGAAACCGATAATTTGTTCCCATTTCTTTAATTAAATCTTTGATATTACTACTACTACAACTACAAGCATTTTAGTATAGTATTTTTTGCACCAACAAGGTGGATCCCAAAGAGCTATTAGCCAAAGATCTGGGATACCTCGGCATGAGGTGCAGTGTTTGAGGAAACTGGACAAGTGGTGTACAAAAGAAGAAAGTGGCCAGCCTACAAAACTATCTACAGCAGATGACAGTATATGAAAGTCACGTACTTCAGAAATCCAGCAAATACCTGACACAGGACCTGAGAAATACATGTGTCCCTTCAGTTGATCCATCTACTGTTCACCAAAGCCTCATCAGAAATGGTCTCAATGGAGGGGTGGCTGTAAAGCTGTCTTTTTTCGTCATCAAGATGTACAGCAGCGATTGTCTACAGCCATCTCTAAAACTCTCTGTCATGGTTTGGTGCTGCATTTCAGCCAGAGGTGTTGAGGATCAAAACTGACTGAATTTTATAAATGCAGAAAAGAACCATCAGATTTTGATCCACCTTGTGACATTATTGTGTGAATGTGGTTGTGTGTTGGGTGGTGGTCGTAGGGGCCGTAGGCGCGAATTGGCAGCCACGCTTCCGTCAGACTGCCCCAGGGCAGCTGTGGCTACATTAGTAGCTTACCACCACCAAGTATGATTGAGGTCTGAATGGATAGTGCACGAAATTGTAAAGCGTCTTTGAGTGCCTTGAAAAGCGCTATATAAGATTAATGCATTATTATTTTTATTATTTAGAAAGTGTCTGATTGGCAATAGCAATGATCTCAAACACACTGTCAATGCAATAAACGCATACCTGGATAGAAATGCACTCAATGAAACACTGTCAGTCATGGAGGGGCCTCCTGAGAGCCCAAACCTCAACATTATTGAAGCAGTGTGGAGCCAATGACCTTCAAGAAGCCCGGAGAACTATTCTTGAAGGCTATTTAAAGAATTTACAATAAAACTAAGAGTTCAGGATGTGTTGAATGTTGACTTTCAGATTGATTAGAATTTTACAAACTCTACCTTATATACACCGCATTTCCGCATGTTGGCACATGTTTCAATTGAACCTATTTTTTTTTATTTCCCTACCAAAAAATAAAGGATTTTGCATAGCACTGTATATTTTGCCAACACATGTAATTGTCTCATTCCAACTATATTATTCTATTTGTATTCTGCCCTGTGCATCTGAGCGTCACCGATCTTTTTTATCTCCACAGTTCCATATTATAACAGGACACAGCAGGGGTAACCTTTGGCAGCTATCAGCCACAATGGAGCTCTTTGCCATTTAACAGGCATGTAAACCAGATTACCTGATCATTTAGTCTTCATTGGACAGGCAGTCTGGCTTCTACTGTGTGCTCCTGTAGAGATCTCATTCTGTAAGTGTTAGCGCTGGGACAAGGTCCCAGAAAGACCTGAACGCCAGTGTTAATCTCTGCCTGGGCCCACAGCCCATCACTGTGGCCTGTAATCTAGCTGGAGTGATGTTGTTATCTTTACTGGAGAGTACTCAGCCGCAGCTCTTGGCTTGTGCATGCCGAGCCACTACAGGCCTCCTTTTGCAGCTAGTCCTCCGTGCTTCATTTTACTTCTCTCTTTTCCATCTTCATTTCCCTGTCAACATTTCCCATATCGTCACCCTCCTAAAATAATGGCCTAAGTCTTTTT
>JAVDPK010000722.1:212280-226276 GCA_034780415.1 Cichlasoma orientale
ACATATGCATGAGTGGTTATTATACTTTACCATTCTGGTGCTTTAAAGTACTGCAGTAGCATTGAATTGCACAAATCTGTTGTTTCTGTGTTAGAGAAGAGGAAACAAATTCACACAAAAGTCAAAAAACAAAAGTTTTTTGGAATCAGTATTTCACAATCTGCCAAATTCATATTCTAACCATGGGCACTGGTATCATTTTAATAGGTACTTCGGTAATTGAAATTTGGAGAGTCTTCCTTCTGATTGCCTTATATGCAGGAGCATATTCTGTTTAACTCATGTTAGACCTGACCAATGATTTTGACACCGTTGAGCATCACACTATGCTCGATAGGCCAAGATACTATGTGGGTGTATCAGGGTTTGCTTTGCGGTGTTTTTCTTCACATCTGCCCAAAAAAACTCTTTCTGTGGCTGCTTAAAAGTACAGCTCCTCTCCTGCCTACAGTGTGCTGCAAGGTTCTGTTTGGGGACCCTTATTGTTTCTGTTACATCTGCTCCCTCTTCAGCACATTTTGAATGCTTTAAAGGGCATATCTTATCACTGCTACACAGATGCATATCTCTTTTAAGCCCCAAGATGTTTCTAAGTTACAAATCTTGCATGGGTGCATGGACTCTAAAATTTGACTGAAATGTTTCTCCAACTAAATCAGAAACGTTGGAGTGACCACTGACTCAGCTTTTTCTTTGGGTGCTCATGTTAAATCTCTGGTTCGCTCTTGTTTCTATCACCTAATTCATTATTCATTCCTGTATTTCATTGCGTTTGGATTATTCTAACTAAGTGTTCACTTGTTTTGACAAAACCTCACTTGAATGTCTGCAGGTTGTCCAGAACGCCGCTGCGAGGCTTCCGACAAAGTCCTCTAAATAATCACACATCCCACCATTGATAATTCAGTTGCACTGAGTCCCTGTTAAGGGGTCACTTTAAGATTCTGGTATTTGGTTGACTTTTAGAACCCTGCATGGACAAGCACCTGCGCACATCAGTGCCCCTGAGGTTCTGTGATCAGGGCCTGCTGGCTGAGAGAACTAAAGGAGAGAGCTTTTGCAGCAGTGGCACCCAGACTCTGGAACTCTCTCCCACTGAGCCTGAGAAATGTGAACTTGATGGTCTCTTTTAACAAGCAGTTGAAAACTCGTCTTTTTACACTTGCTTTTGGGTCTTTTTTTTTGTTTTGTTTTTAAATTTTGTTGTGAAGCATCATATGCTATATAAATACAATTTTACTTGAGGTTGATTTACTGAAGGGATCCAAGTGCTTGCACAAAAACTCTGCTTTGAGTTTCACAAATTGTAGCTATAAACTGATTAACACCAACCACCATCCACCCCAACAACAACAACAATAACACAAGGACCCAGACAACATGATATGGGAACCAGAGCACATTTTGTGTTGGTGTGTGCATGTGTGTAAGCGGATATGAGAGAACCAGACAACATCAAAGCAGTCAGTAGAAACAGCAAGTGACTGCAGGAAAGTGTATAAAAAGAGAAAGAGGATGTGAGGTGAGTGTTAAAGGTGCTATATACGACATTCAGAAGCCCTGAATGTCGCACTAGATCACCTGCAAGTCAAACTGTGACAAAACACCTCCCCTTCGTGTTTCATTTACAAGTAGGAAACAAGGATATATATATATATAAAAAAAAAAAATCTAGTCACAACCATTAGCCCAAGCCTGCTATGTAAAATACATGGAGTGGTCAGGATAAGCTACAGTAAGATGATGCATGTTAAGCCCTGCTTTGTGATGACAGTGTTTGTGGTTGTTTTGATACTCTCCTCTGTTCTCTGTTTCACCATTGTGTCTACTCTGTTTGTATGCGTCTGCTCCACGAAGCAGAGGAAACACACACTATGAGCAAACCGGCAGTAGAGACTCTCACACTGAATGAAACAAGCACATGCACCAGATTTGGTAAACAACATAATCACTGACCTCTCTGGATCCATTTCACTATCCTCACTTCATAAACAGTTCAAAGGGAGGATGTGTGAACAGAGAAACTTGGACTGTAACAGACAGACAGACAGTCAGGTGAAAAAGAAAGTAAACCCTCTTCAAGTCTAAGGTTTTAAGGACATAATAAAAAAGAATCATCTGGTCCCTACCAGGTCTTAAAATTAGGTAAATATGAGATGAACAGCAACACAAGACAGATTACACATGATCATTATTTGTTTAAAAAATAAAAAAAAGGCCAAAATGCATAAGTATTATGTGAAAAATTAAGTGCATCTTTACTGCTTCCCTAGGAACTCAGAGGGTAAATAGCAGCCAGGTGCTGATAATGAAATAAACTTGATTAACCAATCATCAGCATGTGTGAACACCTCTGCCAAAGCAGAAGTTTTGACAGGTTGCTGGTCTGGAGCATTCAGATGTGTATTAAAACAATGCCTATAAGGAACGACATCAGCAGCGAGAAAGATTATTCACAAGTGGAAAACCTTCAAGACAGCTGCCAGTCTTCCCAGGAGTGGATGTCCCAGCAAATTCAACCCAAGGTCTTATCATGCAATAATAAGAGAAATACCACCATGAGGGTATAAAGGGCACAACAGTCCTTACAGATGAGACAAAAATGGTGCTGTTTGGACATAATTCACAGCACCATGTTTGGTGAAAAGCAAACAGCATTTCAGTGTTTGAAGAATATTCATTCCCATTTGTGTGATAAAGTTTGGATTTCTAAAAATGTTCATTTTAGGTAGAAAAAAAAACATACCAGTGACCTTCAAGACTTTATGAATGAATCTGCTATGAAGAAGAAAAAGTGTCATGATTTTTACTGCATCATAGCAAAGATACAGATTTCCTTTTTTCCCCCCTCTTCTCAGGGTTTACACTAGAAGATTTGTAAGAACTGATGTCTGACATGGGTTTTAATAGATTTAGCTCCACATAATTCAGCAAAGCTGTGCAAAGACACCCATTTCTTTTTTGAGAACTTGAATGGTGCCAAGTTTGACTTCTTTCCCATTTTACTTCACAGCTGGTACAACAGAGAATGCATATTTTTCTCAGTGGAATGTAGTTGACTCATGTAATGCACAAAGACGCCATCAAAGGCTGTTTGGCTGTGATTCAAAGGGATAGACAGACCCCTCCCCTGGGAAGCGAAGTCATGTGGGAGAAAAGTTAGGCAGTGCCTTTGAAGCCTGAGTAAATGAGGCGCTTTTGCTCATCTGGGGAGTGGAAGAGAGAATCAGCGAGAGGATGCCTGTGATGCAGACAGACATACCTGAAGATGGATCATTTTATAGCAAGGACAAGTGCCATGTCACTTTAACAGCCTCCAGATCCTACAACTCCTGTAGACTCTGAGGTGCAAAGGTGAAATGAATTGTGCAACAGCAGTGGTTTGAGTGAATAGTTTCATGTTCCTTCAAGCGACATTAAATCACGAACAAGTGAAACAGAAAGTGAAACAGTGCAAGTGGTGAAATATATCTTCAGTGTCAAATCAGAAAATCTGTACAGCAGCTGCTCACATTACAGGAATAATGTCTCAGTTTTAAAAAAAAAAAAAAAAAATCCATTCTAATGTAAAGCTGGGAATGGAACCCACTGGTTGTAATGTATTACTATGGCATTGCAGATACAATATTTGTCTTCAGGGCTGTCTAAGGCTGTGTGTAAATTGGCACTTTGAACACCAGGGTGCATGATAGCAAACTGCAACCAGGGAAGTTGCATCTCCACAATAAAAATACGTTTGCCAGGCTGCACGCAGCTTTAGTGTTAATATAATGCTCCCATGAGGGGATTTATCACCCTAGCTGACTGACATTTAGATTTTTTTTTGTCACTCTGTTGAATTAAACCACCTCTCTTCATCATCTCATTACGTTTTCACACACACTGACATTTGTTTGACACCTTGTACATTATGCACTTGGCAACTCTATAGTAATGTCAGTATGAAGAGTTCATACAGGTACTAAATTACTTACAGATTTATAAAAGGAACTGTGTTAGAGCTTCACATGACCTTTTAATATTCAGATCTAACACTAAAGTTCATTTGGTGGCAGGAAGTCAAAACTTACAGAAAGAAAAGATCAGTGATTTGGACCATGAAATATGTAATCAAAGTAAGGAGATCCATGTGCTACATGTGCTAAGCAACATGACTTATAAATTAACAAAAGAAACAAGCTGGTTATAGAAGAAAAAAAAAAGACATTTTTGGGGCTAGTGAAAACAGATGTGGAACATGGCCTACCGGTTCATTAATCCAGGGCATACTGAAGCATGGGTTTACCAGGAAGTCTTGATCAGAGTTTGATTTATAATGAGACGAGTAATCTGGAGTTACAAAGAAACTTTACATATTAGTGAAAACATCAACAGGTGTGAATTTACAAAACCTTCTCAAATACTCACCACTGTTTGGGCTACTGCTGACTAAATATTCAGTTTACAGCAAAAACACTGCGTTCCCAGCTCTCTCTTATTTTCATGGATCTTCTCCAGTGGGACAAATTAGCACTTCTTTGTGTTGATGGTTTACACTGCATGATTTGTAAGAACTGGAGAACTGATGTCTGACATGGCTTTTAATACACGTACCTCCATATAATTCAACAACGCTGTGCAAAGTTATGGATCTTCTCTAATGGGGCAAATTAGGACTTTCTCATATTACTAGATGAGTGGTCTTCTTCCTTACACCAAATGTCAGCCATGTGACATTTGGTGTAATTAATTCCAGTTGAGTTTTCTATTTCGCTAGCACCTCCTGTTTGAAAGGCAGAACAGTAGGTTGGCAAACACTACACTAAACACAAAAATCAACCAAGGCCACATTTGCATCTGTACAATCAGAAATGAGCTTTCACCTGAGACAATCAACTGAATATACATTCTCTTCCTTCAGGAAACAAACAACCTTGACCAAGCTCGTCACCTGACAAATGACACTCAAACTGATCCTTGAACAGACATTTGGTGCTCAGCTCTCTACTTCAAAGTTGCAAACAGTAAAAAAAGAATAAAAAAGAGGAATACAGAGAACAGATCTACTCACTCAAATGAAAACAGTTTGAAACCCTTAATCAGCTGGCCAAAACAGCAGTACACAAATTCAGCATGTAAATGTTGGAAGAGACAAAGGCCTGAAAAAAAAAATGTAACCATACAAACAGCACACAGGTTTTATCAGTTCAGTTGCTTTTATTAAAATTGTTTGAACTCTATCAAGCACATAAAAAACAAACAAACTTGACTGTCTGAAACAGAAGGCTAAAACAAACAGATAACCAGTTAACATTTAAATGACAATACCTGAGTTTCATGGCGCAAACCTATTACTTAAATTAGCTTAAAGCACGTACTGATTACTGCAAATAAATAAATAAATAAATAAATAAATAAATAAATAAATAAAGGCAGAAATAAAGGACACAGGAGAAAGAGAGATGGAGGGCACCGGAAGAACATCAAGCTATCTAGAGCGTCTGAGCTGTAATTTACTTGCGAGACGACAGGGAAGATACAAGCAGAAGTCCCAGACTGATAGCTTCTGGTTATGAGGGGAGGGGAACATCAGTTATCTGGTGGCTAAGTGACAGAGCGTGTTGATTGTACACAACACAGCCACAACTCTTCAAAGAGGAACGCCAGGTCTTAAATCAAAGAAAATCCCTGTCGTTTTTCTTTGGCCCTCCTTGGCAATCTATTTCTCCTTAATATTTCTTCGCACGTACACTTTCCACCCCTGTACGCTGGCTTGTTTCACACTTTACAAATGATCAGACAAAAACTTTGGCCAGCTCTACTGCACGATGCATTTTTAAACTCCACATGAAATATGTACGATAAGACCCGGTCTACAACTCATGCCAGAATCAAGCTGTAGAATAATGCCGATGTCGTAAACCGCATGGGCAAATAGGTAATGTGCACGTATTACAATTTAGTGTATGCCGTTTTCACAGGACTACATTAACTTTCAGTCCTTCAGATTCGAGACTTTGAAAGACTTTTTTGAATAAGCACTCATGAGTAAGCCATGATATCAAACAAAATCCAGTGTTAACCCAACAGCTACATGGCAGCAGGCAGCGGCTCCCATCGCTGAAGGCTTGAATTGGGTTGTCAGTACAGACTTGAAGGAGTAGCAGAGGGCCTCAAGCAGCAATTATCAGACTGGCAGCTGCTGATAACTGCCACCAGACAAAACAGGACCGTGAAATATTACTCCTCTCCTCTCAGTGCCCCCCCACCCCCCCATTTTCACATCGTCCAGTGCACAAAACCTTTGCTACCACTCCTGCAGCAGACTGACTAAATGTGCTCTGCCAAGCTTCCCTTTGATGTGACATCACCTTGTTAAAGCTCTGTCTTAATCCAAAACGTTGACGACAAAGTGCGGACATCTGAAGAACAAATGCTGCCTTTTACAGTCGGTTTTAAAACCACATTCAGTAAAATTCAGACAGTATTATGCAATCTAATGTCTCTGAAAATGCTCGCTGCCACAGATCTCAGTTCCACAGAAGTAGCAGAAAGATTACTTGTGCCCATCTCATGATGTGATACCCAATTGTGGACAGAGATGATGGAAAGATGTAACAGCCCTTTTAAAAAAAATCCCAAAAACATCATCTCAAAATCAACAACTTAGATGATCAAAATAATGTAGATGTTATCATAGATACTTTTGGTTCTTTTCCTGCATTTGAGCATGATTTTAAAATGGTTTAGAGGTCTGTATTTGAATGTTGTTAGATTAGATTTTTTTTTTATACCACTAAGTTAGATTTTAATGGTTCTGCCTTTGGTGGTTGTAGACTACACCATTTGTTATGAATCAGTTTCTGCCTCCCCCCCTCCAACTCATATTTCTGTTGCCACTGTTGCATCTGAAATTTCTTCCTATTTTCTCTCTCGCTTCCACTCTTCAATCCATTCATTCTAAAAATTTAAAAAGCTTCCATTTTAAAAAAAAGAATTGTGCTGCCTGGATAATTAATAGCTATTCCAGTTAACATATCACGTCTTTTCACTGAACTCTGACTCTCATGCCATTAAAGGGGCTCCTTGAGAGTGTTGCCTGCTGGCATCAGAACAAAGGATATCTTTGCTGTACATAAATGTATGGCGCATTGATACTCAGTCTATGTTGGCAATGGTGCTGACAAAGGGATTCAGTTTTGATAGATAAAAGGACACAAAAACTTGAAAGGTATTCAAGGTAGAGGAACATCAGCTGTTGATAGGCATGGCTTGCATACATACACTCATTAGTGGTCAAAGTCGCTATCAGAGAAAAGTAGTAGATCTTACATCTAAACCAAATTCAACGACGACGCTCTGACTCCAACATTCATTATCCCTGGATATGAAGTTAATTGAACAAAAATGTTCCCTTATCTTTAATTTTAAATGAATTGGGTTAGACGAACTAAAGGATCCGATAAGCTCTGAATGTGACCTTTCCTCATCCCGTCGCCACAACTACAGCAACAGCAGAGGTCTAAAGAACATAGTATTGTTGTGACCGAGCAGTTCTCCAGTAGACATTCTAAACCCCATTTCCACACCTGATGAGAGAGGTGTTGGTCTGTGAAAATTCAAAAAAAAAAAACTCTGCACATACAAATTTTGGTGTTTTGCTTTTAAAACCTTCCTGAAGCTCCACGTGCAGTCGGACTGAAGTGCCCAAAACACATTGGGCAGACCTAGCAGAGACATGGCAATGCGCACTCATGATTTCCTCCTTTCCCTACCCTTAGCCACATTCCCACATCCACGTGAGACATTGTAGTCATTTTCCCCTTAGGTTCACAAAATGACCGATGACTTTCCCAGCAACCTGATACCCTCACTTACTGGTTAATCACCTGGATTTCACCATCCACTTACCTCCCTGGTTCCAGTTTTCACAATAGCACAATTAATATATTTGAGTCTATTTCACTGCATTTCGACTGCCGTTTGTACCCAATCCTGTCTGTAAACTTAGAGCTTTCTGATTTCCTACATACGTGTCTTTTAAATCTCTATCCTTAAGTCCTGAATTGATCTTGCAAGCCTAGAGTGTGCCCTCTATTGTATATAATAAAATAATTGTGTCAAGACATACAAAATTTTTTCCATCATAATAAAGATTTAGCTGTATATAACCTTTTTGACTTTCATCTTTATCCCTCTAATCATTATTTTGGTAATGTGGAAAAAAATATTTATACTAAGATTTAAATTTGGTATATATCTGATATATATCAGAGATTTAGATTATGTGTTGATTCTTCATGCAAACCGCTCCCTCTTTTTTTTTTTTAACTGCTTCAACAAATGGTAATATATAAATGTACATGTATACAGGATGAGAGGAAAAAGCATAAAAAATGAAAAAGGAATCAACTGCACAGTCACCCCTTAATATCCAATACAAATTAGTTTATTATTTTTTTTAACAAGCTAATTTTTAGTTTTTGTTGACACGGTTTAGTCTGTGAAGAAATGATGTCAAAGTTAGTGGTGCTTTCATTTCTCTTTTTAAAGAGGAAAAAAATGCTGCAAAGACAGTTAAAACAAATTGGAATACCAATCATAAGTACTTTTATCTCCGTGTCTTTGTCTGAAAGGGGCACAAGAACTCAATTTTGAGAACGAAAATAGAGACGTGAGCGAGATGTTACTACCGCTCAGAGTTACACATGCAGTCTAAAAGCCTTGGCTCTAAAAGACCTTCACGCAGTTTAAAACATTTTGCGTGTGATAACACTGAAAACAATCACAAAGGACCGTGGCTGTTTTGAAAAATAATTTAAGATGGAATTATTAAAATTGTATCTAGGGAACAACATCAGATCATCAGCTTGGAGAGGGACAGAGTACATGGAGGCACTTAAGTAGCAATTACTGTCAGCAGCACTCCTCTGGTGATGCTGTTAAAGATTTGTAACTCCTTTTCTGATGAGGTCAGGTCCTTATTATAATTAGTTGTTTCACTTAAGTATACACAGCTGCAGTACAATAACTGGAATAGTATAGTAGAAATTATTAAAGGTGCACTTCAAAATCAGCAGGGAAAAAATCTCAGTTTTATTAATTCTCTGAATCAGAAACATAGTCGGGACAGAATTAAAATGTTCCGTCTCATTAAAGACTCAATAATGGGGAAATCAGATGCATGATTCTGAACGGCTCTGTCATCTGATTTTAATGACATCTTGAACATGAGAAATGGAAAAAATCCAGAGAAGCAGTTTTGGAAATTATTTAGTAGCATTTAGGTCCAGGCTGTATTGTAAATTGTCATTCCAGTTATCCAAATTATAAACTGCAGGAAACAAATTTATAATCACAGATAGCAAATCATCTACTAAACCACAACTATCTGCTTTAAGCGGTCCATAGATGCCTCTTCTCATCTTAAATGATCTTTTCTGACTGCTTAGGCAGAAGAAGGAAAAAAAATGTAAATTAGCTCAACAAAAGTGTGTGATCAAACACCTCGATGATATAAATAGCTTGTGTCATCTAATTCTCCTCTTCCTTTTGGAATTTGTACATTTTATAAATCTTGTCAGAAGTAGAAGCATTTTTGAGTTCATTATGGTATCTTACATTCTAATTCATTATGTGTTGTGCGAAAACATAACTGGATGTAGTGATTTATTGTTAGCTCATGTCACATAGTTCATGTTTATGTTATGAATAAAATAAGTTCAGGTTTCAGTGATGGAAGATCTAATCCTAACCCTAAAGCCTTGCAGATGCACATCACTCGAGACACGATGGCCGAATAATCATTCTGAGAAGCCTCAAAAAAAAGCAGGTACATAGATTCTTACGCTCACAATCTGACGACAGGCTTTACGTCACTCAAACCCATGTGAGCCCTAGCAAACTCGTGGATGTGGTATAGTCAAGGTTTAATCCTGCTAATGCAGACTATTCAGATCATAAATAACAAGAAAACTGAAAACAGGGTTGCATTATATACAGACGGTGCCATCTGCCATGTACAGTAAAGAAACAGACAGCATTGGTAAATAAAGAAGTTGATGAACTTACCTTTAGATATAATAATTCAGGCTGAATTAAATTTAGCATCAAGGTCCATCCTTGACAATTTTGTTAGATTTATGAACCCAGAACTGCCTGCAGTGGCACAATGCAAATATGTACTGTATCCAGTCCTCATTAAACCAGCCCCTTATCTATGATCATTCGTTTTTATGATTCTATTCATCATCATACTCAAGTTTCTCAATGGATGATTATACCAATTTATGTAATATGTTGAAGCTTTACTTCTGAAAACTTTGAACATCACAGTGAGCACTGAGGACAGTGATGTATGTCATTTGATCCCACGGGCCAAGGATGTAAGTTGAAGTGTAAGTACATTATGTTGCCAAAGTATTCACTCACCCATCCAAATCACTGAATTCAGGTGTTCCAATCACTTCCATGGCCACAGGTGTATAAACCAAGCACCTAGGCATGCAGACTGCTTCAACAAACATTTGTGAAAGAATGGGTCGTTTTCAGGAGCTCAGTGAATTCCAGGATGCCACCTGTGCAGCAAGTCCAGGTGTGAAATTTCCTTAATACCAAACATTCCACATCATCTGTTAGTGGGATTATAACAAAGTGGAAGCGATTGGGAACAACAGCAACTCAGCCATGAAGTGGTAGGCTACGTAAAATCACAGAGCAGGGTCAGGACATGCTGAGAGGCATAGTGCAGAGGTCACCAACTTTCTGCAGAGTCAATCACTACAGTCCTCCAAAACTTCATGTGGCCTTCAGATTAGCTCAACAAGCATTACATCACTTAAATTGTGTCTAAGCATTTTGGGGCTTATTTGTGAATGTATGCATCTGTAGATCAAGTTTTCAGGCTTAGTTTCATTTGGTTTTACAATACATAGGTATACATTTTCCAAATTATGTTGAATGCAAAACCCTGCTTAGAGGATTTTTAAACTCCTGATCAAACACTTCTTTTTTCTTCTGAGATGCATACTGACTAATTAGGAGGCTCATGGTGATTTACTTCATATCACAGGCACGTATATCAGATATTGCTAATCTGAGGAGAGTTGAAAATGCCAACAAACACGTTCCTTATTTAGTAACAACATATGTTTTGCTGTTATTTGGATAAATTCTGAATAATGCTATTGAAAATGTATTAATCAGAAGCTAAAAGCTGTATTTAACATAACACTTTATAACATAAGAAATACATTTTACATTATAACAGCTGTAAAGACATTAACATATACTGACATAATCAGATCTCATTTATAATGTTGAAGTTCACATATTAGCCTAACATACAAGAATGAATTCATGGACTCCTGGTGTTTGGAGCAGAACATGCAAATATGTTATTTTTTATGCACAGCTTCATGCCCCGTGGCTTGTGAATGGGCTGCTAATAGATTCTCCAGAGAACTCCTGTAAGCATCAAATGAAGTCTGCTGTGATTTGACTATTTGAGAAAACACCTCTGTCACAATAATACCTTGGTTTCCTGTGTTGCAAACAGTTATACAATTTTGTAATAAACTGATATGCTTTCAAAACCACTTGAGTATGAATATTGCTACAAATTTCCAGTGCATTAACACATAACAAATTAGCACCAATTTTGCAAAAGGTGCTAACAGTTCCAAACACCAAATGAATAAAATAAACCTACCAAAATAACAGAACTGGAAAAATGGGAGCACAAAAAAAAGAAGAAAGAAAGTGTAATTGTGTATTACATGCATGCTAAATGCCTGAAATGTAGCAAAGTGGGAAAATATAGAGAGCTGAAGATTGATTGTGGCTAAGAAAAAATGTTCCTTTTATGTAGTTACATAAGCAATAAGAGACTTAAAAAAAAAAAAAAAAAAAAAAAAGCAAAACCATTTAAACCCCATAAAGGCACTTTTCTTTCTCAAGTGTAAGAGTTATGGGAAAAAAGGTTTTCACATGACTCTATGTAGTCCCATGAAAAACTAAGTACACCCGCACTGCTTCCAACAATTAAGAGAGTAAGTCACTGCCAGGTGCTGCTAATCAATGCACTTGATTAACTGATCATCACTGACTCTGAAAGCTGAAGTTTTGGCAGTTTGCTGGTCTGGAGCATTAAGGTGTGTGCAAACACAATGCTGCAATCTTCCTAGCAAAAATCACCCCAAGGTCAGACTTTGCAATGCTCAGAGAAATTGCGAAAAACCCGAGAGCTACATGCTAAGACCCCACAAGCCAGAGTTGCCATGATATGTTAAAGTAATATAGTTAGAAAAAGACTGAACATGTACTGTATGGCTTGTTTGGAAGAGTTGCCAGGAGATATCCTCTTCTCTCTAAAAAAGAACATGGCACCACGGTTTAGGTTCACAAAACTGCATCTGAACAAACAATACACCTTGAAGCAGGAGACAGGAGACCAAAGTCCAGATATTTAATGGACAGTGCCACGTTTGGCAAGAACCTACACTGCATATCAGTGCAAGAAAACACCAACTATCAGGCACGGTGGTGGAGGCATGATGATTTGAGCTTGTTTTACAGTCACAGGACCTGGGCACCTTGCAGCTATTGAATCAACCATGAACTGTATTCTAGAAACAAATGTGAGGCCATCTGTCTGAGAGCTTGTCCCAAACTGGGTTGTTTCCATTCTGTTGCAGATATCCAGCAGGATATCTGCAACAGAATGGCTGATAAAGACAAGAATAGTGGTGTTGCAGGAAAACATCCAGACCTCAACCCAGTTGAAATGCTGTGGTGGGACCTTAATGAACTGTGCATGCTAATTTATGTAACATGCCCACAAACCTCAATGTACTGAAGCAAAGTTGTAAAGAAGAGTGGGTCAAAATTCCTCCACAAAAAAATGATAGAGACTGATAAAGTCATATAGAAAACAGTTACTTCAAGTTATTGCTGCGAAAGGTGCTGCTACAAGCCACTGAATTATAAGGTGTAGAACACATACAGTAACTTCACATACAGTATGTCAATTCACTCTGAACCAGTATAAAGTTACTTAGGTATTAAGTATCTCATGATTTCGTCTAGTAAATCAGATAACATGTTACAGGACTAGATTATTTTCTAAAAATGTCCAAAATAATTTGTGCTCTGTATAGATGGTAATAAATTATTTTCATTATTAAGAAGTGTTATTTGTTCACTCATCTAAGTATTATCTAAATATCAGGGAATTAATCAATGACTTGATTGCATTTGCAGTGCTCATCAGTCATTGATTTGTTTTTCAACGAGCATCAAGCCAGGTGAAATCAATTTATGAATGTCATAGTGATTGGTAATACCACTGAGGCATGATGACTCATGAGTGAAAAGCAGCTAATCCTCATTTTCTTTTGCTGGAAGCTTAATGGAGCTCTTCTCTAATTCTATTTTCATTATGAATGGCCCATTTTTTGATGTGCCTCACACGCGCCATTTTATTTGGTTTTCCTATGCATCAACTTCCTTTTTGTCACCTCGATTCGGACATCAGAGTCAACACAGCTTTGTTGACATCCAGTGGGCAGTTATAACAGTATATGTATTAGCATTTTTTTTGTACAACCTTTTTTTTACATTTCTAGAATGTGTTAATTTCTAAAGTGGCTTTAATAAGCATTAACTATTTAAAAATAAAAATCGCTGAGTTTTCAAAATAGAAACTCTGAACCTACAGGGAAACTAAGAAGTAAACTGATGACTGATGAAACTACAGTACAAATAAATAACTCTCTCCTTGTTATAATCAACAAAGTAAAATAAATCTAAAAGTTACTTATGTTGGAGTTAGTTTGAGTGCCTCTGATAGTGTTTTAGTGTAGTTATTCTCTTGTTTATGGGGAAGTTTTCCTCAGGCACTTTGCTTTCATTCTCATGTGGCATCATTAGCTGAGTAGATATCCCTTGTGTAAAGCAGAGAGTGGAAGACTGAATTCAAGTGAGTAAGCGAAAGACCTTATTGTCACTGTCCCATAGC
>JAVDPK010000722.1:226286-245300 GCA_034780415.1 Cichlasoma orientale
TTACAGCTGAGTACTGTATGGTAGAGTCTTCACTGATATCTGTTACAATCTCAGAAAAAGGCTAGGAAATGAGGAGCGTAACAATACAATGTACATACGAAAAACAATGACTCAGACAAAGCAGACTACAAAATAAAAGCTTTTATTAAAAAGTTTAACTTCAAGAGATGCCTAGGCCATTGTGGCTATAACATTCAACACTGTGAAAAGAAAATATTTAAAAATGGTCTAAAGAAAAAGACACTCCTCTGCTAGAAAGAGATGGCAACTGCTCAACACACCACTGAAGCTGGTACTACACCACCACTACTACCACTACCACTACACACTTCACAGTGAGACAGTTTTTCACACAGCCAGAGCTGGCCCAATGAGACTAGGTAGCTCTTCTCCCCAGCTTTTATACTGCAGTGTTGATTGTTGAGTGGTGCCAGCTGTACACAAGAAAAAGGTGCTGCACCTGAGTCAGTGAGGGAGAAGGACACACCCACACAACACACCGTTGGCCTGCTAGGGTGGTAACATTATTGAATGAATTATAGTGAACTCAGCTCAACTCGGTTTTTAGGGTTTTCCATTAAGTGGCAATATCTGGTACCAGGTACTTTAGCACCTACTCAACCAGGGTTGCAAGTGCGCTGAGTCGACCCAAAATGTGACGTCAACAGAATGCATGCCACTGGGTGGCCAGGCAGTGATGTCACTAGATGAATCATGAGAGCGACTCCTTTTGAAACCAGAATATGAGGGAAATGGCTAACACACACACACACACACACACACACACACACACACACACACACACACACACACACACAGACAGATGTTTTTGTGCTCAGTGGCTGATGACAGAATCCAAGGGAAGCCAGATGGAGCGACTGTTTGTGTTTAAGTCGCGTACTCATACACTCAAAATTGGTTGTAGATGTGAATGGTTGTCTCTCTGTTAGACCTGCGACATATTGGTGACCTGTCCAGGGTGTACCCTAACTCTCGCCCTGTGACAGCTTGGTTAGGCTCCAGCCTAACCATGCAAACAGTGCAGCTGTGAGTCACATTTTCAGAAAAGAGTCTGTTGAGGAACAGCACACTGACAATTCACTTAAGTTTTGTTGAGGAAGTCCAATTTGTCAGCCGTTTTTGTTATTTGGCCTTGCCGCTTTATTCTAACGAGACAGTAATGAATGCAGCCTTATTTGGCAAATGGATAAGTACAGTGGTGTCCAAAAATGTGAGACCATGAGAGAGAATATTTCCATTTAGCAACTATTCTAAATTTAAAGGTGTCAACTTGAGTGTTGTATTTTCTGATACTTTACACTTTTGCATCATCTCTTTACAAAAAAATGAGGCTCATTTAGATGCTGCATTTATGTTTTAATATCACAACTGGGAATATCCCTTCAACGGTAAATATTTTTAAACATTTATTTGAAAACGTTTTTGTTTGGTTGTGCATTTTTTCTCTTCTTAGTAGGTTGGAACAAAAACCTATGTAAACCAAACATGGCCAAGTTACCTCACATGTTACATTCTTACATTTGTTCTTGTGTCCAAAGTGTGACAGGCAGCTTTGGGGACACCTTTAGTTTTGTCTGCTGCAGCACCTTTCCAACTGGAAGTGCTCTTTGGGACTGTCTTGTATTTTAAAAAAAGAAAAAAAAGTGTGGTTTGTTGCTGCTCTGACATTGTCATGTTACATTTAGGTAGATAGAACTTTGAGCACAACAGTGAAGCTAAAACAGAATAAAGTCAACACTGGGGTGGTTTTGAGACAAGTTTCTGACTGTCCTTAGGAGGCCCAGTAAAAGCCCACACGTAAAACCCCACAGAACATACGCGGCCAAACCTGAACATGTCATCTCACAGATGCTTCTTATCCAATCTCACAGTCTGAATGGAAGAATCTGCCAGGAGGACTGGGACGGAGTGCCCAAATCCAGGTGGGCAAAGCCTGTACTTATTCAAGAAGTTGGCAAGTATTAAGGATCTGAGTAATTTTGTAAATGAGGTTTCAGTCTCTGATTTCTAATCAATTTGCAAAAAATTATGGTATGTTTAAACATTGTCAAGTTGGTTTATTAAATGTAGATTGACTGGGGAAAATAGCAGTTTTATTTGAAACTAAATATGCAATACTGTAAAGCATGCAGAACGTAAATGGTTGGAATACTTTCCAAAGTATTTCTGCATAAAGTTAGGGATATCGTTTTTTGGACAATGATACATTTTTTTGGTTGTTTTGACTCTGTATACCAATGGATTTTAAATAAAAAAATAAATCATGTGATTGAAGTTTGCAAATTTTGCATTTTTATACATAGTCCCGCATATGCAGAGGATCAAAATGTATTACACAAATTAACATGATGATTTCAAAGATAAAGCCTGAAGTCTAGAAGCCATGGACATCACTGAATGCTCTGATTCTTCCCTTGAGATGCTCTGCTAGGTCTTTACTGCAACCACCTTGCTGCTTATTTTTAGCGCTTTCTATATTTAATAACTGAAAGCATGCCCTGTTGGGTTGAGACTGACTTGTCCATTGAAGAATATCCCTTTTTTTGCCTTGAGAAGCTCTTCAGCTGCTTTTGCAGCACACTTTGAGTCATTATCCATTTACACTGTGAAGTGCTGTCCAGTTTTTCAGCATTTGGCTGAATGTGAGCAGAGTATAACCCACTTCACAATTCATCCTGCTACTTCTATCAGCAGTCACATCATCAATAAACACTAGCAGCCATTGGCATCCATACATGTCCATGCCACAACATCTCCTCCACCATGTTTAACAGACAAACATGGAATGCTTTGGATCATGAGTGGTTTCTCTCCTCCATACTTGTCTTCCCATCATTCTGGTACAAGTTAATTTTGGTTTTATATCAAAGAATTTGTTCCAGAACTGTGCAGGTTCAAGTCTAATGTGGTCTTGTTCTTGAGTGTAACCAGTGATTTGCACCTTGTTGCCAACCCTCCGTATTTACATTCATGTAGACATGTCTTGATTGTAGACTCTCTTTTGTCATTTTCTGTGGTCTTTAAGGCATTTTAGTGTTGCTGCATTCCTTCTTTTTAATAATGCACCAGATTGTTGGATTGCCCACTCCTAAAGTTTTTGCTCTCTGATTTTTTTTTTTTTCAGCCTAATAATGGCCTCCCACATTTGCACTAACATCTCTTTGGGTCTCATATTTAAAATCACAGCAAGAAGCTATAAAATAAAAATAGAAAAGATTTTGAATCAATTTCAAATATGCTTTATGAAACTGCAAAGGAGCAGGCCACATCTGGCCATGAAACTGCTTGTCAGAAAATGGGGTACTGCGTAAAAAAAATGTCACTGCAAACAGTCAATGCAATACTTTTGTAAAACCCCTTGTATTAAAGCTGAAATCTGCACATCACTCACATATTGATTGTTTAATTCAAATTATGGACCTATGTAAAGGAAGCAAAAAATCACATTTGCTGTCCATGCAAAAAATAGTTTAAAACTATAATCCACAAACCTAACTTTAGCTGCACCACTCTTCTCATCTTGTGCAAGAAAGGATGCTTGGAGCAAAAAAATGAACAGAAGTACATACACACACATATACACTCAAAAAAGTGTATTTGGTATATGACAGGTGATTTGTTTGTGTGTTTACACGTGTATGATTGTCCAGCACAATACTAAATGATGCAGTTTCACAATATAACATTCTCTCAACTGCGAGCTGTCCCATAAGACCATCAAAGTGAAATAGTAAAGTAACAAGCAAAACACACACACACACACACACAGTCCTGCTGCTTGTGAAAAATCGCATTTGATGAATCACCATTGCTTATGGTATTTTTATTCCCAGACAGTCTAAATTTCTGTGCACTTCCGATTTACCTGCTGTAGCTGCTTTTGTGTTGGTAAGACGTGCTGTGGTGCTCTGACTCGCTCGCGTTGTCACGGTGCCAAAAGCAGACCGTGTGGTGTGTGACAAAGGTGAGGACCCAAATGCAGGACTCAGAGGCAGGCAGATGAGGAATAAGAAAAAGCACACCTTTATTGTGGCAGAAGATATAAACAACTGAACCAAGACAGGTGACTAAACTAAAGAAAACCTAGACTGGGAAAGGTAACTAGGGGCACAGCGAACACAGAAACAGGCACAAAGACAATACTCTGACATGAGACAAACGGAAGACAGAGACAATAAATACACAGAGGGATAATCAGGGAACAAGAAACAGGTGGGGTGCACAGCTGAATGTAATCACAAAACGAGACAAGGAAGTAAACAGAGCACAAGAAACAAAGACTGACTAAGTAAAACAGGAAACAACAGGGAGACAGGAACATAGACACTGGGAGACAGGCACATGAACATAAGGCTACTAAGTACTTAACTAAAGGCACAGCTTGAGAACACATGAAACAATAAAACAGCTCAGTGTACACAAAAGCAAATAGCTAACTCAAAGTCCATTAAACACAAAAATACGAGGTTGCGGACCTAGGAACATGTCACATGTTTAATGTAACAACAGCTCATTACCGGTGTGTTGTGATTGGTAAAAATGGTTGTTACTTCTATCATTTGCACCTTTTTTGACCAACTGTAAGGTAATGAGTGTGTTAACGTTTCAATAAAACCTAAAACCCCAGTCAGAGATAATGGGTACCATGACAGCGGTTATCAACTTTCTCTACAAAATCGAGCTTTCTGCTTCAGGCTCTGTGTGTGCTCACATAAAAAGGGATTTCATGGCTATTTTTTTTTATTTTTTATTTTTAGATAATTTAAGTATTGTTGTCCAAGGAAACATGCTACAGCAATTTTTTTCCCAATATTGTTTTTTTTTATTTTTTTTTTATCTTCTGTATCTTTGTAGTGGACACTGGATCTTGCTTGATCACTGAATGATAGGATGTAATGTAATGACATTGTTTTGATTTTCATAGGGATTTCTGGTAAAAAATATACTTGTATTTCATGAACATTAAAATAGTTAAATGAAGGAAGCATCATATCACAAAAATGTTGTTTTAACAAATAACTTCTCATAGTCGAGATTTTTGATTAAACTGCATTCTGCCACACCTAACAGCCACCTAAAGGTGGATCGTTAGACCACTTGGTACTAACAATGACCATGCAAGGTATGACAGAGGACTGAAAGACGCAGAAATGTTGTTACTTATAATTGTGGAAGGCAAGTCATACTTGGTGCTGTCAGGAGATGAGGTGGAGGAGGGCCAGAAAGTAGATCAGTCAAAGCTCAGAGTAGGACATACCAGCTGTCGAGGAGTCTAGGTAGGGCCAAAATGATGATGTGATGATAAGTGCATTATGGATAAGAAGTATTGTGTAAGCTAGGGCTCTGAAGTTATGGGATTTGGTTCCCCTGCCACAAATTGGATGTCAGTATGTGAAAGGAATCATCTCCTCATCTTCATTGGCCTCAGCTGATTGAGGCAGCCTTGTTGCACTCAGTTTCAGAGAGGTCTCACCTTCCATTATTCTTTCTCCCTTTATGAGAGACATCAAGGTCATTTGCTAATTTGATGGACTGCTTAATCTTGAAGAATCTGTCTCAAGTTATGGCTATGAGATCCCAGTATATCTGGATCTTTGGGTAATCGAGTCATGCCGTGAACACAGAGATGCTAGAGAATGTTTTCAGTTTTAAGGCTGATGATGGAGAGATGAAGGAGGGAGATGAACACCTCCCTTTGGCTTGTGTGCCCGAACATTTTCTTCAAAAGCCTAGATGCCTATTTACCATTTGGGACTCCAGTCTTAGTGATTGTGGACAGCATTGTCCTGTTTTCATGGTAAAAGCTATTTCTACCTATTATTAATAGTGTTAACATTGAACTAATAAAGATATATATAATATATATGTATATATAAATACATTTACATACACCAATGTGAGTGATTACTTTAAGACATTCACATTATCACAAGCTTCTTTCATTTATAAATTTTACATTATTTTTTATTACCATATAGAAGGTATTTATTAAAGCATATTAGAAAACTCAAATCATACCCTTTTACATTTTGTTGAAAATTTTTCTCTTTTTTAAAACAGCTCAGTTTTTATAATAATATAAACCCTTCAAATAAATCTAAAATAGTGGTCAAACAGTGAGCTGTGAAACGTGACTGTACAGTAGTTAAGATACAAACAATACACCATCTCCCTGTATTAATTATGCATCAATGTATAAGTCAACATCAATCATACTAAAACGTATACAACTATTAGCTGTTCCCACATGTTTTATATTTCTTACCAGAGATAGGGTTAACAGTACTGATCTTTAGAACCTCCTGTAAATGAAGCTAAAAAAAGACTTTCTAAGCTCAGTCTGAACAGTATGTTTGATAATTCTACACCTCCAAAACTGGCCAAAATTGAATTGATAAAATAGTTATTTCTTCATAAGACAAAAGGTCTTACCTAAGGCCACTATCTTAATATGAAAATATTGGTTTTCCATACAAATATACAATTTATGGACCTGGAAAATAACTGTGCGATTCACAATTTTAGAACTGCCCTGATTCTTCTTTATTTATTTTTTAATGAACTTGTATTTATCTGCATTTAACACAAGTATCAAACTCAAAACTGCTTTTGGAGATTTGGAAAAGTTAACTGCAATAATTTAATCTACACTGCACAAAAAAAAAAAAAAAAAATTTAAAAAAAATTAAAGGAGAACTTTGAAAACACATCAGTAACACTGTGAGGAATCCTGGAAAAGTGTAGAACTGCTTTCTTGCATTTGCACAATATCTCTAAAATTAGAAAAAAAGAAACATCCTGTCTCAGAGTGATGTTGAAAAACTAGTTCATGCATTTATTATTTCTAGGTTGGACTATTCTAATTCATTACTGTCAGGTTGTCCTAAAGGCCTTCACTTGATCTAGAATGCTGGAATGAAAGTATTGACAGTGGCTAGAAAGAGAGACCACATTTCTCCTATATTGGCTTCTCTTCATTGGCTCCCTGTTAAATACAGAATTGAATTTAAAATTCTTCTTCCCACATACAAGGTCTTGAATAATCAGGCCCCATCTTATCTTAAAGACGTCGTGCCATATCACCCCAATAGAGCACTTCGCTTTCAGACCGCTGGCTTACTTGTGGTTCCTAGGGTATTTAAAAGTAGAATGGGAGGCAGAGCCTTCAGCTTTCAGGCCCCTCTTCTGTGGAACCAGCTCCCAGTTTGGATTTGGGAGACAGACACCCTCACTACATTTAGGATTAGGCTTAAAACGTTCCTTTTTGATCAAGCTTATAGTTAGGTCTGAACCATCCCTTAGTTATGCTGCAATAAGCCTAGGCTGCTGGGGGGCTTACCATGTTACTATTTCTTCTTTACGCACCTCTTTTCACTCTCTGTGTGTTTATGCCCCACTCTGCATTTAATCATTAGTTATTATTAATCTCTGGCTCTCTTCCACAGCATGCATTTTGTTCTGTCTCCCTCTCCTCAGCAGAGGTCCTGCTGGAGGTTTCTTCCTGTTAAAAAGGAGTTTTTCCGTCCCATATTTGATTGTTGGGGTTTTCTCTGTATTATTTGGTGCTATAGAAATAAAATTGAATTGAATTGAACTGAACTAAAGGAAAAAAAATTTCAGTGGCCTCCACCTGTAAAAGAACATTCCTGTTTTGGGGGTTGTCTCATTGCTGCCTCTCTAGTGCATCTGTTGTTAATTTCATTAACACCAAAGCAGCTGAAACTGATTTACAACCCCCTCTGTTACTTAACTGACCAGATTAATATCCCCAAAGTTTAACTGAATGGATACTGTGCTCTCATTAAAAAGTGTTCCTTTAATTTTTTGAGCAGTGTAGCTTGAGCTTTGTTCTCTCAATTTCTTGATATAGTTTTTAACTATTCAAACATTTGGGCTTCCTTTCTTATATTTTCAGTTGATAATTCTTAATGTTTTGAAGGGGACAACAGGTTGGACAGTCCAGCACATAGACTTTCTTACTCTTTTTGTTGTTTGGGCTTGTCTTTAGCAACATGTTGTCACAAGTTTTTTTCCAATTCACCTTAATCCATCTTGAGCTCAAGCCCAGGGATGACAGCTGAGTTTCTGGGTCTTGTAAATTATACTAGTTTTTTTTTTTTTGTTTTTTTTTAGTGTGGCATCGATTTGCATTTGTGAATGTAGTGCTGAATTATGTTCACTGACAATGGCCTTCTGAAGTGCTCCTGCGCTCATGCAGTGGATCAAGTCTGTTTTTAATGCAGTTCTGTCTGAGGGCCTGAAGATCACGGCCATGCTGTATTGGTTGTAAGCTTTTATCCTTGTGTAAAGACATTTCTCCAGATTCATTGAATCTTTTAATAATATTATGTACCGTAGATGATTAAATACCCAAATTCTTTGCAATTTGACCCTGAGACACATTTAACCTTTTGCCCTTCTACTCTCTGGCGTTGTGGTCTTTTGTTGCTCCATCCCACTTTGTTTAAATTTATTGCTGGTAAATTTACAATGAGCATGTTTTTTAAAAAAAAAAACATTTTCAGTTTGAATACCCAATATAATGTCACTTTATTCTTTTCTTTTAAATAAAGATGTGGCTTTAATGCACAATGAATTTGGTCTTTATTTAAATTTTGCAGTGTCTATCTTTGAAAATGGGGTTGTACATATAACTCACATTTAACTCAGATTTAAGTTGTTTTGAACTTACCTTTGACTCATGAACACTAATCATTCAAGACCTCCTTTTGTCACTGACTTTGTTCATAAGTTTTATGGACAGAATTTCTAGACAGTTTCTCTTAGGATCTCTTCTCTACTTTTTGCAAACGATGTGGTTCTGTTGGTTTCATGAGGTGGTGGCGTCGTGCTAGCACTGGAATGCTTCACAGCTTAGTGACAAGCGAAGGGAATGAGAATGAGAACGAGAATTAGCACCTCCAAGCCATGATTCTCAGGTGGAAAAGAGTGGAATGCCCACTCCAGGGCAGGGATGAGTTGCTGCCTCAAGTGGAGGAGTATCTTGGGATCAAGTTTACAAGTGAGGGTAGAGGAGAATAGACTGATAAACAGATTTGAGTGTACAGAGGATGGTCTGAAAAAGAGAAAATATCCCGTGAGTGGAAGTGTTTTGGGTGAAATTCTCTTGTTGATGCCAGAATTTAAAGAAGAATGGTGAGACTCATTTGAGCTGATAGGAAGGCAACAGTAATTTATTTAACCAACATATGCAGAAGAGCATCTCTAAATGCACAACACATCAAACTTTGGAGCAGACGGGCAACAGCAGCAGAAGACCACACCAGGAGCCACTCCTGTCGGCTAAGAACATGAAATTGAGGCAACAGTTTGCAAGAGTTCACCAAAACTGGACAACAGAATGGAAAAATGTTGTCTGGTTTGATGAGTCTTGGTTTCTGCTGTGACATTTGGATAGTAGGGTCAGAATTTGACATAAACAACATGAAAACATGGATCCATCCTGACTTGTATCAACACTTCAGAGTGCTGCTGGTGGAGTATTGGTGTGGTGAATATTTTCTTGGCACACGTTGGGCCTCTTAGTATCACTTGAGGATCATTTAAATGTCACAACCCACCTGAGTATTGTTGCTGATCTTGCCCATCTCATCATGACCACAGTGGACCCATCTTCGGATGCTTCCAGCAGGATAACATGTCATATCACACAGCTCAAATCATCTCAGACTGATTTCTTGAACATGACAATAAATTCACTGTACTCAAATGGCCTCCACAGTCACCAGATCTCAATCCTGTAGTGCACCTTTGGGAGGTGCTGGAATAGGAGAGTTGCATCATGGATGTGCAGCTGACAAATTTGCAGCAACTGTGTGATGCTATCATGTCAAAATCACCTAAAATCTCAGAGGAATGTTTCCAGCACCTTGTTGAGCCTATAACACAAAGAATTAAAGCACTTCTGAAGATAAAACAGGCCCAACCCGATACTAACACTAATACTAACTACCTAATAAAGTGGCCAGTGACCATATATATCCTGTATATTATTCCTTTTGCCTTCTCAATTCTGTAGATGAATACATGACACAGAGGTGACACATTTTGAAATGAAAATAACTGTGGACAGCTACATGTGCATTTACAATTAAAAAAAGAGCAATTTTTCACATGAACATGAAATAGTTAGCTCTCGTATCTAGCATATTTTTGCTTTTAAAGGACCACCGTCTTGTATTTGCATAGCATTCTGTAATCCTGATTTCAAGGTTAAGGCCAGAATATGAATAAAACCCGAGAAGTGAAATAGAGCTGCCAGCTATGAGTTTATTTCAAAAACTGTCTCATCCACACAGCTCAGAAAGATCAAATGCCTATGAACATAGCCAACACTTCTTATTTTTTTAAATGATATAAATCATGTTTCTGATGCGTTCACTGTCAGTCATAGAATAAACTCTTTGGTGCTGATTATCAAGAAAAGGCTTTGCCTGCATGGACTGTCTTTGCACATTTCATGGTTCAGATATGAATAATAATTACCGTGACCAGATCAGTACTCCTGAATGAATGAAGTAGCTCTATTATTAATGGGACATTGAATTAAAATGCTTGAATCCACAGCCACCACTAGTATTGGACTACACCTTACTGTTTGTTATGTAAATGGCCATTTTTATTTAATTTGTTGATGATTAGCTGCCACTGTAACATTATTCTGTGTTAATTGCTGAATTCTCTGAAGATTTAAATGTGCGATGTCTTCGAATTTGTTTTTGCCTTTTGTCGTTTTAGTTGTGCCTGCTGAGTGGCCATTGCAACAACAATAAAAAAAAGTTTCTCTGCTACTGAAACAACAAATACGAAAAGGGGAACAGAGAAAAAAAATAAATAATAATAATAATACGGTAAATTTATGACTTAGTTTATGACTCAAAAAAATTTTTTTTTTCCAGTAGGCCTGATTTTCTTCAGTATTTACATCATCAAGTCAGCACACAAGGGCTTTTTGGACTCATTATAATGTTCTTTTTTTTTTTTTTTGTAAATGTGACTTCATTTCCCATAAACTGTATGTATCATTTAATTCAGAAACCTGTAACAATATAGTAGTCATTATGATTCTGTACCAGGACATGTTTTTAGTTAACACTGTATGTGTTAATAGCACGACTCAGCTGAATTGAGAAGCATCATTCATACTGTAGCACTAGAAAATGCAAAAAAAAAAAAAAAGAATAAACAGTGTAACAGTGTTGAATAAACAATTTTGCATATAAAAAAATACTTAAATAACATTTTATTTCATCAACTTACAGAGCGCATGCAGTCTAACTTTTCCTCCAATAATTCTTCAAACCCAGTCATCTCTTGGCTTTTACTAAACCATTACAACTGTGTAAGAAAACCTGTCTACTAACCTCAAGGCATTCACTAAGTGGTATCTGCACTAGAGGGATGTATTAGCAGCGATTTCATGTAGTGGACTGTGTCGAGGGAAACAGCAAAGCTTTTTACACATAAAATGCCCTGCTCCTCGGGGAATGAGGGGAAAAAAATCCTTAAAACAAAACAAAACAAAACAAAACAAAACAAAAAAAGCAGCCATGAGCAAAGTGGGCTGTCTTGAATTAACATGAAATCAGGTCATACTATTTACAAGACAACAGACCAGAAATGGAAAGGAAAACCAATATTATAAGAAGGTGTAGGCTGCTCATTGTGCTAAAGGCTGCCTGCGCAGGTGTTCACAATAGGTTTAGATTTAGAACATGATTAGCAGGGCAAATTAAGATGATGTGCTAGAGTACATACATTGTATTTTTTTTTTCATAAAACGTGAACCTTTAAAAAAAACTCAGTTAACTTAAAAATAGCAGATTTCTTGTTCATTTGTTCAATGAAAAAAAAACATTCTTTGTGAAAATTAAGTGTTTTTATTATTTTAGTATTACATGGTGATGCGTATTAAAAGTCCAATCAGAATAATAATGAAAATGCCAAAAGATGCTGGTGAGTATTGATTGCATTATTGCAGTACATTTTATTCATTCCATGCACCCATGTCCATCTGCTCATCTCCATGTTCGGGGATAAATATGGAGATGAGCAGATGGACGTAGGCACATGGGAGTTTATCAATAGTTCTCACTTAGACCTTCACCCCAGCCACCTTTTACACTCTAGCAACAATAGGCCAAAGATGACTAAATAGACTAATCAATCAACAGCTCAAAGTGACATTTTGCTTTTCCTCTACCCTCACCGCCCTATTTCATCTGTTCGTACTTCAGTTGCTGTCGCCACACAAGGCTATAGACAGCCAAGGAGCTAAAGAACATTGAGGTTTTGGGACAGGTCTGCCAGTATCTCATCTAACCTTGTTTTCCTTTCTTCCTTTATTGACACAACATACAAAAATGCCCTTTCTCTGCCAGACTCCCCCTCCTCTTTTCTATTTCTCTCCCACTTGCGTTCACTGAGGCCTAATTACATGGTGGACAGAGTAATCGATACAGGAGAGACTGAAAGTCCCCAGCAGGCAGCGTGAGGACCCTCTTAACTCCCTTCAGTCGACCCATACTTACACTTGTACACTAGCAAGCCATCTTGACGTTTTGCAGACATTAGACCCAGCCTTGCCTATTCCCATAGTGCACTACATGCTGCATAAACAGAGGAAGTGCATTACACTTTACCCCTGGGCATAGAAAATACACATCTAATGGAAAAAATGGGGGGAAAGCTGTTTACACCATGTTGTTAATTTGTTGTTGCAAATGGCTAAACCCAGAACTTGTGATGAGCCACATTTATTTTTCATGTTATATTCTGTCACGCCAAGTTTACTTAAGAAGTAGTCCAGGAAAAAGTATCCAAAAGACCTTAACTGTGTTGCATTTGGTGAAATGATTGTATGTCTTGTGAGTGACATTCAATAATTGTAGCCAAAGTTTAAGTAACTGAATTAATCTGTTCTCCAGTCATTTTTCCAATAGCTAAACTCTACAAATTGATTGCCTATGTGGACAATGGATCACTAAAAGAGAGGTCTGAAGCATCTAATAGCAACTTTTTTATGTATATATTATATATAATCTATTTACTATAGATTCTCTTTTTGATTTCATGATCTAAGTTTTAATTTTTCCTTTATAAAAATACATATTCACAATGAGAATTTCATTAAGACATTAAGGTTTTTTGATCTTTCAAGACCTGTTTCACATTTCAAATCCATTCTGAATATATAAAAAAAAGTATATGTGAAGGACAGTATTGATTGAAATTGTAATATTTTACAGTATTATAACACATAATAGAAATGCCACTAATTAACTGTCTTTGTAAAATACCTTTTTGCTTCCATGGCACAGCAGCTCAGTCTTGTTTTTACAAGTGTACTTCTAATTAACTCAGGATGACCTTTAATGTAAGCATAATTTCAATAACAGTCATTTCAAATGAGAAGCTTTACAAAGTGCAATCTGCTAAATTTTTGGTAGCAAGGACATGCAAGAGTATTATTTCACAATGCAAACTTGGTAGCTTCAAATAAATTCAGTTGGATTACAACTGCTATTTTAAGTGTATATAAATTTAATTATGTGTTAATGGTGTGTAACAGCTCATGATGAGATTTCTTTCTTCTTCTTTTTTTTTTTTTACGAGTAGATAAATTTGTCAAATTACTTGTTACAATGCTCTATCTATAATATTTCACTTTTATGGCTGTATTTGGGACAGATTTGTGGCATTACACACTTTTATCCCATTAAATTGATGCTTTAAGAGACACACATACATATGATTTTGTGTCTAATTGATTTAGTGCAGGGTACATAATACTATCTCACTGATGTATTGCAGATTGCACAATGTGGGCTCAGTGATTAATTTTACTGCTGCAGGTTTTAGCCCATGTGTTGCCATAGGAACTTCAGCCACATAGATTTGCTGTTTTCTCTTCTTCAGGTTCGAGTGATATTTACATGGGTTGCCAAGCTAATATTTTGTATCCACAGCCCTAAAGAATGTACATCTGCCGGTGGTACGTGCCATGTAGGGGCCTGTCCTTCCAAGCCTACCTCAGACTATGAGTGAGATACAGTATATGATTGAAGCCATACCAGCTCAGACATCGCTCGGATTAACAAGGTCCGTGTCAGGTGTTGAGGAACCAGGGCATACAGATGATAAGTGGGCTACTGGAACAAGGACAAATGGACACGAGATGTGAATCGTTAACTGACCATCACAAGTTTAAGTTTACGTATCTCAGGGTCTTGTTCACAAGTGAGAGAAGAGGGGAGTGGGAGATTTACAGATGGATTGGGGCCACAGTTGCAATGTTGCCAAAAATGTACCGGTCCACTGTGGTGAAGAGTGAGCTGAGCATAAAATGCCCTCACCTATTGTCATGAGCTCGAGGTAGTATATACAAGTGGCAGAAATGAACTTCCTCCAAAGGGTGGCTGGCCTCTCCTTTAAAGATAGGGTGAAGAGTGCAGTTATCTGAGAGGGGCTCAGAGTAGAGCTGCTACTCCTCAGCATCAAAAAGAGCCATTTGAGGTGGTTCAGGCATCTGACTAGGATGCCTCCTGGGTGCCTCTTCAGGGAGGTGTGCTGGGCATGTCCTACAGGGAGGAGGCCCCAGGGCAGACCCAGGACACGCTGGAGAAATTGTATCTCTCGGCTGGCCTGGGAATGTCAGTAGAGGAGGTAGCTGGGGAAAGGGAAGTCTGGGTTTCTCTGCTTAGGCTGCTGTCCCTGTGACCTGGCCCCAGATAAGCAGAAGAAGATGGATGGATGGATGGAAAACTTGTTTCCCGCTAGTTTGAAACTGGTTAATTTTTTGTAAATTTCAGCCATATAAATTCCCCATTATTGTGGTTTTAAAGGATCTTTGGGTGAGGCTCAATTTGATCTCTCTCTCCCTCCATTTCACAGATTTAGAGAAGTAAGAAGCACAGGCAGGATCTCTATCGTGTACAGCTTGCAGCTTGATCTAATCACCATCATTTCTGTTTACGTGTGTGCAACTTTCTGGAAACTCAGCAGCTAAATGGGAATGAAGATTACACTGTGGACAATTATGGGGATGTTTGAAAATTATTTCAGATAAATATTCAGCTGTATTGCAACCTAACACAAGGAGCTGAAACGAAAAGGAAGATGAAACGCAAAATATGAAGGCAGAAAGAAACTGGATCATCATGAAAGACAAACTGATGTTATTCCTAAAGTCATTCCTCTGCTATGTGAAAAGAGTAGGAAAGTTTTTAATAGAACGAGTGGGGTGAAATAGAGACACTGAAGCATAATTCCAGCTTTATACCAGCAACATTTAAATGATACATTGCCATAATTGAGATATTGTTTTACCTCTCTAAAATCAACATACATAGGCATTGATGCTTTAAGCAAAAGCTCTTCAGCACAAATGCATGCTAAATAAAAAGCTAGCCACATCTCCCTAATACAATTTGCCTGCATAAAGAAGTAGGGAGCTTTCTCTAGATTTTATATTGTTTTTTAAAATAATACAATTATCATCATTCAAAAGCAAATGCAGTGGGTCAGATTCAGCTTACCAGACCAAACTCAACACTGTGGGATTACATGCCACTAAAAAAAAAATATGTGACCTTTTCACGTTCATGTTGATCACAGCTGTGGTAAGAAGAAAAATGACTAGCCAATAAGGCCTCCTCACTGCGGGATCTTCAGGATATGGAGTATTTTTGATCCTAAAAAATCTTCACGATATACAAACCTGTAATTCATAAAACAGAAAAATGGTATACTCTAAAAAGCAGGCACACCCTCCACTTTGTGTTCAAACGGTAATTGTTTGTGAAATAGTCACTAACTATGACATGATGACAAATAATCCAGTTTTAACAGGTTTCTTCTGAGATCATATCGCCTCAATTCATCAATGTCTTTTTGTCTATTTTTGGCCTGAGTGATTCCAGTTTCCCATCTCAGTAAATCATTGATAGTAAACCCCTTCCTTCTCATTTGGCTCTCTCCCAGCCCTGGCTTTGTTCTGGCCACATCTTGAAGGCTTAACGTGGGTGTTCTGACACTACAGGATGAGAAGGGAGCACAAAGCCAGAGCTAATTAAAGTAGGCAAACTTCAGCAGCCTTGTCTCACTCTCATTGACCTTTATCAAAACACTGGCATTCATGTCGGGCAAATGCTGGCACATTCCAGTGAATGCAGTGTAGGGGAAGGAGTAAACAAACACAGCCTCATTAGATTGCAACAGAGGCCATCCTATCACCCTGGTAATCTTGTGATACTTAACACACATGCAAACACACTCACTCACCAGGAATTTTAAGATGTGGATGGGTTAATGGAACCACCACTTGTGCCAGCAAATTACAAGTCACATTTCATATCACTCGGTAGAAACAACAAAAAGTAATCAAACATCTTGAAGTGCTTAATCATATATCATTCACGGGTGACCAGTTTTTCACGGAAAATAATTTCTTTTTTTCTTCAAATGTTGCTTTTGTCAAAGATGATCACTGATTTGCCTTAATCACCGCCTTGCAGACCATTTACATTCTAGCTGTCAATTTTTTAAGGTTATCTGACAAAATTTAACCTCCTGCTTCTCAAAGAGACTCCCTCAAGTAGGACTGGTTTGATAGGCACTTCTTAATTACCATACTGTCGAGCTCTTCCCACAAGATCTCAGTAGGATTGAGATCCAGTGACTGTGCTGGGCACTCCATTATAGACAAAATACCAGTTGACAGTTTCTATCTAAGTAGCTCTTGCATAGTTTGGAGCTGTGCTTTGGGTCATTGTCTTGTTGTAAGAGGAAATTGGCTCCAATTAAGCGCCCTCCACAGGGTATGGCATGGCTTTGCAAAATGGAGTGATAGTCTCATTCTTTGCAACTGTGCCTAGAATGCAAGCTTCCTAGAGTCTCCTCTTCACTGACATTGATGCTGGTGTTTTCTGGCAGCATTTAATCAAGCTGCCAGTTGAGCACTTGTGAGGCATATGTTTCTCAAAGTAGAGCCTGATGTACTCTTGCATGTCTGGGACTTAACTCTTTGCTTTTTGTTCTGGTTGTTCACTGCTGTATTCAATATTGAGTTAAAAAAAAACAACTAAATTATTAACAGAAAGCTGCCTAAAAAAGGTTTAGGAAAGAGTTGTCGATTGGTGCCTCAACAGCAGGGCAAATGTTTTTATTAACAATAACTATGAGGCCTAAGAATTCAAGTCAGTGAGCAAACATGCACAATTGCAGGGCCCTGGAACTGACTCACTTTAATGGCACACAGTAATCATCAGTCTTAGTGATGTCTAACGCTTCTCCTGTTGAAAAGGGCTGATTGTGGAGTTTGGAATGACAACGAAAAAAATTATAAACCAAAAAAAATGCAGCTAGGATAGGCCTCAAACAAAAATAATTTAAAATAATTTCCTAAACATTTAGAAAAAAATGTTTAGGAAAAAAATGTTAGCTCAATAGTGAGAATGGGTGACCCTGCATGTATTCAACATCTCTGGGTTACCTAACTGGTTTCAGTAATATTCCTATCACCACTTAGACCAAACAGAGCAAATAGCAACAAACACATAAATTATTATATAAAGGAAGCATTGATCCCCTTGGCTTAAAAAAATAAAATGTTGGAGACCATGCCAAGCTGTGATGTAGTATTGCACCATACTGCACTGAAAACAGTTGGACCCCAGACTGAGCAGATAGCAAAACAAAATAGAGATAAACAGACATAAGTCTCTATGACAGTACTTTGTTTTAATGACCAGTGGGTAATCCATGCAGACAGAATATTCTAGTGCACATTTAAGGTGTTTTCAACACCCTGAGACAGATAAACATACCTGCAGTAACAAGAATATATGCAAATTAGAATGCATCCTATATTTATGTTTAGAAATTAAACTCCGTGCAACAAGTTGAATATTGCATGACCATGCTAATGCAATTATCCAGCCATTTTCTGTATCTTAACTCCTCTGTGGGATCGTGGGGTGCTGGAGCATCCTGCAGAGACGAACATAAATAAACATAGTCCTGTGGGCAACTTAGAATATCCGATTCACCTGACCTGCATGATTGAACTGCTGGAGAATATGGGAACACCCAGAGGAAAAGCACGTAAATACCAGGAACACGTAAAGTCCACACTGAATAATCCCAGTCAAACCTGATTGTTTTTGAACCACAGAGCATTCATGCTGTGAGGCTAACCACAGAGGAAACGTGTCATGTAGATATGATTAATGCTGTTGAAATATAATTTATGCTGAATTGCCCACACTGAATATCAAAACAATAAAAGCAGCAGCTCACGGGGATGTATTGGACCTACTTATTTTGCTAGGTCTTTTTTGTTATGATAATGTCACTAGTAAATCCAAATAACTGGAAATATTAACAGGTGACCAAACTATAAGACGCGGAGCTGTTTAAAGGAATGGCGAAACATATATGCAGTAGGTGGAGGTATATGGTTATTTTTGGTGCTCGATGAGACAAACAACTCTTATTAATGACTCACTCATGGTTTGATTTTTCAATTTACTTGAGGAAAAAGTCCCAGGAGTGCAGAGCCTGACAGAAGGAAACAGTGTGTGCATGTTCTTTCTCATTGAGTTCAGGCAGCTGAGGGAATGAGTTACAGCGCAGCCTTTCACCTGCATTGTTCCCTCAGCACCTTCGCCTAGACGTCACTCTGACCTCAGCCAGCAGCAACTGAAGAGATAACTCACTCAAAACTTTGTGTCACTGAGTTTGAGTCATTCTTTTCAAGCTCGGGAGGTGGCATTTCCAACAAATGTGAGCATTTCAAGAATAGTTATTTTCTGCCTCCTTGTTGCTGTGTGGCTTTTTTTTTTTTTTTTTTTTTTTGTGTTTAACCTGTTGTTGTTGCCCCCCCCCCCCCCCCCCACATCAACAATGTTGGGAAGTTAACACCTTTAAATACTGTCACTGCTATGTCATCAAAGTTTCCTCATAACTACCATC
>JAVDPK010000722.1:264909-279051 GCA_034780415.1 Cichlasoma orientale
TGTGTGTGTGTGTGTGTGTGTGTGTGTGTGTGTGTGTGTGTGTGTGTGTTGGATATATTTGCCTAAAAGACAAGTTGTGTCTTTTGAGCAAATGTTTTTCTGCCCACTGTGCATCATTAAAGCTGCCACGTTGTTTGTGAGTGAAGTTGAAAAATCTTAATAATAAAAAAAAAAGACAAAAGTTGAATTGTTGGTGTCAAACTGGTCATAAAAAAACACGCACTTGTTGCTTTACTCTCACGGTTTTGATCAGTACATAGAAGATGATTTATATGAGTTATTGCAGCATAACAACACTTGCTCAACAAAGGATCCATGACATAAACCACATTCAGACTCCAAGAATAACCAAGCATAACCAAACAAAATAATGTTTTCTGTAAAATGAAAATGCAGAACCTCACATTATTTTGAGACAGAATATTTAATGCTTTCATCTCATTTAAAAGCCGACATTGTTTCTGTCTTTGAGGTGTTTCTTCTAATGAGGACGTGTTTCAGGTGAGGAGATTTCCTTGTTCTCTTTCTTTATTCTGAGCCACTCTGGGGTCACTCTGATGAAGTGTCAAAAGGAGGTCACTCAGTATTCATGTAAAAATATAATGACTCAGCATCTGTCTGACAAACCAAGGACCTGCAAAGATCTTAGTTTAGGAGACACTGCACAGTTCTGCTTACATTTTTTCCAAAGAAGACCTGTGATTAGTCAGGTGTTATCATTAGCATAAGCGATAGACCTGTTCTAATCAAATGCCCCATAAAGACACGAGTGTAACAGTGAGCCAGCATTGAGTGATGCCAGGAGTCTGAGTCTGGAGTAGCTAAATTAAATAGTCATCCCTAATTTTATTATGTATCATTATCTATCATACTTCCACCAAACATCCTCTTAAAGACAAGAGGTTTTACCATCCAGGGAAACTAAACACACCTGTGTGGGTGTGCAGAACCTGATGGTGAATTTTCCACCCTGCCTGACATTCCTAATATGTAAAAACAAGAGTTTTTTATTGTTTAAGAGAATTAAAACTTTAACAACACGACCTTGAGAAAGAAGCAACAATGCTTGTCTTATAAGATTATGGTCACCTCAAAAGTAATGATACACCTGTTTAGTTTTCACAGAGACTAATCTGTTTTACTCTGAGAAATGGATGACACAGGCTTGCTAAAACCCAAATAGCTTAAGAAAGAAATTCATGGCAAGGATGGTGCTTTTCATACCACTTTGTACAGCTATACCAAGTACAATAACATTATAATCATGCTGTTCCCAGCAATGCAAACTCCTCAGCTGCAGACAGACTAAAAAGCAAATTAATTCAGGCCTCAAAACAGAAAAAAATACACCACCAGTTGCTGAACCAAACTGTAAGATTATGTTTGTTTTCTCCTTTTCTGTGTATGATGAGTAAATGCAGTTTCTCAATTTACATTAGAAAGACAAAAACAGACAAACAAACAAAAAAAAACACCTTTAAGATATTGCTTACCACAACCTTCTGATCCTGTAGGGAATTCACTATCCAGTCTAAGAACCAGCACAATAATATAAAGGTCCATTCTCATAAGTTTTTGCCATAACAGTGCACACATTTTCCCAGATAAACACCTTCCACTCATCTTTGAGATCAGTAATGTACATGTTTACAAAAACACGTCTTCTTGTGTTCTTGTAAACAGGTTACTATTGATAAACCCAAAAAAAGTCAAGTAGAAATTAGGAAGTGCAATCAGGATTTTGAATTTAATGTTCAAACTGGACTGTGAAGCAATTATTATTTTTTTGAGCACTAAACCATCACATTTCATCCACCATGTTTAAGCGATAGAGTCAGACACTCCTCTAGCAACTTCTCATTTGATGTTCATCTCACAAATACTCTTGATTGGTTTTCCTCTTGTTTCTTGCCTCTTTCTTGCAAATGCATCAAAATCAGATTTATTGTTCATAACACTTTTAATTCCTCTTTGCATTGTCAGTATTTTATTGCCCATGTTAAACCTTTACTGTCCATTCTCAGATGTGGGTTTCTCTTTGCAAATCTACCTCAAACGACAGCATTCTCTGATCCTGGAGTCACTGCTGATGTTGTCGCTGCAGTTTTCTGGAAAAAATGAATGAAGCTGCTGATCTCCAGAGTCGTACTTGCCTCTTAGGTCCAGCTAGTTTGCACTATTTTGTGAAAAGAGGGCTACACACTGGTGTATCAAATTGTCAGGGTTTTGGTAATTTTCATATCTAATACATGTAATTTTTATACTGTAGCTCAAGAATATTATTGAGAAACTAATCAAACCCACAAAAGCTGAAGCTTCAGACACTACAGCACACTGTTCTAACTAGCTTATTGGATGAGAGGTTTTACATCTCCTTGAATGGATATCTATTGACCAATCACGTCTGAGAAGACTTCACTTGCACGCAGGTAAAACAGTCAGAGTGGAAGGCAAAAGAGGGATTACATTAGATGAAATAGGATGTCTATAATGGGTTATCCATTTTATCTATATTTCTACTTTATATTTTCTAATACATTTTATGTCACAAACATGCGATTACCTTTCATGACAAGGCTCTGTTTACTGAACCAAAACTTTTGAGTGTAAATAATGACTATGTAAGCACACTCCACAGACTGTACATAAAAGATGGTCACAGCCACAGTGACATCTCGCATTGGTTTGGGAACTTCATATTTCGAAGCTTCCATTTTGGCTTTGTTAGACAAGAGGATGAAGTGTAAGTTCACATCATGGGCAGCTTCCTATGGTGCTCAAACTGCATTAAAAAAAACCTCACATTTGGAAACGTTTGGTTCAGAGCATACATTTCAGCTGCTAAATGATTTTGTGCCAAGAGAATCTAAGAAATAGGAACACGTGGATCAGAGCATTCAGTAAAATGGAAATTGTTTATATATATATATATATATATATAAACACCATCTGTCCCACTGGTTAAAATTTTCATGTCTGAGAAGTATATAACATTTAAAACCCTATCTGAAATGTTTGGATGCTGTGAGTCATGGTTCTTGAGATCCAGTTACATTAAAGAAGACAAGCAGCAGGAAAAGAAGAATGGATACAGGAACAAAAAAGAAAGGAAGAAAGAAAACTGAGTATACAGTATAACATAGGAAAAATTCACTAACCTATTATTTTTGTTAACAAATAACTTGAATTTTTTTCTTTTTTACTATTAGATCAGATTGTTTCTTTTTTAACTTTTCACTTGGATTACTTTTGGAAAGTGAGCTATTATTATTAATGAAACCAAAAGCTTTCTTATCTTATTGGTGCATGGCCCAGAAAGCTTAAACCTCTATTAATCTTGAATGCGCTATCTCCCTGTTCTCCTTCGTCTGTCATCACAGTACCCACGCAATGCTGTAACCTCAAAAAGTTTTTGGTAAACCTCGGATCCTGCGGTGACATAGTCCATTCCCCGTGACATTTGTTTTCTCTCATAAAGTTGAGAAGATGAGTTGGAAGTTTTCATTAGGAAAAGAAAAGAAACCCCGGCGGTAAAGACCAAGTTTGGGTTCACATAACATCTTTTAGACTATTGCAACTTTGAATTTAAAGTTTTCAGGTACTTTCGTTAATGTAGTAATTAATTGTGTAGTAATTTGATAAGAACACATTTTCAAAAATGTCTACTGAACTGTATGAAGAAGCAGTCATCATTGTAACTTTTTGAAGTATGAACCAAACAATAGAAATCATCAACAAAACCATTTGCAGCTGAACGTATTAAATGTAAGTTGCTTTGTCCACCTATCTGCCCCATCACCGCTCAGCCCCATTAATATCCTTATACAACCTTAAACTTTTAAGTGTCTCATCGACAAGTAAATGCTTTTGGGATATGGGCAAACAGTGCAAAAATGTTTGATACCTTCCAAAGAAGGCGAAAGGATAATGCAATTTCACACATTTATTGCTTTTCACTTTGCTTTTGTGTAAGATTACCGATCAGACAAAACACCCAAGACAGCATCTCAGCGCTGAATTAAAAGACTGATTGCACAAGAATTGCACCAGACATGAAACTCTGGTGCATGGCTTGCCTTGTGTGGATAACACATGCATCGGGCATGCTTAGTGCAGAATGCATTAGCAATGTCTACTTTTAGGGTCACAGGGCTATAGATTTAGTGACCAGCACCACAATCACAAAAAAAAGGGACAGAGCTAACATATGCAGCTAACACAACATCTGCACATCTTTGTACAGTATGTGAGGAGCACGTAAGCTGCTGTAAAAAGGGAGAAAAAACCTGCCTTCCTGTAGAGGTGTAAATATATTACAACTGCTGCTGAGACAGGCGTCAACATAAATATGCTATCATGTTTGTTCATCACATTCATAAGATGTAATTCTAAGCTTTGCCTGACCTTTTCTTTGCTGTTTTCTGTCACTGAGCAGTTATTTCATTCCTCAAGTTTTACGTGCCTCACTGAGAACACCCTGTAGTAACTCACATGCCTGTAAATTACACACCAGCAATTACAGTCTGTGGTGTTATCGGTGTCCAGCAGTACAGTGTTTTCAGTATTTACAGTGGTGGAGGACATTTATCAGTAGAGATTTTGGTTTAATATATCAGTTTCACTGTCAAAACAAACATTTAAGTTTCACTTTGAGAAGTCAAAAGTAGTATGAAAGTCTGTTTCCACTGAGGTATAAAATACAGTAGAAGATGAGATATACAGTGAACTTATAATATGCATATATTTAAAAAAAAAAGGAGAGAGAATGTGAGAGAAAAAACCTACTTGATAAAACAGTTTAAAAAGGTTAAATAAATGACTACTTGATAAATGGGCATTAAAGACCCTTAGGTCCTGATGAGTTTGATCTTCTCATAACCAAAGAGTGACACCTTTTGGTTGGCCTTTTTCATCATCTTTACTCTTAAACCGCTGCAATCATTCAATAAAAATCGATTTTAAGATCACCTTGCAAGCTACATATTGAAATACAATCTCTTAGTTTGCTTAAAGATATTACTTCGTGCGCCGAGTGTGTACCTAAGCCATCTCTGACCCCTTCTGTGCATCAGTTAATCAAGCGCATCAGTTACACCAGCTTTATCTCCAAAGTTGCCTGTACCATGAATGTCCGTGGATGGATGCTTGTGTAGGCAGAGGCGCTGTCCACGGTACTGCATTCAGCCCCTCCCCGGTAGACATCACGGAGAGACACGTGATACTCTCTGTCTGTGGCTCCTGACAGTCGCTGGATAAGCTCAACAGGGAAACCAGATTGCACCTTCTCTTCCACAAAGATAACTGGATTTTCGCCCCGCGCTTCTTCCCACTAACTCCATCCGGCGGTTGATTTTTTTTTTCTGTAGTTGTTGTGTTTTTATACCGGGAAAGACATTCGGAGGACTGAATATTTAAGGTAATTTTAAACCTGTGAGGTTTTTTTGAGGAGTTAGAGTGAAAGTGGACCCATCTCTCTCTCTCTCCCCCTCTCCCTCTCTCCTCCTCTCTCTCTCTCTGTCTCTCTGGCTGATGCTGTGATTCACTTGAAAGCAGATCTTGATGTGAAGGTTTCGCTAAAGAGGATTTGGAGCATTGGATTTCAAAGAGACAAAAATATGGACAGTGGTGGTTTAAAGCAGCTCAGTCCGCGGTGCCTTGCATGAAATCGCGTTTCTTCTCTTGTGACAACTATTAAGGGTCCCGTAGAAGTAAAGGTGCACGCGCAAAGGTAATAATAGCCCGTCGTCTTGTTTACCGAGGAATTTTGTAGTTGTGAGTGACCCGATAAATTGCTGCATGGACATAAAATAACACACTTATTATAGTGAGCCCTTTACAGCTGCCATGCATGGCAAATGTCAGGATATGGGGCACGTTACTGATGAAATGATGGCGAAAATACGAATGCCTTGCCGTTTTGCAAAATACGTCAAACGTTCATGTCTGATTTTGCCGATTAGTTTAAGCATGGTTATTAAAATGCCGTACTGATCTTCATCACTGTTTAGTCTATTGATAAGATGGTCCGGTCTGTGGAAAGTGTAGGCAAGTAAATCAGATCTACAGCGGTGCAGCGGGTAGAGTGCAGTGATTAGAATGTTTCTTGTCTTCTTCTTTATTTAAAATGCAAACTAATTGCGGGCATTTCAAAGCGAATAACTCATTTATTTTCGTTTTTATTGCATTATTCAGTTATTTTGGTATTTTGAAGGAAAGCGGCTCAAAGTCCGTATGAAAAATAGACAAAGCACATAGTATGAAGAGCATTTTCTGGGTTCTGACTGAGACCCTGTGGCAGCCCGACTAGTATGCCTTACACAAACCGACCATTGTGCATCAAATGACGCACTTTTCTCATGTTAGGTCTTCAACTGAGAACTGGCCAGTGATACATCGGAATGCTGCTGATAATGTGGTCGCAGAAGTTTTAACGGGCACAAGCAAAAGTAATATTCTCCAAAAATTACAGTTGCAAGTCAGCTGTTTTCTTATTTACTTTTGCGTGACCGAGATTTTCTTTAAAATGTGTTTTATAGATGCCGACCGCTGGGCGTAATTACAGATGCGTTTTTTTTTTTCTTTAGATCACAAATCATAATTGACTTATTTTTTCCTTAGATCGCATGACTGCGTGCACCTTTTTCACTATGGAAGGGCTGCCTTTCAAAGAGAATATTGCAGATACCGTTTTCCTACTTGGAATTCAGAGATCAATTAATGTGTATATTGTGTGATATTGTCAAGAGCTGCTATTTGATTCCTGGAAAGCTGATGATCTTAATCTAATGTTATAGCTTGTGCTTGTTGTAACAAAGGCCTTACTGGATATGAGTCCCTGATTGGCTGTGTTTTAGCCTTAATCATAGTATCAATACTGGCTTTTGATTAAGGCTATGACCAAAGTAGATTTGGACATGGATGTGGTAAAATACTAATGCTACATTAAATTTGTTTTTCTTTTGCAGAGAGCTTTGAGTCTGGGGACTGCTTTGACAGACAGACCGCTTCTTTTGCTGAGCTTATCAGCCAACGTGGCTCCATATGGCTTTTTTTTTTCTCTTTGCTACAGAGAATGCAGGGTGAAAAGCCCTGAGCAAGGCTTCCAGTTACCCGCCAAAGAATGTTGGCATGAACATGAAGATTAAAGCTGCCATTTCAACTCAAGTGAAACCGTGCACACACTAACTGGCACCAGAAGGGACTGTTTCGTAATTACATAAATCAGACCGAGTGTGCCCAGTGGATATTTGAATCTCTGTCCCTTTGCTCTAAATAGCCATGGCGGAGAGGACCTTTAAACAGTTCAAACTATTTTGGCGACAACAGTGAGAGGTTTGGCCAGTGGCCTGGGCAGTATGAGGTAATGATGTTTGCTCCAGGATACAAGTGTTGGCCAAGCCTGTTGATATGCAGATATATTAGACTTGTAGCATTTCATCTTTTATCTTACAATGCATCAGTTTGCATGTGTATGTCCATGTAGACAGTCAATTACATGCCAGTCAACCCAACATATTTTTTTCTTACGCTAAGGTCCTTATAAGTACAATCAATTCTAAAAGTTCTACCAACAGAATTTGAAATCAAACGATGATTTCACAAAAGCCACATGGTGCCCATATCATATGGGTTGGGCTGCTCATTTGCTGCTTTGTAGAAATAGGCACTTGTCTAGAATTTACAGGTGCTGAGGGTCAGTGGGCTAGATTTCCGGTGTGGAATGCATGTTGCGAAAGTGAAATGAGCTTCAACATGAAAACAAGGAGTTCCCACGGGCTGCTAGTTTACTTTGATGATGAGGGATTTTGTGACTTTTTAGAACTCCTCATACTGAATGGTAAACTCAGCCTTCGATTCTCCATCTTCTGTGCGGAGCCTGCGACTGTTGTTTCTGACACAGCGGTCAATGACAGTCAATGGCACACAGTCACTATAAGGAGAAACTTTAAGAACACTACCCTAATGGTGGACAATGAGATAAAGTGGGTGGAGGTGAAGTCTAAAAGAAGGGATATGACTGTTTTCAGCCATTTGTTTGTTGGTGGAATACCACCGGAATTACGATCCGTCGCATTACGCCTGACATCAGCTGTGGTCAAGGATCAGCTGCCTTTCACTGGATGGATAACAGACATAAAGGTCAACAACACGGAGTCTGTAATGATTAACAGTGAGGGTGTCTTAAATGACCTCTGTGGTACAGCCAACATGTGCTTAAATGGAGGAATCTGCAGTTTAATTAACAATGAGCCAACGTGCGACTGTTCTCGGACTGGCTTCCAAGGAAAGGACTGCAGTGAAGGTAAGACATGGATTTAGTTTGAATCATACATTCAGTACAAAGTGTCCAATGTAACCTTTTCAGTCAACAGCAAGTTATTTTTCATCATAATTTGGCTGTTATTATTGTAATTACTATCCTCCCTAAAGTAATGCATTCCCTTCCTCTATTTGGCTAAAGCCATATGTTTTTCTTAGTCACATGATGTGTGCCATTGATCTGCAATACAGCTGTTTGTAAAGACTGAATCTCCTGCTAGGCCTCATTAGCAAAACATTCTGGTGCTCTCCATCCCCAAAGGTGTCTGCCATTCTTATCAAATAGGTCTTCAGGGATCACTTGACCTATGAAAGATCTCCAATGACTTACTTTTCAAGTGGAAGAGCAGGAGTAATCGTCTATGCATCTGATGGAGTAAACATGAATGATATCACTGAATGCATAAAGTATAAGTTGGTCCAATGGATTTGTATGATCTACCAGTGATGACAGTGACACACGGATACTTAATAATCTGGTCATTAAGCAGTCATCTAGTGATTGTATTGTGCCCATATCATTTTTTGAGAGAACACAAACAAAAACTGCTAAAAAAGTCAGTAGGGTAGTGAAGGAGAAAAAAAGTCCTAGAGAACCTGCAAATTGATACACAAAGACATGGGGTTCTTTGAGATAGTAAGAATGCTATCACTCTGTCTAGTCTGTAAGGAAAATGTGTTCAGAGTATTTAGTGCAATGCTTCCCACAGGTTGACAGCTTACTGTGATGCTGAGGGGGGGGAGTATGATTGTTGGTCAGTCAATGGGCGAGAAGTTTTAACTGTTTTAAAATTTATTTTTCATGCTCAATTAAATACAGATGAATCCGAACCTCATATTTTTATATGCGGCAATGACGGTCATGTCGAATTTGCAGTAGATTTCATAAGCACATGTATTTTTATTCAGGCACATAAATCTTTTATTAACAATAGCTCATTAAGGCAGTATTGGATAACTTACTACTGCCATGTAAGATATTCTTATCAAATTACCTTTTGTCACAGAGACAAATATAAAACACAACTAATTAAAATGTCATCTTCATATAGCATCGTACCTTGTAGACGTTTTATTTGTTGTTTTATTCTTGTAGATGGCGTTAATTAAACAAGAAGCAGCATACAGCCTTTCACTAACCTGCACTGACACATTGAATGATTGATGTAGTTCACTAACAGGCTTTTACTGTTGGGGAGCTTTAAGTATTTGTTATTTAATCTGCTTTACATCTGTGAGAAATCATGGGCTTTGTTGCCATACTGCATAAAAAATACAAATAAATCTGGATCCAAAATTAACTGTGACAGCAAATAACGTTGAGTATGTCATTATTCTCTTTCTTGCCTTTTTCAGAGCAGTCTCCATATAGCCTGTAATCAATTTTTTTTTGACTGTAACCGTATCATTATGTATTGCGGTAACTTGCCATTCAAGTTTTTTGCAATACATTTCAGTACATAGATGAGAATTTTTTTTAAGTTAATCCAAAAAAATGCCTAAAACATCTCTTGTTTGTGTTTGTTAATGTGTCAACTAGAGATTCTGGAATTCAAAAGAGCCAATTTTTCTTTTTTTCTTCTTCTTTTTTTTTGCAGTTTCTCTAAGCTGGCGAAAAGGTAGTGATTGTGTGCTTTTAGATTCATAGTCATTTTTGTAGCAGACATATTTTTTCATTATAGGCAGAATGCAGTCTGATAGCAGGCCCATCCTGGGAAAGTTGGGATCCTTTTATACAAAATGCAGATGTACTGATTAAATCTTAATATTATTATCTTATCAAGAGGATATTATTCATGCAACTCCTCAACAACATAAGCAAATTAGCGAATTAGAAAGTGTGTTTATCAATTTTGTATTAGCCTTCATATTATATCTGAAGTTCAGCTTTAATGGTACTCTATGGGAAGAGTTGATATGATATTTCAAAAACTCAACATCTGTAGGACTTGAATAAGGACAAAGCGTAATCTGTTAATTTTTGGAATTTTGGGATTAGAAAGTTCTGGGCATCTTTCTGCAAAAATAAGTCATTAAATATGTTAAAAACCAAAAATAATTTTTTATATGAATTAAAAAGAAAATATAAAAAGGACTTGATTCTAGGTCACCAATTCATCCTCAATCTAAAACTTTATATTAAGAATTAGCCTTGATCTTAATTTAAAAATCCATATTCCAGTACTTAGGGATATGCCTAGGGACTGTTCTAGATTTAATAATAACTGTAGTTGATGATTTTAAACAGTATATCTATATTTTCCTTGTGTCTGTAAGTGTGTCTCATTAGTCGAGAAATCAGGAGAAGGGATTTTAATATGCACAGCAGGGTGGCCACTGATGTTAATAGCTTTATACCCATGCAATAACTAATAGTTTATATTGTTCATATTTATATGGGCTGCATGAAGGATGAGCAGGCATTATCGGAAGATGTATGTGCATTCAGTATACCACAGCAGTTGAGATCAGAGCAATTATAGAAACAAGATGAAAGCTACTTTGTAAGATTTTAAATCCTTTAAAAATATATTGTACGTACACCCATACAGGGGCACTGTTTCTACAGTTTGATGGGGTGAACAGGATCCAGTAAATGTGTTTGTATCTTAGGTGAAAAAAAATCTCTAATGGAACAAAAGCCCAACACGAGTACTCTTTGATTCAACACTCGGAGTGCTAGATTGCTGTAATTTTCAAATTTTTACTGCACAGCAGGGATAATGACAAATTACATCTTAAATTCATGAGTTGTCCTGAATGGATTATTTCCTTCAATGTAATCCCCGCCCTTGTGCAGCCCATTCTGACCGCTTACATATGTACATTTGCTATGCACACTTGAGCTCGTCCACTGTGTCAAAGCTGCAACACTTCAAAGCGAATTTCATTTTAGAGAAGATGAAGCAGTCACAAGGAGCCTAGCATGGCATTTAGGGACAGTGGTGTGAGATGATTGTGTTGGACATCATGTGTATTTGGTTTTTTTTATTACACCGTATGCGGTTACGGGTCGTTTGCACCAAATGTTCTTCCTGAGATGTAGCAGGGTGCTGCAGCGTAACCTGTTGCATAGACAGTCTAACTTTGGGTACGGCAAACAAAAATATAAATGGGAAAGAAAACAACAAGGTGCTGTTGTGGTCTTGAGTTTATTCTCCTTTTGAGGACTTGGCGACTGCAGTCTCGTCCACTGAAAACTGTATTTTTTTCTGGATAATAGCGACCCAACTGTTGTCACCAGTGATAGCCCTCGACTTGAGGTCAGTTGGACACGACACAGAGTTTCATATTCGCTCTCTTTGAAAGTTTGAGGTTCATGGTGAAATTGCAAATATGCACCCACAAGCAGTCAGAATAGGACTTCCAGCAAGTGATTCAAGCCACGGCACTGGAAGCAGTGCATCATTGCACAAGGAGACAACTTTGAAGGGGCTGGCAGGGTGTTGCTTTTGCTTTTTTTAGGCATACTCTCAAAAAGCTGAACTTAAGCCCTTAGACTTACAAGCTTACACAACACGAGGAGCAAAGAAACACCATATATGACAACGTACAGTTTAAAATTGAAACACTGTTATCTGTGTCATGCTCCTGCATGCTCATGGTTGATAAAACTATGCAAAATATACAAGCAGAGATTCATTTGCATCATTTTCTTGCAAAGTTTACTGGTTTCCTTTTTATGATTGTAACAATAAGTTTAAAAAGATTTTTCAAGTGGAAGTCATCAGGCAAATTTGTTGTCCATAGTGAACTGATTGATTTGGTACTATGGAGTGAGTCTAATCTGTCACAAAACTAACAACTTCCATCAAAGACGGAGGGAACTAAAAACAGTTTTAGCCAGATAACCACACCACAGCCAGCCTGTGGTTACTCCAATCTCACCTTAATGACACGCTTAGACCTCAGTCACACAGGCCTAGAGACTGTTCGGCTACCTCCAGCAACCACTTGCCAGGCAGTTGCAGAATATTCACTTTTGAATCTTCAATCTTTCGATATCTCATGGTCCTGGGTTTTTTAAGCAAGTGTGTTTGAGTTGTGGACTTTCTAGTTTTATTTATTATTCTCTGTTGAGTTGTAGTTTGCATTTCATGTATTGTTCCTGAGCTTTTGTTTTATTACTTTTAGTTCAGTGGAGTTCAGTTAGTTTTACAATCTAGATTTGTTCATGGTTTTAGTTTGTTTACTTCCCTTGTTTCAGTTATCCTGCCTCCCTTGTCTCCTGTTGTCAAGTCTCCATCTCCGTGTTTGGTGTTTAGTTACTTCCTGTTTTATTTTGCTAGTCTCTTGTCTCGTATGTGTTGTGTTTAGTTTTGCGTCCCCTCTGTCTCGTTAGTTTTATTCTGTTCACCTGTGTCTTGTTTTCCCCAGCAGTGTTTTCTCTCCCTAATTACCTCATGTATGCATTTAAGCCTTCAGTTTGCCTTGGGGCTTTGTTGTGTTATACTGCTCACTGTCTGCTACTGTTTGTTCTTGTTTGCTCCCTGTGTGTCTGCCAATGAGTTTCCCCTCTTTTTGGATTTATTGGACTTTGTTTTCTGCTTTTGTTCATTTGACACTGGTCTCAGAGTCTGCATTTTGGGTCTACACCACATGACACTGGTGATTCTGGGCGGTCTAGTCCTGTGTGAATGGAGCTTTAGCAATTAATTTCATAGTGATTGTCAGCAATCACTTGCACCCAGTAAGGGAATACACATTTTCCTCTTGTGACTGGTGGTTGCCAGATGGTTACTGACATGTCTCTGGCCTGTGTGACTGGGGCCTTACATAAATACATACAATCCCTTAATACACCCGCTTATAACTTGTGGGATCGGTTGATAACTGTGAGTTCATCATTTTAAAGTATTCTTTTCATTTTTTATATATATATAATTGTTGTATTTTATCTCTCTTCTGCTTCTATCTTTTTAAAGTAAAAAAAAAAAAAAAGCAAAACACCAGACAATATATTTACTTAACATTTGCTGTTTGTTAGCTAAACCATTGTTGCTCCATGCTGGCCTCTTTTCATATTGACTTTAAGCAACTCTGCATGTGTCACAGATACACAGAAAGTGTGATAATACAAACTGCAGTGTAAAAAGACTCTTTAGGTTTAACTCCTATTGTCACCCATGCTGAAACTCCATGAACTCGTGTTACTTAGATCTCTTGAAATAAAGAATCCATGAAACTGTACCTTTTCTGGATTTTATGTTTGTAACAAAGTGCAGAGAATGTTCTCCACCCATAGCTGATGTCGATGCTTGCTTTCTCACCATTCTGAGCTTTAGTGACAAGGAGGAAGCCACAACCACAGCAGAAAATATGTGCAAGATTCTTATTTATTTATTTTTTTAATGACACCAGAGGTTTAAAATAGCATTTTAAAGCTAGCGATGTACCCAGGACACACCTGGAAAAAAACAAAAAACTCCTATGAATATAAAGTATGCAAGAGTAGAAATCACATTAAAAGAACAAAAACAAAAAACGAAACTGCAGATAGATAGCTTCTGCAAGTTTACCTGATGTCCATACATGGATTTGACAATAAAGTACATTGAAGTTTAAAATTTACCCTTCCATTAAATCATTTAAAAGCTGTTGTATTACTTTGATCAGATGAAAGGATTATAGGATTTGCCACCAGACCTGTCAACTTTCCCCTGTCCAACCACAAGTGTGCCCATAACTCTATCTCCCTCTCTCTTTTTTTTCTCTCTCTCTCACTCTAATTCACACACTTACAAATGCACACACACACACACACACACACACACACACACACACACACACACACACACACACACACACACAAACACACACACA
>JAVDPK010000722.1:298843-329848 GCA_034780415.1 Cichlasoma orientale
ATGTATAATACTGTTGACAATGTGGTGGGGGAGGCCTGATGAAAAAGATTATATTCAGTGCTATATACTGAAGCTGATTTAATGCATTATATACTTTCTTATTATGGCTACACTCACAGTCCATGTGCACGGCACTTTTGCAATGAGAAAGCAATGCATACTTTTCGATAACTTGGAGCAGCACATCAGAGTGCAGAAGTTGTCAAGACTTGTCTGCCTTCTTTATCTGACAGGTTACACGATATCATGTGGTGTGTGTTGAATCAACAACAGATGTTGCCTTTGTAACTTCACATGAAACCGGGAACAGTGTCTGTGAAATTCCTTCAGCTCTACTGACAGGATTAGTTTCTTAGACACTGGGCAAGTCTGTGGCAGTTTTTTTTTTCTCTTGCTGAATAGATACTAACTTCAAAATTAAGAAAAGCAGGTATACTTTGGTAAAGGTGGCGCTGAGGGCTAATTTTTCAAGGTCTTGATTCATACTGCTCCTGGAGGCCCCACTTAGAGTTAATAACGCTTTACAGTAAGTCGTCATCTGCAATCTCATGATGTGAAATGTTAGTCGAAGTGTTATTTGGGAAGGTGACTCAGAATTTTCAACAAACCTCAACTATGTTTGTCTGTAGGTCTTGGCATATAAATAACATCATCACCATCTGGCCTGAAAGCCCCAATCAAAGAGCCTGACTGAAGCTTATGCTGCTTACAAATCACTAGGCTTTCCAAATAAGGTATATTGTGTGTATTTGAAATTAGTTAGATATATATATCTGTGTTACATTTTTGCTTATTTGCAAATTTTACAGCCTCAGCAACATTTTTCATATCTTTGCTTAAGTGTTTTAGCTTAAGCAAATATTCCTGTTGACTAACCTACATTTCAAAGCCCATCCTATAGCACAGTCAATAAAATATAAAAGGAATCACGCTATTCCCTTTCTATATTTCTATAGATCTCTTAAAACTTAGAGGATGGGAATAGGGGTGCAATAATATAATAGCTGCAGGCAAAGACCCCTCAGGGCTAATGTTCCAGCAACAAAGAACTGAATGTCCACTGTAGAGACAATAAAATGGCACCATGTGTATGCACAGAGTCAAACAGATGCAACTGAAATTGTGTCAAAACTAATTTCACACATACAGTGTAATTACTCAAGTTTCCTCATAATAACAGCGTGAAAACATGATTAATGCTAGCAGGAGCGTGAGTTTAAATGAGTAAGTGTCATCATGATAATGAATTAGTAAGCTGTAAAAGTATATAATTGTTTTTTCTTTTTTGCACAAGCAGGTGATGTTACTTGATTAGTGATTCACAGAACAAATACATCAGCGCAGTCTGTATCTAAATGGACAGGTCATTTTGGAAATATTATAGAACATGAGACACTAAAGAATGACACTATGAGGACTGCGAACCTCAATAATAAAATAAGTGCTGATTACTACTCAACTAATCCTCAGAACATTTTTACCTCCTTAAGTCTTTTGGTTTGCACCCTTTAAATCAACATTAAAACAAAACAGACCATGATATTTTTCTGAACCTAACCCAGCAATTTTTAATGCCTAAACCTACTCAAGCAACATATTTGTAATTAAAAATGTATTTAAAAATCATACAATTAGAGTCTGAAAAATTGTGACATGTTTGACTCCACTACCATTCCAGCCTGCATATGTGCCTCATATTTCCCTTTTAAATATGAGAATGGATCCATGAAAAGTTGTATTCCAGGACACAAAATAATGTGGGGAAATTCATAATGATTTTCCCTGATTTTCTTCTTGCGTGCAAATGGACTTGTGACGCTGTTACATATAGATCTTGCATGCACTGTGTTCTCCCCACTTAGAGAACTTAGAGCTTATTTTTGCATACTAAAACACCTGTTTCTGGCCTGGACTGTCTAGCTTACCTATTCCACACACCGAAGGCCTTCAGTGTTTGTTACAGCCAAGATAATTGCACTTGATGGGTCACAGAGACGGTTTTCACAGCAACCAAGATGGGGAAACCGACTCCTTTGCACTACAGAGAAAAAGGCCTATAATTGCCTCGAGTGAGATTTGTGTATCTTGACATGGCAGATTGGCAAGACTGCACTAAAGCTCCGCAGATTAGTACATTACCACAGATTCTCTTCCCAAGGGGAAAGTTGGAAGACAGAGGAAGAGTAAAGGACTTAAAGCAGACAGAGAGATGCATTTAAAGAATGAGCACAAGAAAATAGGCAAAGGTAGAGGGGTGCTATGTGGAAGGAAGAAGCATGATAAACTTGGATTATAAAACAGAGATGTGTGATTCTAATAGCAGTTGGAAAATATAATGATGAATGGAAGAATGGGACACTGAACGAGGGTGTCTACCTTTTGAAGAAAATTCAATTTCTTTGATTTTGAGCAAACGTAATACTTCCATACAACAGACCCGCTCGCCTGATTTCCTGATAGACGAGCAGTAGCGTGTCTTGAAGTTGCTGAACTGTCATAACTGACAGTATCTTTTTTCTTTTTTGTTTAAGTTGCAGCATTTTCTGTCTTCTCATATAGATTGTCAATGATAACAAAATCCCAAAGTAGACTTCAGAATTATAGTTATCAGTATGTTTCCCAAAGAATATTTATTCAAAAAGATGACACGCATAATTTCTCCTGATCTAAAGAAAGGGTGACAGAGAATGTAAAATAAAAAAGTTGGATCAATATGAACAAGGCTCATCTGGCTCCCCAGGTAGAGTGGAAGGAGATCTGCTCCAGATCAATAATGCTGGTCGATGCCAGTGAGAGACTGTAGTGATGAAAAACTCTATTTCTTGGCCCCCAGAAGGAAGTGGATGAATCGTAGCAGAAAATAGATTAAAGGTAGATACCTATGCTTCAGCTGTAGACTGTGAAATGCATCCTTTGCATGGCGGCTTGTTTAGTTGTATTTCAGCTTTTAGATCTTGGATTATGGCCTTTTTACCGGCCTTCACTGATGGAATGCTGCCAAGTGTTGTTATAATGCACTGCAAATGGTTTAAAATTAAATCTATCCTTGCAGTAGGTACTATGAAACGAGACTTTAAAAAATGTTCTACATGTTTATAGAGTAATGTATAGTACTGTCGTGCTGCTTTGATTTATGATTTATGATAGCATAAACCATTGGCTCAGGCACCTTCAGAGATTGCTATTTCCCACATCCTCAACACTTTATTCGTCTTCTCCTATTACACTCTAAACCCGCAATGTGTTACTTCCCAGACATGTTAATGAAAAGGGATTCGGTGTGATTCATTTATATGGAATCACTCTTACTTGATTACATTCATTTATTTCTTTTCCAAAGAAAAACGCATTGTCTTTTTATTGTGGCATTATAGTCATAAACAGCATGTTATCTATGGACATTAACACAGATGTGACAGGAATAATTTTCATTATGCATAAATTAAGATGAACCAAATTGCTGATAATGAGATTTCCATGTCCAAAATTGACAGAAATTTAGAGTTTTGACTCAAGAATCTGATCAGATAATAAAGTTTGTAAAATTGCTAATAATGCATTTATAGCCATCGCAACATCGCATACATTTTGTCGCCAACCAACCATGTGTGAGAGGGGCTGACACTCACAGAAAAACTAAACAGCCAAACAGACCTGCCTTGTCTCTCTTGTTGATTTCATTTAAAAAATGAAAGAAATGAAACTTTAATTAGGACTGGAGAGTTCTTGTGCGATTGTTACAGCATTGACTGAATATTTTTGTCTAGCTGACCAAACCCAGAAGTAGATGCCTTTTCAGTGATGCATTGCGAGGAAATGGCAAGGCTCCCTGTGGGAAATTGAATAGTCCATTTCCAATTGAGTGTGCCCTGGAAAATCCATGGGGGTCAGTGGCAATTTGTCTCAGAAGGTCTACACTGAGAGTCATTATGCTCAAGACCAACATGTCCCGAGGGACAAAACCATTCTTTAGAGGGAGAATTGTATTCCCTTTTGATAAATATAAAATATTTCCCTTCTCTTTTTGCGCTTTGTCTTCAAAATCTGTAAGAAGATTTTCTCCCCATTCAGAAAAGAAGCATGCGAATTGCATCGTAATGGGCACAATGCAGCACTTTTCACTATCACAGTGAAGCAGTTTCTCATTAACCTCCATTTTTGAGTACCCCTCCTTTGTTGAACAAGTTGCTCGTGTCCCTCGTATAATTATAAACAAAGTGTTATATCTACTCCACTCCAGTGAGGCTCAGATTACAAGTGTCATGAATTTTAATGCACATAATGTGCTGCTATCAATCGTTATAGTTTGTTTATGTTTTTTTAACTGGAGGAAAGTGACTTTAAAACAAATGTTTCCTGATCAAACCTGAGTTTTTTTTTCTTTGTTGCTTCCATGCAACTTGATTTCCATTCATACCTGATAGTTAACCACAGGTGTTTTTTTTGTAAGGGAGGGCCAGGAAAATGTTTTCCACTGAGAATGCTGCTAAAGCACATACATGCACACATGATGATCAGTGCTAATTGCTAAAAGGAAAGCTAGAACGGGGTTACTTTTGGTCACACAGATAAAGCAATTCTTCATTAATGTGAAAGCGCAGAGGGATTCTGGCCAAGGAATTTTATTGTTGATGAATTGAGTTTGAAATCATGTGAACGATCATTAATTATATTGAGAATTTCATGGAAGAGATCATATTTTTCTGGGAAATTCAGCGCAAATCTCTGTTTTATGAGGTACTGTAATATCTAAATGTATACTGAGAAAGAGCAAGTGATGACACTGATGTCATATCTCCCATTAAAAAAGTGAGTTAGAATGATGCTCCAATTCTGAGATTAAAATGGTAATTAACGACCTCAGAAAATATTGCACAAGCTTTCTCTTTTGCTGCACTTCCAAGTAAAACATATGTAATGTAAATATATGATTTAATATTTATTGACAGCAACTTATTTAAAAAAAATTATGTTTTTAGTTGATCATTTATCTCATAAAGACCAAAAAAGCTCTTCAGGCCACATGATGAAGACATGTTCCTATTCAGACCTTTCTTTCTTATTATTCTTTTGTGTTATCTTTAAATACTTTCTTGCAGCATTGCACCAAAGTAGCTTTGAATTATCACTATATTCAGAAACATCAGTCTTTATTAGTCTTTACTTCTGATGCTCATCTAAGTAATGCTTTTCACATTTGGAACAGTACATTTGTCTGCCTCTGTGTTATTCATTTGCCCTCCTCTTTCATTTCCTGCTGTGCTTTTTTCTCAGCGGTTCTCTGATTCAAATCACCTGTGCTTTACCCACATGTCCTCAGAGAGTGAGAGAGAGATTACATGGCTACACTTGATCCTGCTGTATCAATGAGATTCTAGTTATCGGTGCGTTTTTGTTTGGCTTGTGGATGAGAGCCATCTCAGAGTAACATCAAAATGGCAACGCTGCTCCTGCTTTTCATTTCATTGTTGTTAGAGAAAGTTCAGAGGAGTATGATGATACCCTGCAATTCTGATTTACACTGAATGTAACTCATAAACTGGGTCCTTATAATACCAGAAAAAAAAGGTTTAATCAGGTTTACTTATTTTTATTCCTTTTTTTAAATTGGAAATTGTTTTTTTTTTTTTTTAAATCCACCTTTCCTGGTAAACAGCACATTGAAAGTGACATCAAAATATGCATTCATATGCTTGAAAGAAAGTGAAAAACAGAATGATTTAACAGCGCAACAATGACTTTTTGTCCCGCTTAAAGCAAAAATGCATTGAAAATGCAAAAGCCCCTGTAAATATCTTTACTGTTTGTTGCGTTAGCATTATTTTGAGTGTTGTACAAACTAGTACATGCCCATGCTACAGTATTGTTTGACCTTTTTGTGCTGTTGGGAAAAACAGCACAAAAACAAAAAACAAACAAACATTATAATAATAAATCGATGTAGTAGATGCTGTTTATATGCTAAAAAAAGGTCATTTAGGATTGCTGGGTGGTTGCTAGGCAACATGATGGCATCATAATATATTATGCATAATTCATTTTTTATAAATGTAAATGAGATGTTTTTGCTGTATAATTGAAACAATAGGAAACTTTTAGAATGTGTTATAGGTGCTTAAATACTAAAACTATTTTTAGCCCATTGCCGGGCCAACAGGATAACATCAAAATATCTGATATAGATAAGAACCTTCGGTGGCCCAAGATGTACCTGTGTGGCAAGTTTGGTTTTGCATATCCAAATAGTTAAGGAGGAGTTCACGGACAAGGAAACAAACATACAGACAGAGCTTATTATTAATATTATAATACAGTCAGTGTTGTACATGAAAAAGGTGAAAAACTTGAGCCTTTTGACTTTTAAGATTGACTGAACCCGAGACTGTTGATCTCAGGTTACATGCATGACCTCCTTGCTACAAGCTGAACAGTTTTAACCCCATATATTTAATTTGTTTATTTTGACAGGTGTATTGAATAAATACTGAATATGCATTTTCAATGCAGTATTATCAGAAATCAAGAGACCGCAAACAGCGTTTTTATTAACTAATCAGTGTATCATATTGTAGTATTGGGGTGGACCTCTAAGACAGAATGCATCATTGCTGCACATTTCACTTCTTTGTTACTAACAGACTGGACAGCAACAAGTGTATTACATTATAGAAGCTGTATCTTTATGAGCAAAAACCGTTGCTTTATCATCCACATCTTTTCCTCTAATGGCATTCACACCTCTCATAAATTATAGAATAAACTAGTGGTTTCATTTGCAGTTGGTCCCTTTAGTGCATTAATAACCTATCACGTTTCGTTCTGATCTCAGTTGTTGTAATAGGTGTGTTTTGTACAAGCTTCTCTGAAATCTCCCACAACAATTAAGCTGCACGAGGAAGGATAATACAAAAGGAAGTCTGCGTCTCAATTTATGTGTCAGTGCATTGCAACAAAAGTTAATAGGAAAATAAAAGCTTAAATTAAACATTATTGATGCTTAATATTGCTTCTGTTTCTTACTAGCCTGTGCTGGTTGTAGTGAATGACATTATGACATTTACTGCTATAGATGGCCTTGCTGAGGTAATTCCCTCCCTGTGAAGGTCACGGGGGAGCTGTCAAAATGTGCATGTTCTCATGAACGTGCTACCACAGCAAAGCTCCCAAAGAATTAAAGTGGCTATCTGAGTAAAGCCAAGCTACATCATTAATTTTCATTTTTGTTCATAGTCAGCTGTTATTTATCCTTGGACTTTATCATTTTGAGCTTGTGGGACTGGGCTAGATTTTCCTATGAGTAAGAGAGAGTACATTACTGGGACCCGAGGTAGCAACGCAGCCAGACAGTCTTTAAATTTACCCTGACAAGTAAAGCAGCATTTGTGGATGACATCAACTTTGAGATTAGCCAGAAACAAGCAAGGCTAATCATTTGAAAATCCATTATTTCAGGTAACAGTTTAATCTCTGATAGACTGATTTTTGTGTGACAAACACTTAATTTGCTCTGAGTGCAGCAGATTGTACACTGATGTTTATCATATTTCTTCCATTATGTGGGAAATCATTATCCCTGAGCTCTGCTTAAAAGTTTTTTTTGCTTTTTTGGCATTGTTCTGAAGTGTAGAGTGCTTGACAAGAGCTGCAGTTAGTGCCTGTTGGTTTCACTGCAGTTTTGTAATCACAGCTGCAGTAGGCAAGATTTTACATAAAAATATCCTGACATAGTGAGGGTATGTCACAGGGCCATCTTATCGTAGCATAATTGAGATCACACATTTTTCCCGTGTGCTAAATTAAATTCTGGCTTTGAGAATGGTCACTCACAGGAAATTAAAAACCAAAGCTTAATACAAAGTTGTCTGCAAAACCAGAGAAACTGAGTGCACTGTTTAAAAAAGGATACTGATCTTCTTTGTCTTTCTTCTCCTCATATTAAGTGTAAACACACAATAATTCATTCCTGCATAAATCAAGTGTTCAACAATCAAGTTAAAGTAGATCTTGTACATCTGGTTAAATTAACATAATATTGAACGAGGATAAATATCGTTTTTGCAAATGCTAGTATAGCTGCGAATACATTTGAATTGGAAATAGACACACTGCAGCTATACTGCTGTATATCAGATTCAGTTGTTAAACAATAAATGATTATGCCAAAGTCAGAGAAATCACAGAGGGTGATGATTTTCTTTTAAGTCCTTTATGTATTAAAACTCTGTGTTGCCGTTGTAACAGAAGTAAATTGAAAAATGCCTTTAAATATGATCAGTAATAAATAGATATACCTATACACCGAAGTGCCTGAGTTTACCATCACAGATATAAATATTATTTTGATTATTTTTGCCAAACGATATCATGCATTACAAATGATTGCATGTATGTCCATGGAGACATTAAAGTAATATATGCACAATTGAAGCAATGGTATGGTAATCACTGTATTATGGCAAGAACCCCAAGCAATATGTAAAAATATATTTTCACATAACCTTTAAGACAGTGTGCTAGAAGACAAAATTAATTTATGATCATAAAATAAGTAATATTTTAATGTTTTGTACGCAGTTTAGTAGGTTAAATATGCAAGGAAAATGGTCATCGTGTAAAAAGAATATTGGAAAATTATTTTAAAAAATGTATAAACATTATTATGAACACTGAGCCACTAGTGTTAAAACGTTTTAAAGCTAGTGTCAAAATATTCATCACATTTTATGCAGGACATTGACTGAATGGCTTAATATTGGTTGAGTACATGATGAGTATATGATGTTTAAACATATATACTTGTGTTATTGTGATTTTCATTGTCATTCTTCCAGGAAAACAATGCATGTAGCATTTAACAGTGTATGAACTGAATTTGCTCTTAACGTGTAATTCAGAGGCTATGTCAGTGACTAAAATAGGCTTGCAGATAAGAGCTAAGGATGCCTTGCACATCATTAAGTGTGAAATATAACAACACGCCCCTGAGCTGCCTACTGTTCCCCTAGAGAGACGACAGCCAGATAGGGCTCCACACAATTATGGCTTAGAGAGCCACAGACCTACCTTGCTCACATTGCTTCATCTTAAAGCTGCTTTGATGGAGAGTGTTGCAGCACAACACTACATGAAGCCTCTTGTAGCAAAGGTACAGAATCCTCAAATGCTGTTTCTCCTCTGGTCCAGTAAAGTAGTGATAAAGCTGACGGAGTCCTGATTGGCTTTCTGTTCCACCTGATGGTATGTCTACAGAGAAAGTCTTTTAGTCATCTATCTGAGGGAACAGAAATACTCCTCTTTTAATCAACTTGGCCCTATACACATGCAGCGCTTTACTCCCACTCTGTGCCTGTAAGCGTGACCCAAAGTGTATTTTTACACTCCAAGTCTATTTTCCTGCGTTTTACGTGTGGAAGTACAGCGAATGTGTATTGGGCTCTGAGTGCTTTTAAAACATGGGTGACCTACAATTCAGCACTGTGTCTGAAAGCATCCTGTGTAAACGCAGACAGAGCACTGAAGCGGCTGCTGCTGCTCTGATAACATGGTGCTCTCATTACGCCTCCAGTATAGACACGGTGTAAATATCTTCTTATACAGGTATAGCAATGCATGAGCCTAGAGAGTACCTTGAGGCAGATTATCAGTGAAATTATTTCCAAGTACTCCCCGAAGAAAGAGAAAGAAAACATTGCATTGCCAATGAAGATACGGCTCTAGAAAATTGAAGTTTATTCTCTAAAAAGCAGGATTTTATGCATCTGTGCTCCATCTTTCTCTTTCACTCTTGTTTGTGTGAAAGGCCTGACTGCTTTGTTGTGAAATGGCATGCTCATTTCAGAGGTATGCTGTGTTTGGCTTTAAATGTTGGCAAGGCGGCATCATTGTCATTTTGTCAGCTTTTAAATATAATCAAATTCTACCTCAGTGAGTCATTTCATTACACACTTGGAACAGTGAAGTAATTAGCAGCAATATAACACATCAGCAGCGGCAACCAGCCCAAAGACTTTAATTTACCATATACATGCAGCATCTGTGTTCTCTGTCATGATACATGTGACCCATCTGCACGATTTTCCACACAGAAGCATTTATGTTGGATGACGCTTTACGGTCGTGCTTTACAAAAGTAATCAAAAACAAACAACAACAAAAAATGTAGATAAACAAGAAACTAAATGCTATTTATGTTGACATCACTATTTTCCAATCTTTCCAGTATCCCTCCCACTGCAGAACCCTTGGGATCCTCAGATGGGTAAAAAACAAGTCTCCTAACATTGTGGTTTTTCAGACTGCTGACAAGCTGTTCTCTGGCTATTAAATCCATTTCTCACTGTCAGTGGAGCTGGAGTAGCTTAGATTTAAATGACAAGATGCTGGTGCTCCTAGTGCTGTGGGACCAGTATATACACTGAGGACCTCGGAGTCCATACTGTTCATTGTGTCAGGACTGATGTACTGTGGGATTATTGTGAAACCAAGGTTCTTGGGAATTTTAAAAAGTACAGTTGGGTTTATAAGAGATGTGCCACAAGTAATTCTCCATTCGTGGCATACAGTGTCAAAATGTTTGGATTATGATTTCCTTGCAGTGACAATATTGTTGCTAATTAGCAGATGAGAAGCATCCTTTTGAATTATGGAGTTCCTATAATAGGGTGGCATGCTGCTCTACGGGAGAGCATTAGAGAATTGCATTTAATGCAAGCTGCATCAGAGAGCCAGTGGACTGTAATGAAAGTGGACTGACACGAGTGTTTGGCTGTCTAATAAAGACCAGATATACAGCCGAATGGTGGATCATGTTGTGGTTTTACTGTGAAGAAGATCAGTGAAGACAGATTCAGCAGTTCAAAAGTTATTTAGTCATCAGTCACAATGATAATTCAACCTGACTGTACGTTTTTCACAGTGACACTATAACAACCTACACATAGACATACAACAATATAACAAATTGAAAGAAAAGGCTGAAATTTGTTGATGCTTTGTATATTCAGCCACCATTATCTGTATGTTTATACAGTAAATGCTTTATACAGTAATTACATTTTTCTTATGTTTAAAGTAAAAATACAAACATGAACAGAGTTTTCATGGGGAGAATATATGTAAATTTTGGGCATATGACAACAGAAGCAGAAACGTGCTTTAATGACCACGAGGAACATGGACAAAGCACGATCCAATTAAACAATGCAATACTGTACATACAATCATGTGAAAAAGGAAGTTTTCCCAGTACTCTCTGGAGTCCTCGTTGCTTCCACAGGAATTAAGAACAATTCCATATCAAGGTCCAATCACAAGCATTTTTAGCATGCTCACACGGCTGCCTTGCATTGTGCCTGAGCACAATTTTCCCTTTTCCCTTTTAGCCTTCACTCGCAGATCACTTAAAGCTTATTTTATGGTCACTGTGTTAGTTGTTATGTGCGCCAACTGTGACGTAACCACAGCCCTATAGCCTTTTAAAAAGATGCTTCAGACTCCCCGGGGCCGCTGTAGTCAAACACCATAGGTGTCACCACTGAGAAGCAAAACCTCTGCATCAGTGCTGGTACAGGAATAGCTGAAAATGGAAACAAAGCTATTAAATATTCTCCAGGAAGTCTCATCTTTTCAAGCTGTTGCAGCATCGCCCTCTGTAGAATCTGAGAATCTCTAAGCTCCTATACTGAAATATCAATGAAATGGTGGCAAAACGATAGTAGACTTGTGTCTTCAACCGGTAGGTGCCAGGTTACGAAATACCTGGCTGCAACACCAGCCGAAACAACTTTCACAAAGGTGACAATGGGGAGCATAAACTACGTGTAACAGTCCAGATCTTAGTACGCTTTGTTTTCTTAGGGGCCCAGCTCCTCTCTCTTGTACTCATTCTCTTTTGTGTGCACATATAGTACGCTTTTGAAAAGTGCTCTCAACAAGCAGAATGAGCTGCATGATTTTATGGATTTTCTGGCTTAATTGGGGCAATTTTTGGAAACAGTGACGCTGTCGCATCACATTCCTTATGGATTTGGTAATTACCTAACACAGCAATTTCCAGGGTGGCTGTCTTTGAGGTTATGTGAATGGGCATGGGCCCAACTCTTCAAGCAGGCCAGGCCACAGCGCTCAGTGATCATACTTCTCATGTTCTTTGGCTTAAATGCTGCGCACAAGCTCATATTTAAGCTTGCAAAAGCAGTTTGTTCATCTGTAAACATGTAAACTTTTTTTTTTTTTTGTCAAGGACAGCCTCGGTCCATATAATTTACCACCCAGAACAACATAACCAGTTCATATATACTTTTTAGCATGAAAATATAATTAAAGTAGCACACGCACACAATCACACACACAAACCCCTCAGTCAGAGATTGATAAGAGGAGAAGTGAGCTGACAAAGGATTTCTAGTATCAAAATGATTGTTATGAACTTTATCTTGAGTCTTATTTGAGAAACAAATGGCCCTGTCATCAAGAACACACCATCTATAATTCTTTGTCCTTTTTATCCATAAACAGTTATTCTGCCTATGCCGGCCTTGGTGCCAGAAGATAAATAAGGGGAATTAATTTATGTCAGGATGACAGGAAAGCACTGCTCTGTTTGGCAGGAAAAACAGAGCAGAGAGTGTTATTAATGACTCGACGTGTGGACTGCAAGGACCACAGTCGCTCAAAAGGAGGTCAGAAGAGAGGGAGGCAAGCCGGGGGGACGGGGAGGATGGAAACAGGGTGCTAACGCAGGAATAAAGGGAATATTCAGTAAAGTGGCAGATGAACTGAGGAAACCAATCTTTGGGATGTTAGAACACCCACCACTACTCAGTGCTCTTGCTTGTCCTAGTTTTTAATGTCACCAGCCTTGCACCGATCCTTGCCATGAGATGGTGTAATGTAAATAATGGGCTTTGTATTGCTGACTGGGGGAGGCATTGTGTTGAGGCAGCACTCAGGTCTGTGGAAACCGTGATCTGACCACCTAAACACAAGTGCAAAACTGTCACTTCTGCAGCCTTGTACAAACCATAATTCAAACTTTTTGTGTGTGGAAATTGTCTGTGAAAATTACTCCTCATTAGAGTTCATTATCGGCCAACAATTGTCATGTTGTTTGAAATAATAACTGGCAATTAGATTCCATCACAACTCTGTATTCGGTCAATGATTTTGTGCTCATCTTGCTTGTTTATTTGGGGGGGGGGGGGGGGTAGCCAGAAAAACAATACATATCAGATATTTCTGTAAACAAGTGAGGAATTAGCAGCTCTTAATCTAATGACATTTGTTTTTGGTTTTCTGAATCTTTGTATAGTGATAATATATAGCATGAACCAGTGTCCTATAATACCCATACCTAGCTGGAATTTTAAAATACATAAAAACTATATACAGGACATTCATGAGTCATTCATGATTACATGATTGATTATTCTTTTAAAACCTATCAGGAGTCACAAGGTCACTAACACCTTAGGGACGCAGTTTCTTAGGCATTAAAAAAAACAACATTTAATATTATAAAATTAAATTGGTGCTTAAAATGTGCTGCCACTGAATGCTAAGATGAATGTTAAATAAATACAGCATACGTTTCTTTGTTTGTTTGTTTTTTATATTTAATCGCAGTATTGAAATAGTAGCTTATGGTGGCATTATTTATGCTGTATGTTTGTTTGTTCGCTTATTTGTTTTATATATTGTCTCATATTTTGATGTTTTGATTATGACAGTGTCCAAAAAGCAGGTAAAATGCAGTTCGGTATTTCTAGTATTAAAATGAAGTAACCGGAATGCTATTACTGCCTTTAATGTGTAACAGGATATATATAAGTAAGGAATAATGCAAGACAAGGTATCAATTACCAGGAAGTAATTGTCAGTTGTAAGCAATGGGAAACAGTAATACTGTCAAATTTATTTTACTTGAAACAATATTAAAGTTTTCACCAGCAATGTCCATGTGTACTGCTGCTAAATTAGCAGCTTTGCGTATGTGATACAAAGTATCAGTAAGTTCACGGGACAGTCGACTCATTGCAGTTTGAGTTGCCTTCACCATCGTGTGTCGTTCAGCGGACCTGGCATTGGATTTATTTAGCGTAGTTTTGTTTTTTCATTTCATATATTTCTAATGTTGAAGTGTTTGCTGCAATAATGTTACAATCAATTGTAAAAAGACTTTTACTGTGTCCCTGTTACTATGGTTACCCACATTCGATACAGCCTGAAACAGCACATTAATTAGACAGTTGAACACAGTTTAACTTAGTTTTGTGTTCATGCCACACTTTTTTAGTTTGCATATTCTTAACAAGTTCCCCGTGACTAAACCACGGCTTTATGACTCACGTGTGGCGCAATTTTAATATTAGCACCATATTCAAAAAAAATATGATGGTGTGTTTTTAGATATAAAAAATATATTACATTTTCTCCCTAATGAGACGTTTTTTCCATATATAAAAACAGAAACTGCTGTCTTATGGTCCAGTGGTATAAAACTGTAAATACGTGAGCCTTTGCATAAAGTCCATCAACAATTTTGACTGGCTGAGCAGGTGCATACAACTTAGACAAAATATTTTTGGCTAACTTGTATGTACCTTATATGTAATAAAAAAAGGTCATCTGTACAGGTAGCTTTACATTTTGCATTTTTAAACACCACCCAGTGTCACTTCAGGGGCAACTGATGTAAGCAAGCATGAGTCACTCTTGCTATAAGAGACGCGGAGACACTGAAACGTCACTGCTGCCACTGTAAAATTAGTGTTTTCTTCACTAAAAACTGAAACACACAAAGGCAGTAAATCCTGTTTTTGCAAAAACAATATATACCCTACGGCCTTCAAGACGTCAGCACTGACCAGGGCTATGGAGTGAATATGAGTTTAAATCTGCAGCATTTGGGGAGAAAAAGATGATGCAAATATTTATTTTTTTCCACATGGTTCTTTTGCAACGAGGTAAACAATCAACAAGAAGTTCACAGATTCTGTGTTAACTACACAAAGGGGATTTGGGAAATAGATGTTTTTAAGGGATCTTATTTGTCCTGGAATTACGGGACAAAGTTAGCTGTGGCACGCACACACTGTGCGTTTTATCGATGCTAAGAGCAGACTCATCTTATCTTGGTGAAGCAATTTAACGGTCTTTGTAGCTTTTGAAATCAGGTTGTAGTTTCTTGCAATTTTATTTCGGAGTGTCTCTCTTTAACGTGCAATAACAACAATTTATTTCAGTTTTGGCAGCAATTTCATTTGCTCTGGCTTCTTTTGGAAGGGGCTTATCAGTAGCTTACAGTGTGAATACAGTGCAGACATGTAAATAGACTTTTAGCTAATATAGGAAAAACATAAAACAGATGGTCAAACAAACTTATAATTCTTAATCTGCATGCTGTTTGCTTGTTGTTAAGTATTTACATAGATCTTTCTGTTGTTGTTTTTTTTTGTAGTTTTATGCCAGAGAGACATTTAAATAACTCTCTTTTGACTCTTTTACGCATAAACTGCACAATGAGGTGTGTCTAAACAATTACGGGAAAGATAAGCTTTTAGAGTCTGTCACTGAAATTAATTCTGCTACACTCATGCTAAGTGCTATAAGTGTGGAAACCACTTTGCTAATTGTGCATGGCAGTGTGTGATATGCTTTTTACAATATAAAGGTCAAGCATGCACTTCACATTTGTCGCTGTGCGTGGGTGCGTGCTTGAGGATACCATCTCTGCAGCCTCTTTAGCCATGGAGAATAGCCACATGGAGAACACAAAGTGGCTTACAAAAGCTTGGCTGACCTCACACACATCTGGCAAACATGCATGTGATAGAGGCTTTTTGTGCCTTTTGTTCAGTCTTTCAAAAGTATGAAAGATTGTTTGTAAACATAAAAGTGTGGCTGTATAAGGCAGTTATGGAACCAATTTGTTAACGTTAACTAATCTAAACAGTTATTTACAGGCGTGACCACGTTTGTTTCTGAACACAAGAATCTATACAATAAACCTGCAGCAGAGACATGGTGCGCATGCTTGTGCGTTCAAGATGATCTGACAACAGGCACACAGTTTACATACCCGAGATTGCAGGGGTCTTGACAAACATGCGATTACTCCTCAGTAATTAGCTTGTTGGCACCCCTGTGGTAAAAACAAGGGTGGTAATTATGACGAGGAGGTCTTGGGACTGCTGTCTGCTTCTCTTCCAAAGACACAACTCACCGGGGGGATAAGACAATGAGACAGGAACAGGAGGGCATAGAGAAAGAAGGAGGGTGGCATGTGTTGACTGTGTCTATGTTGTCACAGAAGACAAAACAACTTTGTAATTACCGTACAAGAAGACTAAACATACTGTAGGATACAGATGCAGGAATGTGGAATCAAGTAAATGAGAGTATGAAAAATAAGGTACCCTTTAAAAGCTATTTGAAAAACTATTTAGCTTGGGTGCTGGGGCAGATGGGTGAACTAAATAATGATAATTTTAACTAAATGTAGAGTCATATAAACTTAAAGAAATTCAATAAGTTGAATAGTTTTGTTTGTATGTTGGCCTTTAAATACACTTTTTTTTTTTTTTTTTTGGTGTGTACGTTGCAAGTTGGATTAATGGTGCACAGTGTCCAGCAGGCTGTGTGGAGCATAGATGTTCTGTCAAAGTCAGAAGGCCAGAGGTTCACTGGGGGCAGATGAAGATCCATCACAAGCTTGACTACTGCTGGTTGGACCACTAGGCCACCCCTGGACCCAGAAGGCCCCATTTGCTGCAGTTGCTTGGCAACCCTTGCTGTAATTAGTCCTGAGATGTAGCGCCTCAAGTCAGATACCCAGTCTTCACTGCTAGGTCAGACTGCAGTAGGAGCAGAGCCACACCTACACAGGCTCCAGCAACTGAAGTGAATTTATATTAGAGCGCTAGGGATATTGTCAGAATATGAGCACATGAATCAAGAACCCTAAATGGCTGTAAAAGCAATTACCTTGTATTAACTTTGAAAAAATGTCATTACTAGATTTATGCGTCTATAATATACAATAATACATTACAATTATACATTGTCTCAGTTGTGACATGTGACATAAATGTCTGAAAGAAGCTATAGGCCACGTTGACCTGATTGGAATTAACCCACGACTGGAAGGGCAAATGCGAATTAGCTTAAAGCAAATGATTATTTCCATGTTGTTGTGATTTGAATTCCCTATTAGAGGAAAACAGTAGCATCTAGTCTTCAAAGAGTATAAATAAATCATTCTGCATGTACATGGAAGTGATGCTAACACTTTTGTGCAGGAAAGGGACTGTAGAGAGGAAGAAAGGGACGAGAGAAAATACATACTGCCTGAGTGAAATGCAAAGATCGCTCTACGACTGCCATGTAAAAAGTAATGTAACAGCATCTGGCATTAATTGACATTTCACATAGGAAGCAATGATAGATTGCTTGCTAACAGTAATGCTAAGTGTTATTAGAATTAATTTAAAAACTCTAGTATAATCATGAGAGTCTATTATAGCTCAGAATGTATAGTGATGCCCGACATTGCAGACTTCTACAGGATTGTGATTGTTATTAACATTGACTTGTTGGCTTCAGTACGAAGGCACTTAATGTGATTAACAATAAAGCAACAACTTTCCATTTGCAAAGTTACAGTGGATACATAAATGGCTATTACACTATTAAAGTACCTGCTTTGACTGGTAGAGAGGTCAGAGAGGCACTGAACAGTCCTTCACCCTGTTCCAGACAGCTTCTGTTTCATTAGTTTCTATTCTCGAATTGAGGGATTTTTAATTCGTTTTCTGATTTGTTTTGTTTTATATGGGGGCTCTTCATTCATCTAAATGGATGTCTGATGAAAAGTAAAATTTTAGCTGCTGTGCAATTTAGCCACAATACAACAACTATGATTATGGCTTTCAAAAACTACAGCCATCCACCAATCAGCCCAGCAAGCCAGCCAGCCAGCAGGAGCCATGGTACACCATGGACTAAGTGTCCAGCACAAGGCCGACACAAAGAGAGCTACGCCTACAACAAATGTAAACTCACCAATAAACATAGCAAACATGTCTTAGTAGTGTGGGAGAAAGCTGGAGTAGCCAGAGAACAGCAAACTCCACACAGAAAGGCCCCAGCTAACCAGGAAGTTTGAATCCAGAGCATTCTTGCTGCCTCATGGGAGGTACTGTACAGTAACTGACAGAAACAGGATTGTAATGAATCCTTTCAGAAAGACCAATAAAATAAGAAAAGAAAATATGTGGAAATCAGTGAAACAGAAGCCAATCCAAAAGTGCAGCACAATTTTTTTCTTTTCTTTTCTTTTTTTTTTTTTTTACTTTTGTCCCTTGGGAGTAGCACAACAAGCTTCATTACCATTTATTTCTCAGAGTATGTCACAGACTACAGTAGCTGCTAACTACTCTACTATATTCATTACTAACTGTAGATCTCTAACTAGGCATAATTTCAGAAATGTATTCAAAGGCAGGAAAGTAGTCAAAGGAAGAGGCTAGCACAGAAGGAGTGGGATAATCAGGGAGACAGTAGACAGGATTACTTGGAGGGTAGGCGTACAGCAAAGACAGAGGTGGCAAAGGCAAGGAAAAAGGCTTATAGTGAGTTGTATGTGAGGCTGCATACTAAGGAAGGAGACAAGGTCTTTTATCGATTGGCTATAGACAGAGAGATTGAGCTGAAAAGGATGTGCAGCAGGCTAGGGTGACTAAGGATAGTGATGGAAATGTACTAATGAATGAAGAGAGTTTAATGAGAGGATGGAAGGAATACTTTAAGGAGCTGATGAATGAAGAAAATAAAAGAGAGAGGAGGGCAGATGGAGGAAAGTTAGTGAATCAGAAAGTGCAGCAGATTAGTAAGGAAGTTAGGGCAGCTTTAACGAGGATGAAGAGTGGAAAGGCGGTTGGCCCGGATGACATACCTGTTTGAGGTATGGAGATGACTAGGAGAGAGGGCAGTGGGCTGTTTGACCATATTGTTTAACACAATCTTGGAGAGTGAGAGTCTACATGGACTATGATGTTTGCAGATGACACTGTGATCTATAGTGAGAGGAAGAGAGCCTGGAGAGGTGGAGGTATGCCCTGGAGAGAAGAGGAATTAACGTCAGTAGAAGCAAGACAGAATACATATGTGAATGAGAAGGTGGCAGGGAGCAGAGGAGCAGAGGTAGTAAAGGTAGATGAGTTTAAGTACCTGGGGTCAACCATTCAAAGCAACGTGCAGTGCACACAAGAGGTGAAGATGTGTGCAGGCAGGGTGGAGTGGGTGGAGATGTGTGTCAGATTTATGACAGAAGGCTAGCAGCAAGAGTGAACGGGAAGGTTTACAAGATGGTAGTGAGACTTGCTATGATTTGGAGAAGGTGGCACTGACAAAAAGACAGGAGGCCGTGCTGGTAGAGCTGAAGATGCTCAGATTTTCATTGGGAGTGACCGGGATTGACAGGATTAGAATGAGTATATCCGAGGGACAGCGCATGTAGAGTGGTTTGGTGACAAAGTTAGAGAGGCAAGGTTGAGATGGTATGGACATGTGCAGAGGAGGGATAGTGGATATATTGGGCAAAGGATGTTAAAGATGGCACTGCCAGGCAAAGAGGAATACCCCAGAGAAGATTCATGGATGGAAGGAGGAAATGCAGAGGGTTGGTGTGACAGATGACGATGCTAGGGAACTGGTGAGAAGTAAGCAGATGATTTGCTGTAGCGACTCCTAAGGGGAGCACCCGAAAGAAGACACAGTAGTTCTGCTGGGGATAATTTACCCGTGTTCTACCCTGAAAATAGTTGCCTTGTGGAAAAAGACTAAACTGCTGTGTAGAGCTAAGGTGGAACAAAAGAGTAGGACCCTTTTCACATTATACAATGTGATATGATCCACTTAAAATAAAAATAATCATTAAAGCACCTTTAATGTACCATATAGCAAAACTAATGTACCTGGTCCCTGCAAGCTTAATTTTGAAGGGCTGTTAAACAGTGAAAGAAGTCTTTAAGGCACTGAGGTGTCTTTTTTTCCAGTTCATAGATGGATAACAAGTCACTGACATGGGTTTGTTTGGTAGTAATTCATGACCTGTGACCCATACTGGTAGCCCATAAAACCTCAGCAAAGTATCGGGAGGTCAGCCCAGGCCCCATAAATTCTAAAACCAACCATCAGCATTCTCACATAGAGCCACAATAAAAAAAAAGACACAGCTCATAAACCAGGCCCTGTGGGATAAAAATATTCTTCCCCCATTGATGTTTAAACTATCAATTTTAGATATGACTCTTGTTGTCCTGTGGCATTGAAATATTCAGTTAGCGTCAGCTTTATTTTTCTCTACAGAGAGACACTTTCAGCTTGCAATTATTTGCATTTCATGCCCCTTCTGTATTTTCTGCAGCAGCTTTTTTTTATTTTTATCACTCAGTAGGCTTGAGTAATGTTAACAATACATCTTTTATCATGTTTTTAAAAAGTGTGACCTAACAAAGAATTCCATTAGCAGTAGATTAGTTAAAGAAATCAGGTCCCCTGATTTGACAGCTGTGTGCTATTGCTTTTACAGCACATTAAGCTTTCTTGTGGCCTTGTGGCTTTTCAGTGTGGTATTGATATCACAAGATGCGTTCTATTTTTAACTGCTTAAAGAGACATTAAACAGATTTCCCACAATGTCCATGAGTACAGGGCTCTGTGTGACATGAACACTCTGACCCATATCTCTTCGGAAGTGTTACTGTATCACATGGGGAGTTTTGACATTTCCCCATGTGTTCTATTTATTTCATTTTTTTTTTCTGTAAGGCACAGGCTTGACAGTTCTGGCTTCTTGTTATTTTAGAGCTTCGCGGGACTCTGCTTGAGTCACTTTTTTTTTTTTTTTTGCTTTTCAAAGCCCCACTTTCCGACAGCCCACATCCTCAAATGTCCTTATGAATTGCTAGTCCACTGGCAAACAGTGACAATGAAAACTCCATACGGAATAGATTTATGAGGGCCAAACCTTAATAAAGGGTGACCCTGAAAACCACATCTGCCATTAAGCTCCATGTCTCCATAATTTACAGCTTGGACTATCTGGGCATGCTCTCAATACTCTTCACTTCAGTGCTTTACATTTTCATTTATATACAGTGTCTGTTTGGTTTGATTGATTGGCCATTAAAAATGTAAGGGTCAAAAATAGACTTGCAGATTGGACTGTTGATTTATTTCCAAGTTCAATTAATATGTAAATGTTACTGATGACAATGAAAACTGAGTTTAAAAAAAAACAACAACAAAATAAACATAATGGCTCTGTTTTTTCAGATTTGATTTAATTATAGTAATAAATGGTCAAATAAAGGGGTAATAAATGTACTGGTAATAAAGGGTCAAAAGTCTGGAGACATTTTTAATCTATAATATAGAAACTCTGCATTGTTTTATACTAATGAACATGTGACGTTCTAATGAGGGTTTTATCTTATCTTGTTGTCTGTGTTCTGTATCCATTGTGCCCATTTTAATTCCCCTTTGATTTTCCCACTAATGACATACATTAAGAATAAGAGAAAAACAATGTTTCAGCCATGTCAGTTAAATAGGGGAGAATGTTCTGTAATTCAGAGAGTGTGTTTGTTTCCTGTGGTCCCTGTGGTCTACACCTCCCTGGTGGCTTGCCTGCGGTAACAAAGGCACCAGTGTGGCTCCTATTCCATGTTGGTCCCCTGAGGAGCTCCATCTAATGAGCTGCGTACAGTATCCACAGAGAAGTTGGTGCTTTTACCTTGATTTGGGATTTCTCCTCTCTGCATCAACGGCATAGTCCTGAGGGCTACACTGACTATAGAAAAATTACCATTAATGCTACATAATGTCATAAATAAAACTTTGTTTTAATGTCATGAAGCATCTTCCTGGAGGTATGCATATGGAGTGAAATTAATTATATGTTTGCTTGATTTAAGCTTTTATTATTTATTTTTTTTACTGAACGGTTATGTGGGGGTGTTTCAGTGATGAGCTGCAGTGAAGTGAAAACAATCTGCAGATGTGGGTAAGTTTTGAATGTGTGGGCAACAGCCATGATACACTATCCTGTAAAATCAGTGAAGCATCTGGTTTTCTACAGTAGATCGTTGGAATGGTCAAACTGTGCTTCAGGTTGGGTAATTAAAGCACTTTCTCGATATACACAATAAGAATATATCAAGTATATCAAATAGCAGGGCTATGACAAGACAAAAAATTTGCTATATATGCCCACCATACTAAATTCCACGCCACTGTGCCTCAATAGTTGATACTGGTATCTGTAGTCCAATATGAAAATAATTCCTGGGATGAAAGAATACATGTCATATGCTTCTACACACAGACATAAATATTATCTTCAGGGGACCCTGACCATCCTTTTAGGAAGAGCCTAATTGTAAATACAAAGTATACCGTATAATACCATCTAACAGTGTGTACTGATAATTAATTGTTCATGTAGTTTTTACACATCTAACATGAGAAATTTTAAATAAATAAATTATATTAATAACACGGCATCCTATCGAGATCGGTAAATATTGTCTTTTGTGATGCCCACATGGCTGAGTGCTCTTTTGATTCCCCCCCTCCAATGCTGTGGTGAGATGCTCTTATCTCCACTGCACCATAACCTTCCCCAGAGTGGTCACCAACTAATATACTCACTTGGGTTTAGTCCAGGATAAAGACCTCTGCTCTCCAACTCTCTTGGTGACCATAGGTACACAAAAACAGAGCACTATCGCTCTGCCAGCTCAGCCAGTAAATGGGGAAGACCATTGTAGTGAAGCTTTTAGCCAGCTTCCTGGGGAGTCCTGTCGCCAATGACATTTCTAAATGGACAAACAGAGCAGTCAGGGAGACAGGGGCACTTACACTTCAATTCCTTTTTGTTACCTTTGGGTTTGTTTGTTAAATGCTTCTTTCTGCACAGAAAGAACATATGCATTTTTTTTTCCTGCTCATGTCACCTCTTAGGTTTTTTCTGAAATGGATCTCTAAAGGCTTGTTTTATTACATTTATTTTCTCAAATAGGGCTACAACTGAATATTAATTCATTCAGTTACTGTTAAGGATAAATATGATAAACTATAATAACTGGATAGAAGTGCCTAAGCCTGAATGTTGAACAATTTTATTGCACAGCTGCATCTTAATTTGTCCAAATCTTTCTTTCTCTTTCAAAGCTGATTAAGAAACCGTTTTAAAATGGATTCGATCAATAGAAATATATACCACTGAAAGGCTTTGTGGACACAGTAGAAATACATGATCAGCTGACAGAATGTGCATTTTAATCGGCCATCCATCCATCCATCCATCCATTATATGGCAAGAGGCGGGCTACACCCTGCACAGGTCACCAGTCTATCCCAGAGCTAGTCAGATATCCATTAAGCACTATTTTAATATCATATTGTGAAACAGACACATCTAATTCTTAACATCTTGTAAGTGCAATAAAAATAAATCAAATTAAATAATTTAAAAAAATCAGCAGGATATGATATTAAGTCATCCAACAGAGTGGCACATTCTGCAAACATGCAACTGGACCGCCTGCAGTTAATCAGAGAATAATGTGTGTTGCAAGTAGTGACTACTTTAGAGTCTGTCTGCTTAAACTGAAGCAGAAGTGACAAGCAGGCTACAGAGCTATGGTAAGCTCATGCCTTTCAAACTTAGAGTCAGTGAAGAGAGAGCTGTCAGTCATCTATCATGCAGTCTACTTGATAACTTTGTTTAAATATTAATTCATGGGGATGCCTTACCAAAGCTAATGGAGAGTAATTGTTCAGTCTCTTTTTTCAAGCTACAACTGAATACAAAGTTCATTCATGGTATTACACTACATTATTAGTTTAGGCATCTACAGTGAAGAAAGGGCATAAAGAACTATGATTTGTTACTGTTTTTTGTTCTGTCAACTTTATTATCTCGTATTGACCTTTGAATTAGTTCCCTACACTCTTTCATATATATACCCACAAGATAAAAGCTGATATGTATGTACATATTTGTGTGTATTTCTATGCATTTCCCATGTACCTTTTAATGTGTTGCCAGTGTCTTCGGCCTGCTGCAGGGTATCTTTATATTGTGAGCCATATCTGCTTTGATGGCATCTTTTTGATTTTGGTGTTTATGATATTCACCTTCCCTCTTATGCACTTCCTGTATCAACGGATAACAGGGAAAAATATCGGGACGATTATGGGAAGTGAACCAGCAAAGTAATAATCTCCTTATGAATAATAAATTTACCTAATGGTCTGTAGTATCACTGTATATATACTGGATGACTGGAAATGTAAAGTGATGGAAACAGACAAAATGGGATTTACCTGAAAGCCTTTACATATACATCCTGCTGCGTAAGAAGACAGGAAGTGCAGGACTTCTGTGTTATCAGGGTTTTTGTGCGCATTTATTTCAGAAATGTTTGATGAATTGCACCTCATACTACGATGTTTTGTCTCTATAACTAAAAAAATATCTAAGATACGTAGGTTCTACATCTCGGTGCCAGGCACTTTCCTGCTGATTATGACTTTTTTTTAATGGCATGATCATTAACTACTAATAGCTAGAGCTCACGTTGTTTAATTAGCATCTAACTGCAGTGCTACTTCAGATATTAAAACGGAGAATTGATGCCAGAGAAGAAGGTGAACCTGACATCTCAAACTGTCTGGCTGTTTGCCATGCTGATTGCTGAATAATGCACAGCCAAATCCTGGCTGTGTGCTAGAGAAGCACCAGACAGTAGCTTCACTAGCACACTCTGCTCTGAATAAAATATAGCTGCTCCTCTGCTCTGAGTGTGAGTGGATTTTCAAAAGAAGAACATTCACTGAAATCACTTTTGGGACATTGTTTGTGTTTGTGACCAGCAGGAGATGACACACACTCCCCCCCCCCTCCTTTTTTTTTTTTCTTTTTTAGCATGGCTGTAATTCTATAGGCTGAATTGATGGTGATTGGCCTGAGTAGCCTTGCATGCATGACTGGCCCCAAAGCCTTTTAGCTCCTGATTAATCTGACATGTTGAAAGACAGTGGTGTCAATGTTTGATTCTACTCCTGTTATCTGTAATGTAGCTAAAGCTCTCAATGGGCTGACAAGATTAGAATGCATTACTGTCAGAAAGCAGGGTGCCCTGGGGCTGCACCGAGCTCGTGGAGTGTTAATGACTCAGGCTATGCTTCACCAGTGCAGAGCATGTGCTGACACTCCACCTAGTCACTTGCATCCCAATCAGTTTGGTCTCTTGCAGAAACACAAAGAATGACAGCTTATTAAACCTGATTGATGGAATGCCATATTTGCAATATAGCTACTATTGACCATATTCAATTTGCTGTAACTTATGGCCCTATTGATTGACCGTTGGTGAGTTCAGACCTAAAATAGATATCATAAGGAAGGTTCCAAGTACTGAGCATTTTTCCTAAACCTAGCCAGGTAAAATGACAGATGAATGAAGAATATTAAACATATGCAAATGAGAAAATATTTTATGTTGAATAATTAAGTAAGCTTGTTTTCAGTATTTGCATAACCGTTAGTGAATATGTGCTCATGTTTTTATATTTGTTTTTGGTAGATTAATGGAACTATTGACAGGTCACGCTCAGTTTATTTATTTATTTATTTTCTGAAAGTGATGTCATTTGTGCCTGTTATACTGTTGATTGTTCCAATCCAAGCTTTTTAACTGCTTAAATTGCATGGATTATATATTTACATTGTAATATTTTAGAGAAAAGTCTTCTTAGAATCACATATCAGGACGTCATTTTTATATAAAACTTTCCTTATTTAGTTTAATTACCACTTTCTGCCTCCACCTTATGTCTATATACCTTTAATTGGACAGGCAAATCTCCTTGCAGCTTTTTTTTTTTTTTTTTTATCAAGTTGAGAATAAAGTGTGAATGCATCTTAGAGGTCCTTGAGGATCATGAGATGGGGAATTGGATCATTCATGCTCAGGTCTCTAATAAGTGCCCTGGGGTAAATTAATAAACACTTAATAGGGACTGCTCTTTTAATAGGATGCGCAAAAAATCGTTTTACCCCTGAGCATGAGCACAATCTCACATAATGTATGTCTTCTCAAAAATGTCAGCCTTCTAACTTTAGAGCTTGATAATTTGATTCCCACTTTTCTCTACTGGCTTGTGTAGACATGAGGCACTGGATTTTAAAAGGTCCCTACTGCACCCTCCTGTGTATGAGAAATCCAATACTGGAGACTTTACTTAGGGGTGGGTCAATAAAAAACACTTATACAAGAAACTCCTTTTTTGCTAGCTTTGCTACAACTTCAGCAAGGAGTCATCTATATGTCTCCATTGGACTTGATTGCTTAGATGGATCTGATATACTTGCAGCTCTAAAAAAAAAAAAAAAAAAAAAGTGTATGCGTGCATCATAAGCACAGAGATGTTCAGTTCACTAGTATATTCTCTGAAAATGGTAACCTCATTAAGCTATCTGTGGCTGCTTTGGGTGACCCAAATTAGGTTGCCAGTTATGATGTGTGGGACAGAACACCACCATGTCTCCATAACCAGCATTAGGAAAAAGACTGCAGCTTAACTATGACATTTATTAACTCACCAGAAGAATCTGTTATGTTAAATTTCAATCAAAGCTCTCTGAACTCTGAAACTTTCATTTAAATACCCATGCACAAATTATACAGGGGTATAACTGTGGAAGAAGATATTTTATTATATTGTTAAAACAAACAAACAAAAGAATCCAGAGTATTTATGGTAGTTATGGTAAATGTTAGGTTATGCTGAGTTAGCAAAACAAATTGACAAGGTTTAAAGAACTAAAATAATAGTTTGGCAACTTAAAAGACTTTTGTCAACACAGCCTCCCCTCTGCAAGAACTTTATGGCTTTTAGTGTGAAGTTGTGCAGAGACAAATTGGGAGAAGAGAAAGGTGAACTGCTGGATAGCAAAACCTTGTTTAAAACTAAAAATGACTGAATTCACCTTTATTTTGAGCTGGCATACTGGGCTTCTCTGAAAAGTCAGAAATTAATTAAGGATAACATTTAACTAATTTAACATTTAACTAATTTTTCTGTTCAGGAACTGTGGTTTGGCCTCTATCTATCTACTATATGGAGCAAGCGGCTGCAAAATAAACCGCTTTAACCTCTCATTCCTCTTAACATCTATTGCATTGTTCAATAAGGACTCAGCTCAGTTTAACAGATCTGGAGCCACTTGAATATTTGTCAAATCTGTATTTGAGAAATTATCTTGTATCATTTTCTCTTTTTTATTATGTGGATGCAGCTATGCATACCACTGCCCAAGACAAATTTCCCATGTGTGACAATAAAGTTTATTCTTATGTTACTTTCAAGGTTTCATTTCCATATATATCACATCCTATTTCCCTGTGCAATCTGTAATAAAAATCTAAATAAATAAATAAAAAATAAGAACTTCCTCATATATGATTCTTACCATTAATTTTTACATTTCTAATGTTCTATGTGCAATAATCATGTCAAAAATAATCAGCAGTGGTAGATATTAACACAATTAAGGGAAATTATATTTTTTCCTCTCTCATTCTTTCTTTCTGTCTCTCTGATGATGTCCTCCTTTCCCTTCTTTCAGCATCCCTTGCCAGTACCACAGTTCAGTTCTCGGATGAGTGCTGAAACAATGATGAAGCAGAGCTCAGAGAGCTTTTCTCTGGGAAAACACTTGGGATGTGCTCACTTAGAAAAAGAATAAACTTTTTTTATTTGTCAAAAAAATGAAAAATAATAACAATACAGGTAAAACAGAAATATTCCCTGGATACTTGCTTCTTTGATTGTGAGGTGCAGTAGACCCTCCACTGGTGAGGGCAGCCTGGCTCCTTTATTTAGATCCAACCAAAGTTTCTGGTCATAAATTCTCTGTGGATGCTATGTGAGCATTGTTGTTAAGTGTCGCATCCTTCTCCCATATACTCTTCCAGTATTGCTCCATCTTCAGCCTTGGTGGGACTGTTCTCATATTGTTCACCTGCCACTGAGAGTACACCTTGGATGGTTGAGTGGAGAACCTCTGGTTTATTCTCCTGCTTCTATATCTCTAGTATACCTCTTCAAGTGATTAGCCAAGGCTGTGAGTCTTTGCTTGCAGTTTCTAAGGCCTCGTGTTTGGACAGCTTATTGTACTTCTTGGGCACCCCTTTCTTCATCACATCTTTCTGCAGCTCTGATAGCTGGCTAACTTCCCTTCGGGCTGTCTTGATCTTTGCTTCCAGTCTTCTTTTCATTGTGGCTGTTGTTCATCTTATTACCAAGCATCTCAAAGATCACTATTGCTGTGGAATAGATCAGCTGGTTGGTTTCAGTAATGGTCGCAGTAGGGATTGTCCGTAATGATGCATTCACAGTGTCTCATAGATTTACAAAGGACACTTCATATTAGTCTTGGTAATCGGCAATGATGACATCTTCCCCCGACCCAGAATTGCATAACAGTCGCTTACACAGTGTATCTGTGCAATAGCTTCACCTTTTCCTGCTAATTTTTCAAATTTCCTCTGACATTTCAGGTGTGTCAGTTTCCTTCTTCATTTCATCTCTCTAATTACTGTTATTTACAACTTGCTAGCATGTGACTTTGAATGTTTACACATATTCTGCACCTGTGTGCGGTTTTACAGTTTCAAAGATTTATGCAGCAATTCTTGACACACAATGCGTAACGCTCAGCATTAAACTGGCATAGCCTCAATGTGCAATAATTCATGGCCTCCCACTACATATGCTTCCAGTGTCAGAATCATCCTAAAAATGCAGTCAGTCTGAGGAAGCAGTATATAATATTAAATGCTGAATTGGACCAGGAAAACCCCCATTGCTTTTTAGGTCCTGCAAACTCACCTTGAAGCAGGAGGAAATACACTCACTGTTGAACTCTGGTGGACAGCATGTCAACGGGGCTACAGGTGATATGACACTTAGGGAAAAACACAGAGATGACTGTGGAGTGGCAGAAAGAAGGGAAAAATAAAGTATCCAAGGTCAGGCAGGTCAACAGGAATACGTGTAGAGCCTTTAAATAGCTTATTAGAAAATATACAGTATGTCTAGGCTGTGAGATTTATGGACTATATCGGGCAGAAAAAAAACCGAGGCAGAATTGTTATAGTTGCTAATGTAACCCTGGGTAGTTTTGACATGCATGCAAAGATATACTATGCAGTACATGACAATTCAACTCAATTCAATCCAATTTTATTTATACAGCACCAAATCACAACAGTCGCCTCAAGGCGCTTTGCCACTGTAAAGCTTACTGGATCCTGTTCCTGGAGGTTGCTATGGTCTGCTCTGAGATCTGCTAGCCACTGAGCAATATTTAATAGGTTGTTGAAATGTGTGTGATGCCAGTTTCAGCTGTTAAACATATCTGTTAGGTCATGTGGGACAAGAAAGAAGAAGAAGAAAAAGCCAGTTGCATATAAAAATCAGATGTACAGTAGGCAGGTCTCATTGTTGCTTGTAGGAATATGCTTTTAGCTTTTACCTTGAGTATGTACATTAGTTTTGGGAAGCTCTGACTATAAATTAATGATTCTCTGGGAAATTTGGGGTCTCTAGTCTATAGTAGAGCTGGATTTCTATGTTTATTTATCTCATGCACTATGTATCACACACTCGGGATTGTGTGATACGTAGCCCAATGCTGTTGCACTATTTACCTGTGCAACATATGCAACAATGAATCAACAAAGACAGGGTCGAGGAGAGGGTAAACCATGTAGCAATATCTAAAGTAGAAGTTAAGTAGATCTTTTCAGGTATAACTTTTGAATAACTAACATGCATCACCAGCAGTTTGATTTGATATCATCTGAACCCTGTTAAATTATTACTAATTTATTCCCGTTCTATCTATTTAAATCCTGAGAATATTGGTTTCTGTGGAGGTTGAGATTTTATAAATTTAATCATATTTATTACTGCTCAGTCATTGCTTGTTATTTCTTCCTGTTGTTACTGTTAGCTGAGATTTCCTGATCTATCACAACTGCCTTCTTTTACACCTCGTCAACCGCCGCAATGTCTGGTTGGTTAGCCAGCAGATGCTTGTCTGCTTGAAGTCCCCCTGGATGCTAGCTCTGCTGTTCTCAACCACTTTTAGTGATGTGTCCCATTGGGACTTGGGGGCGTTCTTATCCATATTCGGCATATATGTTTCTGTATACTGTACTATGCAAGCCACTTGGTTATGCCTCTCAGGAATATCTTTGCATAGCTTGCATCTTAGATCCTGTCTGCTGTGGTAGACACTTACCTACAGTGGTTTTTCAGACTGTTCAGTCAGGCATTTCTTTCCATTAGTATGAAACTATCGGAACATGTTGGCTTAAGATTTAAAAGAGTAGCCTGGTCACTTTTCTGTAAAAGTCTCAATAGCAGTCTTACTAGGTTCAAACCAGTAAGATTTACATATCACTTTCAACAAGGAGCAAGCCTGAACTGGTGAGTTTGATCAGTGAGATGATGTCACTTTCACTTCTGGGATAAAGCTTGATGTGAAGGTGGTGGCTGATGGTCACTCTACTTGTCAACTTTTATCTATACCGACTCTTTGTGATAAGGGGGTGCAGGTCTAGCAGGACAGAGCATCATGGTGGTATATATGGCACCTGATGTACTGTATGATGACTTTAGATTTGCTTTTGTTTTGTTTTTTAACAGCTACACTGAGGCATTGTTTAGGTTATCAGTCTTTAAAATTTTTAATAAATGAAGAGTTAAAAACTTCTGTGGACCTCTATTTATAGGAGACCTTCAGTGTTGAAAATGCCACCTTGATGACAAAATGTTTGATAATACCCTTTGAAGGTAAAAATTCTGAGACACAGGTTTTAATAAAAGAGTCTTAAAAGAGGTACAGGTAGATAGAATCTCATT
>JAVDPK010000722.1:332642-343293 GCA_034780415.1 Cichlasoma orientale
ATTGTTTTTGATGTCAAAAACGACACAATAACTGAGACATGTGCTGCACTGCAGTGACGGTAATCTGCATAGGGGTGTATTTATCAATTTCATTTGTTAGACTAATCTGTAGGACCTGTGCCAAACCTGCTTTTTTTCTTTCTTTTTTTTGGACGTGTGTATAGCATTGTTTGCTGCTATTACAGCAACACCATGGCAACATACTGCGGTGGGTAAAACTGCACTTGACATATTGTGTGTTGAAGGACAGTCACACCACTGATCTTTGTTATAGGGGCCACCACAGAGAAATAACTGCAAGTTTCAGGTACTTTCTTTACCTTTAAACATGTTCTCATCCTCCATGCCTGCCTCCTCTTTTTACCTCTTCAGGTGTCAGCTTTACCATGCAGTGAGATTCTTTCTTTTGCCCACTGGCATAATGAATCACATGGCATGGCACTAGTTGGTGGGGTCTTGTCTCCTCTCAGCTGCCTGAGGAGCCATGTCAGATTGATGTACTAGTCACCTAGAGACTCCCTCGCATTGTGATTAGAGCAGCCAACCGTCCACCTCGACTATGGAGGGGCTCTCCACAGGATGGTTGTGCATTCCCTCTTGCGCACACACATGCACACAAGTGGACACAGACTTAAATAGCAAAGGTGATGCAGAAGTCACACGAGTTTTGTCACAGGGCTTCAGTATGTTTGTGCCCCCAGCTATGTTTCCTGATGTTAAGCCACTCATTAAGCTCAGACCCATTCCCCTTGAACACAGCATGCTCCGAGCCATATTTTTTAATTAGTTTATTTAGCCTTCCTTATGACTCAAGGATGAGGCCGGGCCTCCTCTAGCACTTGGCCATTCTTTTACTTAACTCTACAGGGGATGGTGGTCTGGCAGGATTTCAAATGACAAGTGTACTAAAGACAAAGGTGACTCAGCGATTCAGACGTACAGTAGTGTCGGTGGTAAGGCTGAAATGATACGGTTGCTGTGTAGCTGGACTGAGACCAAAACACAGATGATGACATGGATAAATGGCAAACTAATTACACATTTAATAATTTATTTATATTTGAAAAAGACAAATCAGGCTTGAGTGCTCAGTATCTCTGCCAAAGCCTTATCTTAATGATAGTGTACGCAGTATTTCCTCCTGACATTTTATACTTCTGTGCATAATTCATTGTGAATCATTTCTTTTCAGTCTAATATTACAGTTCTTTAAGGGCTTTTGTCTGTTTTTCAATGAGTTTAAGTTTGTCATTTTCTAAGGTCATGTTTGTATGTAAATGGCATAATACAGCAAAGAATACTCAGTACTGTTAGATGGTTAGCAGCCCATAAAGCATTGATGTGACACATTATAGGAAGGATTTTTTGTTTGTTTGTTTGTTTGTTTGTTTGTTTTTTTACACAGTATGGTCTCACTCTCAACTCATCACATACTTGGTCAAGACCTGTTGGCATCACATGGTACTCTTTTGAATCAGTTTGCAAGGTGCTTGGCATTCTAGTAGACTTTATCAGAAGCCCCTCGCCATCAAAGATAGATGCCATGAGACTGTAGCCAGATGCTATCTGCTGCTGCTGTTGCATAATGTCATAAGGCAAGAAAAAGCTATTGCAGGGAGAACTTCGCCTTCTAATTTGTAGTTAATGTCATCAAGGGACATAATTTAACCCACACCTTGCTTGACAGGTAGTTCTGGTGTTTGAATCTAACCAAACACCAGCTGCAATTTTTTTGGGTTCAAACCTGGGATTGACAATATCTTGCAATCAAACAATAAATAAACAAATAGAACAAAACAACCAAACAGAAAGAGAACGGTAAAAAACACAAAAGTTGTGTTCATATTCAGTGTTTCTCACTAAAATTCATATTGTGTGTGACCTTGGGGTCTAATGTACGAAAGCTTTTTCATTCTCATGCAGCCTTTCCACAATACATTTTAATATATTTCTTTAAACTAAAATTGTTTACATGTTTTTTAGCTTGCAGTCTCCTTTATCCTTTTCTTGCTGGGCTGTCTTTCTTCTGTTCTGACTGACAGCACAATAACGCACTGGATTTCTGTATTATCATTCACGCCCTCGTGTCTGCGGGGGTGATAAAAAAGAACTGCTGCATGCATACAGTAGTGGTGCTAGGTAGTCCAAAACTCCAGTGTTCTTTTAATAATAAATTGTGATTTCTTCATGTTGTGTTTCCATCGAAGACTTTCTATGGGAAATCAAGGGCTTCCATTACAAGTGACCAGTCACAACCTGTATGGTGTAAAATGTGCACTCTGTGAACAAAGCAGCTGCTGGATTTGGAAACGCAAACGGCTGAAAGAAATGAATCTCACGCACATAAACCATCAAAAAAAGGTTGAGCAATGAAAATTTATACTGCAAATACAGTTATGCAGTTAGCCTTATCAATGTAAAGTACAGTAATACTTATACATGTACATACAGTAAAATTTGCATTAGCTACGCTTCAAGAAAGCAACTTTCTATTTGAAGCCACTTTAATCCACTGTAGGATAATTTATCAATTTGATGTTATACATAAGTTTTTTACATATTTATAATAGTTTTAGGATACTATTTCTGAGAGATTGTTGCTTGTAGCTGATGCAGCAGATGAATGAAAATGTTAGCCATGCAAGATGTTTAGCAGAGTTTCTGGTTGTTGTAGTCCTTTATTTGGTTTTGATAGACATTAAGGGACAGGCCAGCCAAGAGGCTGCTCTGGGTGAGTAGGTGTGTGTAGTCCCCCTCCTTTCTCCTCCTGTCAGCAACACGCTGAGACGGCACTTTCCCCACAGACAGAGGGATTGAAGGGATACAAAGTGCAAATCAGCTCCCTATCTCAGCTGGCAAGGGTTCATCTATCTGTCCATCACTCTAGTCTACAAGCGATCTGCCTCTATTTATTCATAAATCCCTCTCACTCTTTATTCATTGCAGCCATTTTGTTTCACAAGGTCTTTGCCTAGGCTCAGACGTGCCGGCACACACACACACACATACGCACGCACCTTTTAAGCGTCAGTATAGGATTGCATCTCAGCCGTGGCATTTGCTGAAATTACTCACTGTGCTAAGTAAAGGATGTGATGCAGACTGATGATATGAGAGGAAATAGGGAAATAAATACCAAAAAGGAATCTCCCCGAGTCTTACCGGTGTTAAAGTGCTCCATATCATTATTCAGCAGAGAGGAAAAACAGCATGCCAATTTAAAAGCCCTGTTTATGGACTTCCATCAATTTTATGGCTTCATTTACTATCTGCAATTGAGGTCTGTGACAAGCTGTAAGAGAGCATGACCAGACATAGGACTGTGGGGAGCTGTCCTCTTTCTGAATCAAAACAGGGACTGTAAAAACTAACAGACTGTACACGACTATACAAGAAAGTAAATTAGATTTTTATTTTATTTTATTTTTTGCAAATTTATATTGTCATATTTGGGTGTTCATTTTTAAACTCTGTTTTTATGTGTCTCCCAGTAAAGCGTTTTTTTTTTTTTTTTTTTTAGTTTACAGGTACATTTTCTGTATAAATACAGTGGCAGCAGTTCACTTGGATGAGATGTCACATTGTGTGATGTACAAGGATTAGATTAGCCACTGGTTGCAAGGCATGGCACGCTGGTTTACACTTCAATTTTACCCTGTCAGCAACCTTTTGATATCACAGCTGTTTGTTTTAGCCACGAGAAGGATCTTTGGCCTTGTACGACACAGGGGAGTATTTTCTCAGCCATCACTAGCCTGGGCTGGTCATGTCAGCACAATATTTGGTATGGGATACTCTGTGAACTATAGCACTCAACCAGTTGAATGGCTGCCTTTTGTCTCTTTGCAGTTTGCTTTTTTCCTTGTACCCGTTCTCGTTCCCTCTGTCTGCCTTCATCTATTCTGTTTTTATAGCTGCCAGCCTGCCCTCTTCTCTCTCAGCCCCATTCACTGCACTGACAGTAAGCTGTAGTCTGCTCAGCTGCTGGGATGGCCTGCATGCTAAGCTAGGAGGGAATGGAGAGAGCTGAGGCCGAGGCTAACTCAGATGACCTTGTGACTGGAGGCGCAGTCAGCTTTCACATAGCTGGAGAAAGACTAGAAGGATAGAAACATTCATCACATTTTTATAAGCCCCTGGGAGTATTGCCAGTTACATTATACTGACCAATAAGCACTGACTTTTAAAGACTTTTGTCATGAGGCACAGCTGTACCTCATTTTCAGTATTTTGCATTATTCTGTGCTGACTTTTCCTCCACTCTCCTTGATCTCTTATTCTTCACACTAGTGGCTGAGCCTCTGCTGTGAGTAATAACGTTCCTCCCCCTGGCACAACATCACAGAGTCGATCTCTTTTGGAGGATCTGGGGAAAAGCTTGTGCACCCACTACCTTGTATGAGAAAAAATTTCCTCTGAAAAACATGAATCTGCGCTGTAATTGGCCACCGCTGCCACAGCAGCTCATGTTTTATGAGCAGGCATAAGATGCAAAGATTGACTTGCTAAACCCGCTTCACATACAGTGGTGTGATCTAATGACATGGCTGTGTAAATAAGCACACGGGAGGCACACAGCAAGGACCACCTTGTACTCAGCAGGGAACGATTCATAATCTCCTGGGAAACTTTGTAACATGTTATAATCTCGTGTAATGACGGTCTTAGACAGTGCTTATTTTCTTAGTAGCAGTCTGCCCAGAAATTGTATTTATTCTGCTGCATATAATATATACACAGTGCAGGGTATAATGCTTAAAGTATATGTGTATGTGAGTGTCCATCTTGGCCAACGCAGATCAGCAGCTGCTGAATTTCTAGGCTAGATTGGTCAGCGTGTTGGTCCAGACTGAAATATCTGCAACTCCTCAGAGGTTGAGGTCTGAAAGTTTTTGTGCGCTTTATCACGAGTTTGTTGAAGTTTGTTGAAGTGTGAATTCTTGTTCATTATTAATTGTTCTCTAGTTGGCTCTTAGTTTTGTGTAGGTTTTGATTTATTCCTGAGTATTTTGAGCCTTTGGTTCTTGTTATATTCTAGTCCTACTGTTTGTATTTTTTGGGTATTATTAGTTCCCTCTGTGATTCCTTCCATCTCATCCTCCTGTCTTCTCCTCTGTTAAGTTGTCACACACTCATGTTCTATGGCTTTGTTTTAGTATCGTTGGTATTCATTTCCTGTTTTACTTTGGTACTCTTTTGTGTTTAGTTTTACTTCCCCTCCTGTCTCATTGTCTTCACCTGTGTCTTGTTACCCTCCTGTTTACACTTTCCTAGTTACCTCATGTGTTTTTGGATCCTGTTGTGGTTTTTTTGCATGAACCTGAATAAACAGCTCACCTTTTACATTTGCAATTGGGTCTTTATTCTGGAAAGCATGACAACAGTAGGTTAGACTTTTCATTTAGCCAGCTAATAGATACCTTTGCATCAAAGTGTGCTGTATGGATACTAATAGTGCCAAGATAATATAAGATACTTTTTTTTATGTTGCAGGGGTTCTTGAGGCATGTACTGCAAAGTGAGTGCAATAAAGATTCTCTGATGTAGGAATATGCTTTATATGCACAAGTTATTAAGCCATACCTTACTAAAGGTATTGGAATGTGCATGCATTAAGTTGTTGATGCAGAAATTTTAGCAAGGTAATGCATTAACAAAGACCTGCAAATATTGCCATATCAATGTTGCGAAAGGCCTTTATGACAGAAGATTTTTTGGCTTATCACAGTAAGCCAAAATATATGGCAAACATATATGTAAATGATAACATAAAAACAGCAAAAACATGAACATGGACCCTCCTGGAGTCTTGACACTGATGCTGATGGAGAAAAATGATAAAGACTTCAGTTGACATGCCTTGGACATCCCAGATGAGTTAGAGATGGGACGCTGGAGGGATCAGTGTTGGGGTTGTTACTCAAAAAAGTGTTGTACTACACATTGCTCTTAAAGTAATGCATTTTACCCCCTATAGATAGTAATTCATTACAGTACCTGTTGTCTTACTCTGCATCATGACCTGTGCAGCTGCCACTTAACAATATAACGTTAAACGTTACTTATGCCCATAAATCCCTGCGCTAACAAGGACACACAGAACATTTCTTTTACTACCACATTAAAGTTTGACCACAAAGCTGACAGCAGAGTTGGAAAAATACACATCGAAATCTATGATCCTTCAGGCTTGTTCATCTCTGTTTTTGTTACCTGTTGAGAATGAATCCATTGGGATCAGCTTACATGCTGTTTGAGCATCACTCTCAGCTTTGTATTGGTGTCATCCATGTGTAAGACATAGCAAGCATGTTGCCTTTACAGTTGTTTATATAGCGCTTTGATGTCCCGTTTGTGTAATAAACCAGAAGTAATATGCAATTTTTGTTCTGTCCCCTATGTGAACTGTGACTGCATGACTGCAGTTGTTCAGCAAGTGTGCATAAAACGCTGTGTTGGATATTTTTTTTTAATATCCACTCTTCATGCAGAATGTTGAAGTACCTCTGCAGTGCCAGTAGTACCATTGTTTTAGTGCATAAGTAATGTTAGTAATGCAATTGCCGAATTCAGCACAGCAATGCATTATATCACAGTGTTGTGAACGAATGTAATGTGATTGCAGTGTAACACATTCAAAAGTAGCATGTTACACCCAACACTGTGCAGAAGAGAGAATATGAAAGACACGGGGACTCGTTGCAGTGTATTCAAAGAACAGGGGTTAGACTGATTGACTGAGAATGCAATCATTGGACAACAGTTGTGATGCTGACATTTCGAATGTGGCGATTTTAATATAAGCAAGAAGAGCACATATTACCAATAAGAATGGAGGCTGAACTTCTTGAGACATTCGTCTTTTCCACAGCTGTAAGCACAAACAGAAGCAGGCTATTGTAAAAGGGTACGCTTGTAATGGCAAAGATATGTAAGATAAGCATCTAGGGGGGGAGAAAGAGTGAAATATTTATCAACCTAGTTTTTAACTTTGCATGTTTGATGCTGCTGAAAGGCATTAGCATCCTTCCGGTAGACCAGTAGCTGAGCTGACCGAGTCTTGCCCCATATTTCAATTATTGTCCTCCAGATATATTTGTCCACCAGGCCGGCTGAAAGGAAGCAGGACAATTAAATTTACAGTAAGGAACGCACTATAAATCTTTCATAAGTGCTGAAATGCACTTTAAATTATCTGGGTCTCCTATAAAAGCCTTTTTTGACCCAATATCCATCACAAAGCCTCTCGTGGCACTCTGTCTTAACAGATTGTTCAAGTAGACCTGTAAATGCTAATTTGGGGGAAAATGGTTTTCAGCCAGTTAGCACTTCACTGGGGGCTTGTGCTTGGGCTCGTCCAAAATCTCCTCTTAAGTCACCAAACTAAATCAAAGAGTCTACTTTTGTGGTGGAATGAATCAAGATAATGGGAAATACAGATCCAGGCTGTCAACTCCGAGGGCCATTTTTATGGCTTAAGATCTATTAGACATTGGTTTGGTGTCACTCCTGCTTGACAGACTGCCACCCTGAGGTCACAGGAGAAGGACAATCTCAGCTTCCAAAAAAAGGATCTGCAGACAACAGCGGGACCAGAATTTCCACAAATGACTTATCGCCTCTAGCTTTGTATCCCCTGGCTCTCTAAATTTGTTGAAACCGCTCAGCTATTTTAATCTCCGTAAGCATTGTAGTAAATGAGGGCAGACGTCAGTGTGGATTGCCTCCGTAACAGCGCAGAGCTGATAGCTGCTGGTGTGGGTCATTTGGATGTGAAGTCATGCCCTTCATCATGCCTGAGTGCCAACCCATCATGCCCTCTGTGATTATTGCCCCTGCAGTTTGCCTGAGGTTCCTGAGGGGAGACAGTTGTCAACACTTTGCTTGTTTGTCATTGTCTATAAAACACTGCGTCTCAGTTCTGTGTGGATTCAGCCACACTGTTTGTTTGGCTCAGGTTCAATTAAAGTGGAGGAAGTTTTCTTTTCATGTTGAAAAGGTGCTATTATAAGGTCTGAGCCTTCATTGTACAGTTGTACAGGTGGAACAGACAGCTCTCTGTTTGAAAATGTAGAACAGCGTTTAAGCTTCGTGGGCTTTGATGATGAGCTTCATTTTGCAAACTAAAGTAAACGTGGTGATTAAAATGACAATGGACATATTTATGATTCTGGAAAAAAAACACGTGAAAGGTTGCTCATAGTGACACAGCTATAGTTATTTGGTTTATTTTGGCATGCTTTTGGCTTAGTCTTGTTTCTCTTTAGTCCACTCATCCATCCATCCATCCATCCATCCATCCATCCATCCATCCATCCATCCATCCATCCACCCATCCATCCATCCATCCATCCAGCCATCCATCCATTTTTTCAATTCAGGGTTGCAGGGATGGGAGTGGGGGGTTGCTTATCCCAGCTGTCACATGGTGAGAGGCAGGGGGCGCCCTGGACAGGTCGCTAATCTGTCGCAGGGCTAACACAGATAGATAGATTCACACTCACATTCACACCTATAGGGAATTTAGACTCACCAATTAACCTACTGTAGCTCCATCCATGTCTTTGGACTGTGGGAGAAAGCTGGAGTACATGTGAACTCCACACAGAGAGGCACCAGACCGGATTCAAACCCAGAACCTTGTTGCTGTGAGGTAACAATAACTGCCCGTTACCAAAGCAAAAGACACACAAAATTAGGAACAGCCTGGTGGACACAGTTCATTTTTAACATGTTTATCTCAATGCCAAGTGGAGTCCTAAGACAAGCTTTATATTCTGACTATTCAGCTTAGATTCGTCAGGCGAATGCGACTCCGAGTGATTGCTAATACTGCTTCTTGCTTCTACGCTCATCTTGCCGATGTGTAAACCGCTAATGATGTGTTAACAATTTTGCTGTATCAACTCAAAAGTTATTGTGTGCAGAGCTTGTTCTCGGTTGCTTTCAATTTTAGCCACTCTATTGCATAATTATTTTTTTCTGCATTTACATTTTGTCTTTTCTTTCGCTGTTCTCTGATTAAGGGCCAAAGCCAGAGCATGCATTTGAACCTGCGCAGATTTTAATGACCGGGACTGTGTCACATCCAAGCACCTTCTAATCCATCAGCAGCCTTGGTTGAGCACGGGCCCTGAAACTGCCAAACTCTTTTCTGATGATTGAGGTGTTAACTGTAAAAATTTGCAATCACAAATCATAGGTGAAGTTTGAACTTTATCCTTTAAACCTTCTGGTTTTGTTTTTTTTCATCAGTACTGTAGTGTGAATGCACGACGGCCCGCGCACAGGTTCATTGACAGCTAAAGCCAGTAAATAATTACCTACATGGATTGATTACCATTGTATCCCATCCATCTCTGCCAGGTGGCCATTGAGAAGAAATCAATACAGTATTCAACGTGCATCACTCATATACTATAACTATCAACCAGCTGAGTTAGAGGGGACAAAATAGCACATCTATCACCATGGAACTCTTGTGCCAGTTTTCTTGGTTTCTTTTTGCCCCTGTACTTATGTGTTTGATCCCCCCCCCCCACCCCCTTAAATCTTTGGAGTATTACTTCACCCTGGTTTCCTTTCCCAGCTTGAGATTTTGTGAACCTTCCAAACTGGAAGCAGTTTAGATTTGCAGTCCAGTGAGACAGCGCCAGGCAGCTTCTAGAGGTTAATGCGGTGTGCTGGCTGTGAGTGCATAGCATCGGTATGGCTGAGTGAACATCACGTTAAAGCACAGTGATGCTAAACTCTGCCTCTCCAACGCACAGCACAGACCACAAATTGGCCTTCTCGCATGAGAACACAAAGGAGAATACAATTGTAAGTAAACAATGCAAAAGACAGATGAGGAGATAAGCTATTATTGTTGTGGTGCTCAGAATCACCTCCAAGCCCTGCGCCTGTAATACCTGAGCAAAGTGAACTCATTTCTTCTTCAAGGGTAGTAAAGAGATAGAGAGTAGCTGGGCGGTTAAACGTCAGAGGGTGGTGGGTGTTAGCTGGCAGAAAATGCAAGCCTTCGTTTGATCCCTGTGGCTCAGCTCCATCTGGCTATGCACTGACCATGTTAGTGGACAACTGCCATTGCCTCATGGCAACACAACATTGGCTCATGTATTATAGAAAATAATGTCTTATCTTTTAGTGAATCAGCTCTGTCTTATTAGACACATTGTGTGCTAGCAAAACCAGAATAGACTGCCAGCAGGATATTAGCTGTTTAGCTCTACACACTCTAGAGCAGATTATGATTATTTAAAAGCCAGAACACCATGTAGCTGAGTCACTGTGTTATGTATATAATCATTCCAGTGTTTGCAGATCAGAATGGTAAACCTTTGAATTATATTTCAGGCTGTTTCCGTGTAAGATATTAGAGATCAGGCATCAGTGTCAAAGTGTCGCTGTTTCTGGTTAAAAGTGCCCAATAACAGGACAGTAACCATATATAGCAGTATCAATCTAATTAGTTAATTGCAGAGACATTATTAGGGAGAGACATAAAGAATCAAGAATGGAAGTCAAGTGGCGAATTCAGTGACAGCTAAGGTAGTGGCTGTCCTTTCCAGGCTCCCAGAGGTGGGAAGTAACGAAGTACAAATACTTCGTTACTGTACTTAAGTAGATTTTTCAGGTATCTGTACTTTAC
>JAVDPK010000722.1:343393-353472 GCA_034780415.1 Cichlasoma orientale
TTACTTGAGTAAAGAAGTTGAACCAGTACTTCGACTTTTACCAGAGTAGTTTTTAACACAAGTACTTGTACTTCTACCTAAGTACAGAATGTCAGTACTTTTGCCAGCTCTGCAGGCTCCAAGTGAAACAGTCAGCTGCTGAAGTGGGAAATATACTGTATGAGTGTTTTTGAGACATGCACAATAGAGATTCATCACAGTTTAACCCATGAGGTGGCCGGAATCCCTTGATGTTGTAAATATATATTTATATAGGAAAACGCGAGCATATTTTTTCTGAGTTTATTTTGTCCCATTCCAATATAATTAAAACCTAATTTTGGGGCAAAGTCACCAAGTGGTTTTGTTGCTGTTGTGTTTACTTAAATTAGATCTGTACACAAAAACTCTGCCCAGGTCGCTCTTGTAATTAAACTCATGGTTCTTTTCCCATTCATTTAGATAGAGCCTTGGTCTTGTAAACCCAAAATAACTAAGATGCCTGCCAAGTAGCGAGACTTCCAGAAGAAGTTAACCCCCATGAGCACCCAGCCATTCCAGACAAAGTACGGTTATAAAGCTGTGTACTGAATATCAGTTTTCATTTGTTAGAGGAGGAATGTGTTAAATCTTCTTTTACAATCCATGTAGTCCCACTTTAATATTTCTTGTGCAGATTTAGAAGCGTGGTTAGTTTCTTTAAGTTTTCCTTTGCTCTGGTTTTAATGGACACTTTCCAGCCATTTTCTGTGCCCATGGCACACTGTTAACTTAGTTATTTTCCTCTGTAACCACATTCTTACCTAGCTCACAGCTTCCTTATGATATTATTCAAATTAAGCTAAATCCTCACCTGATTTTTGTGTGTATTTGGAGAAGGCCATATGGTATCTTACCCTCATTCCTGAGCAAAACTTCCACAGTCGCTAAAGATGTTAAGTGATCTTCTATGCTAGAGGTAAGCAACCTCCTGCATCCATCCTGTTACAAGCGGTGACGTGCCACGCTGATAGCCTTAATGAGCAGTGCCGTGTGCTCCCAGCCATCCCATAATGAAATTTGCTCAAGGCGGAACAGACCGGAGAGGCTTGGCAGAACATTGGGGCATATGGCGGAAACAGCCGTGATTTCCATGGCAGGTGGCTGGATACTGCAGATAGGTAAAAGGCTCAGTCACCCAGAGCTATGGCCCTGATGAAGAGCGCTTGTGAAAGAATCTCCAGAAACTAACACAAAACATAATCTTTTCACTGCCGTTTCTGCCAGAGAACAGGCTTACATTTGTGTAGGCATCTAAGCATCATTGTGATACAGCGGGGAAGCTTGAATTATATCTATTTATCTTCTTTATCATTTGGGAGGAACATAGAATACATTTCAGGAGCTTCATTCTTGCAATGAAACAGTGGGCCACAGTGGCTGAGTTTTACGAAGAGCAAAGGAATGACACGGTTTAAAGTGGGGAACTGAAATGATTAAGAGTCTATACCGTCCCCTGCTTCTCTTTGTCTCATACGTATTTCTTGAAGAAGCATAAAGAAACACATGCAAGCTGGGGACCTTGTTAGGGGTGTTTCACCACTCTCTAGAGCACACTACAGAGAGAGACAAAAAAGCAACCATATTCTTTTAATTAATTTGTAAATTTCCAGGCTTTTATTGTGCAGTGCTGTAGAAATGGAGTCCTCTTGAGAAGCACCAGTAGAAGCATAGGATCACAAACACAAATGTGCACATTTTTTTTTCTTTTGTAGAATGTGAATTTTGCATACTGTATCTATGTCAGCCTTTGTATATTTATTTGTTACAGCAGAAGGAATAAAATGGAATTAGGCTATGTATGTTCAGAATTATTCCTTTGTTTTTACACTGCTGAAACAAGGAAATCCCATTAAGTCCCGAGTCTATTCCAGGATCGCACCGTATTAGTTCAGAGCAGACAAGTAAACAGAGAATACATGCGCACAGACTGGAAACAGAATATTTCTGTAACTTACGGCAAATAATAGCTTTTGTCTCGGATCATCGAAAGGTTTGTGAAACTCCCCCAAACATCCTCTCATTTTTTTCCACAATGAAGGACTTGGACAAATTATTTTTAAAGGTTAAAATGAACTACAAGCCTAACAATACAACAGAAATGTAATGGATTTCCCTAATCCTGCTCACACCATATCCAGTATCCAGCCCACAAATAACTTGCAAATAGTTTCAGCTATCCACACCACTTTTTTTGGGGAGTCAAAATCTAGAGAAAAGCCTTTTAATTGATTGAGCCGACACTATAATAAACTAAGGAATCTCAAGAGAGTCTCTTCCAATGAGCTTTTATCTCTTTATTTGATTACTTTGATAAATTGCTTTGAAATCACTCTTTATGCTGACAAGCAAATTACTACTTGTTAGTCTAAACTGCTGCTTGTTCAAGTCTCAATCAGATGTATTGAACCGTGGATCTAGAAACAAGCACTGACAGTTCACCTCCACCTTATTTGGGTTGAGGTTCCTTAGATGGAGTTCAGGGACAGACAGCAGCTGTGTCTGTGAAGAACTGAAGAATGGTGTAAGTATGGATAAAGATGTTAAAAGTAGAGAAACAAAAGATGCACTTGAAATAGGAATCAAACCGATAGAACTACAAACTCCAATCTACTTCAGTCCAGGGGATGGGATAAATTGGACTCTGAAACATCATATCGCTGTTGGATGAGTCACTCTGATGGATGTGAACCCCCCACTGATCAATTCATAGGACTGACAGGATTGACAGAGACCAGAGAAAAGAGCTGTAACACAGTCAATACTTCTCACGGTATTGCTGCATTGTGATGACTGCTCTCACCTATCACACACATTTATCCCTATGGTGGAGCTCTTGCAGTTTCCGACAGAATGCAAAACAGAATGTCTGTGCAGATGCAAGCTATGAAGCAGATCTATTTGTCACTGTTTTGAAGGCTTAGGGGGGCAAAATGCAGGATCATCTTTTTTTTTTCCTCTATCCCTCTTTCTTTGCTGTTTTCACTCCTGATAGAGGCTGATCTTTATCAAGCTGCTGTAGCCTTGACTCCTGTCACCGTAACTGGCTACATTCTCCCTCATCACTCAGGCCTGTTGACACCAGAGTGGCAGCTCGACTACCCATTATGAAATGACCTTGGTCTAGTGTCAGTAGGGCCATAGCGCTGCTGAAACAGTAACACCCCAAAGTGAGTAATTTTCTCTCCATAGGTCAGCAACTTTGCCGGTGGACAATCTCCCCCTGTAGATAAAGGTGGTGAGGGGGTCCTGCTGCTAGCAATTGTTAAGGTGATGGAAAGGGGGAGGAGGGTTGGCCATACAGGACAACCCTCTGTGAGCAAACCGTACCGAGGACAGCGGCATCAATGTAATTAGAGCAATGGACTGATCTGATTAGGCAGACTGCAAAACTGAGGGATAGATTAACAATAGTACAACTGCATTTTGCTTTGCAATCCCTTACAGGGCTGTTTAATTAGTCTATATATTTATTTATCCTCTTACCAGAGTGGATTTCATTAAAGCCCCAAGAGTGCTATTTGATTTGATACTGAGCAGTAAAGAGGGACCATGATTCCCCATCACCTGCTAAGTGAAAACAATGTGTTTTAGCCTTTGTTTGTAGTGCAGCTTTAGCGGGGTGTTTTTAGCTTTAGAAGAGGTGCAGTGACAGTATGAATATTTCTCTGACATTCTCCTTTTTACCTATGTTTCATCTGCACCGTTATGGAGTGCTTGGCTCAGTACAAACACTTGTGCTTCTGGTTCTCCACTGCTAAGGGTACCTAAGTGTGATCTTACTCATAGCTGGGAGGCTCTGTGTGGGACACAAAGAAGAATGTATTGTCTTTCCTTGCGCAAATAGCCCTCAATACAGCGCTGGCACTACAACAGGCAACTTGGGAGAGGATGTGTGTGAAATGCATACAGCAGGTCCTGAGGAAAATTTGTCTGTGCATGTCTCACTGTGGCATCACACAGAGACCGAAGCCTATGAAGTATCTAAAGGATAAATTTGAGACAGTTGATACCCGGCATGGTGAGAGAGCAAATGTTTGGAAAGCCACTGCTTTATCTTCATGCGACAACACTGGAAATCCAAAACAAGCAAAACTGGAAGTGCTATAAATATAGCAGTGGAAGTTGAAAACTGCCATTCTTTAGCCAACAAGAACAACCAGAACGCCGGTGCTGGTGACCTTGCCCAGCAGCTCGATGAGGTGATGCTGTGATCCTGTCAAGCTTCACTGTCCTGCAGCAATTTGTTCACTGGAGCACATTTTTAAACGGGCTATGACGCTGCTCAATGTGCTATGATATGTTCTTTCACCACAGGGAAGTTCGTGCACATAGGCTATTGGAAAACCTCTGTTGTCTGACCATTAAAACTCAGATCACAAAGCACAATTAAAAAAAAAAAAAAAGGAACAAAAGAAAGAAAGTCTGTGCACGATACCCAATTGCAGGGAACTCTGTTCCCATTTTCTTGTCTGAGTAATAAAGAGTGGAGGTGATGTGCCGAGAAGATTTGGTTTAGATTCAGGATACATTTATCTCAAGTGCACCTCACTGCACCTGAAAAACTGGTCGTGACAGACAGGCCACTTCGCCAGTGTCAGACTATTGAGAGGCATGAATGAACAATCTGATTTCATTGTGCTGACTTTGGAACTGAGAGAACAAAAAAGTATACTGGGTGCTGCTGCAAGACACGATGCTACCACAGAGACATGCAGCTTCTTTAGATACCGGGTCTCGAGACAAGAATCCATATTTATACATTTTTCTTAAATTTTATACCCGTAATGTACATGATTCGGTCAATCATTAAATGGTTCGGTTCCAAGATTTGGTTGGTCCTAAAAGGCCGATATGTTGAGGATGATATGGTAAATTCTGTGCTTACATCCATAATTTTTGGAAATGTTTGGGATGGCTGGTGTTGTGTTTGGATCTCTTTCGTCGTGCTCGCATCTCCTAGGAAATGAAGGTTATATCAGTGACCCAGATGATGACTTTCCAAATGATATAGTTTAATTGTTTTTGACAGCTCATGAAATACACCAATGTTTCTGCCAGTGCCGATTAAGTAGTTTTACTTTTGTTGGATGTCTAAGTGCAGCTGACATACAGTAGGATAAATAAGGAGAAATACATTTTTGGTAAAAACCTTCACTTCGATCACTTCATTTCCAGCAAGGAAAAAGTACTACTTTTTTTTTTTTTTGCCCTACAGGGAATAATAGAAACACTTTTGATAGGCAATCGCTAGCTCTCTATCAACTACTTTAGACTCCTCATAATTCTCCCAATATTGAATTAAATTTTTACCAAAAATGATTAAAATATCCAAATGGCAGATAATAATAGTGTAATTCCTTCTTTGCATGATAAACATTCCATCCAAGGACATACTTAAGCTTTGTATCTTAATACTGAAGTGTGCATTGTCTGGGAAATGAGGGAAGAGCAGTGAGAATAAGGATAAGAAAGTGTCTTTCCTGATGTGTCTGGGTGTCTGCTCACTATCAAGGATTCATGGTGTGTCTGACAGAGAGTGGATCTCAGTAGTGAGAGCTGGGAAGACAAGAGTTGCTTCGCACAGAAATCATCCTGAGACACACTGGCAGTGTAATTAGCACATGAATAATTTCTGTACAATGACATGCTTCAGCGCCTCTCGACTTTGCTCTTGTCTAAGGAATGCCTTCATGTATATGGCCCAAATTAGACATCTGCCAAATACCAGTCCTTTACAGTCACACACTTCTTTTCCAGCTCCAGTAATCAAAAGTGGACAGTAACCTCTGCGGCTCTCTCACAGTATGCACTTTGGGTCTGTGCTGGCAACCTTGACAAGGTTACATCCAAACTGAGCAGCTTGTTAAAGCGCGTATGGCGAAGATTTATAGCTGCTAGCACATTTCAAATATTGCCCATTCAGACAGAAATCTGCCATCAAATGTTACTACACACCTGTCTGCAGTTCATTGGTTTGCTAGTAAACATTCAGATATTATCATCAGGTATGATAAATTATTGCAGATGGGCTCATTACATGTTTTAAAGGGCGGAAAATGTTTGCACTCTTCTGCCCTGTAACTAAATATATGTATAGTTAAATGAAGTGCTAACTATACATTAATATCCAAATGCTTCTCCTTTAATGAGGATATTGATCCCCCATCTCTCCAAGGCTTACATTATTATCCTCTGGATTTACACTGTAGGAATGGATCGGCCTTTGTAGATTAGTATTCAGCACATTGCGCTCCTCCTTCACTGTAATGCTGTTGTGATTCTGTAATGGGCCGAAAGCAAATGAGAGCCTTGGAGCTAAAGTGTGCTGTTCTGTACGTGTGTTCATAGAGTGTTTGTTTGACTGAAGCATGGGTGTTCATATTGCATTTGCCTGTCTCTGAGTGTTTTCTCTTTTATTTTTCTCATTTTTTAATGTCCTGTTAGATTTAGTTGCCTCCTGCCATTTTGAAACCTTAAGAACTCGAAAGCCTTGGACACTTGTAGCCTTTCCTTGCTCTATGCATTGGATAAAAACACGATTCTGTCCCATCAAGAGATTTTTTACCTTGTCTCTCGCCAGCACCATTAAGTCTTCAAGATGCAGCTTTTTTGGGGGGGGGTGAGGTGTCTCTTAAGCTTATTCCATATAAATGTGCTTGTTGACGGAATGCACCAAAACATCTAATGTAATGGTCCGACTGCCAACTATAAATGTCTTCTCATTTTTATCTCAGACATATATCATAGCCTAAGGGATCTACTTTGTCTTTCAACAAAGGATTTCCCTACTTATGATATGAAGCCCATGCCCTTATACATCAGCATTTATGCTATTTTGCTGCAGAAATCTGTGACATCATGATTCATGGGGACACAGCTTGTTCTGCATAATTGTTTTTTTTTCCCCCAGTGGAATATCTTAAAGGCATCATAAGAGAGGAAATTAGATGTTATTGTGGTCAATTTTAAATAAAAAAGAAATATTTTCTCAGACTTTCTCTGTCTGACTTTCTGCTGAGAGGAAATTGCAGTTTGTGATGTGGGAGTTGCAGGAGTCAGTGTTGTTATTAGAATTTAATCCAGTTTATGTGTCAAAGGTATTGAGGAGAAGATATTTTTTGGTGTGTGTCTTTCTGAGGTGTGCGTGTGCCTGTATCAGTTCCATTAGCTGGCGGATGTGTGTTTTCATGCCCGCAGGAATGCGTGTGCGTGTGCATCATCAAAGGTGCGATGCCAGGTGTGGATGAGACAGCTTTGTGTTCTCATAGGACCAGATACCAGAGGAGGGCTGCCTGTGCACCTGACTGACATACTGCCAATTAAAGTGAACAGACACTGACTTTGTGTGATTTGGCTGATTTGCCTGACACACTCTAAAATTGACAAATTTAAAAGATTTTACCGGCTAGTTTCTACCACACATACTATATATCAGCATGAAGTCATATTCCCTTTTCATCTGCATCACATTTCATGCTTTATTAGAGAGCTGACAAAAATAGTAGCTTTAAAAAAAAAAAAAAAAAAAAAAAAACAGGATGAAGTTTTGACCTTCATTCCAGCTTTATGCCAGCAGCTGCTGTGAACACAGCTCTGTAAAGAGCATTCTAGCAAGCTAATAGCTTTTGCTTTTGCTCCGCTCCTTGTATTAGTGATCCATTAATCAAAATGTACAATTTTACTTGTACTTAAGATAAGATAGATTCAGGGTGAGGTGAGCTTTACATAATTGTATTAGGTTTGAAGTATATTGTTTATAATGGCATATATTTTATAAATACCACCCAAAATGCAAACAACTAAAATAACAATGCAAGGTTAGCTAAAGACACACTAAAGGTTTGCAATTTTGTATAGTTCGGTGACCCATTAGAATATTTTTTTGTTATTTAAGTGGCACAAAATACATCATATAATATGTAGGGATTTGTTAGCTTGATGAAAAGTGAATAAATTTCTATCTGCTGTAAAAACAGATAAAACAAAAAAGCAGACAAGCAAAAAATTATCCTAATGTAGATTCACTTATCAGTCACATCATTAGCTACGCCTGGCTAGTACTGGGGAACCCCCCTTTGCCTTCAGAACTGCATTAATTCTTCATTAATTAACTCTGCATTAATTCTTCATTGAGCTTTGTGACATGGTGTGTTAAGCAGCCATCACTGATGGGTACACTGTGGTCATAAAGGGATGGACATGGTCAGCAACAATACTCAGGTAGGCTGTGGTGTTTGAATTATGCTCAGCTGGTAATAAGGGGCCCAAATTGTGCCAAGAAAATACACCCCACCCAACCCCATTACACCACCAACCTGAACCATCGATACATGTCATGATGGATCCATGCTTTCATGTCGTTTATGCCAAATTCTGACCGTATCATCTGAACTTTGCATCAGAAATTGATTAATCAGACCAGGCAATATTTTTCCAACCTTCTACTGGCCAGTTTTGGTCAGCCAGTACGAACTGTAGTTTTGTGTTCTTTGCTGACAGGAGTCGTACCCAGTGTAGTAGAGCATCTGCTCCAGTGTTCGATGTGTTGTGCATTCAGCGATGCTCTCGTGTATATCTTGGTTGTGACAAGGGTTAAGATAAGATAAGATAAGATAAGATAAGATAAACTTTATTGATCCCGCAGCGGGGAAATTTGTTCATCACAGCAGCTCCGTACAGAGAAGAATAAAAAAATTAGTTAATTGAGTTGCTGTTGCCTTCCTATCAGCTTGAAGCAGTCTGGCCATTCTCCTCTGAGTCCTTGCATCAACAAGGTAATTTCAGCCAGAGAGCTGCTGCTCGCTGGACATTTTCTCTTTTTCGAACCATTCTGATGCTCAGTTTGAACTTCAGCAGGTTGTCTTGACCATGTCTACATGCATTGAGTTGCTTCCATGTGATGGACTGATTAGATATTCACATTAATAAGCAGCTGAACAGGTGTACCTTAAAAAAATGGCGGGCAAGTGTATAAAGCTACAGTTTTAACTCCAGGCCACCAGGGACAGAATTTTCTTCCTTGGGTTTTAATAGTAGGTAAGCAAAGATGACGTTTTTGGTAACACCAAGCTCTGGCCTGTCTGAAACTCTTGATTGATGCATTGTCTGTAAGTATGTTTCAATTACTTTTTCTCAGTCAGTGTTTTTGATAAAACCATGCTAACAGCTAACCAGTGTGATAATTATCACTATGTCCTGGTAGTGCTTCTTGGGCTGCGAGTATTTTCATAGTCTTGTAAATTAATGGCATTGCAATTGGCAGAATTTGTCCTTCCACTGTTTTTAAAGGGTCTCCTTTCAGGTTTGAAAACTGTGAGTGAGTTGCAAAGTGAGAGACGTGTCATTATTTGACAGAAAAAATTGACCTTTATGTGTTAAGGACTTGTTTTATTTGAATGCTTTGCGCAGTTGTATATTTATTCATCGAAAATGCAAACTTTGAATTAAAAAAAAGAAATTGTGACATTGGTATACCAGAAATCTTTTTTTTTTTTTTTTTTGCGTTTTTGGCCACAGCGGCTTTCATTGGCAGTGTAGACAGACAGGAAGTGGGGGAAAGATAGGGGGGAAGACACGGGGCAAATTGGCGACAAACCGGGATTCGAACTTGCACCACCTGCACCGCAAAGCAGCATTTGAATGTGGTCGCCTGCGCCACCCCTGAGCCACCCAGGCGCCCACTGAAGAATATTTTGACAAAAAGACCATTCTCTTGTTTTATATCGCTGTACAAATATTTCTGGGAGTGTTTATTTTTTAAAGATTGCTACATTTTAATTGTGCAATCAAACACTTAGATTGAATATTCATTAAGTTTAGGTTGTTAAAAGTAATGCATTTACACAGATTTGCAACAGCACAGAGTTTTAGTTTGTAGTTTACTTTTATTTAACTCTTAATTGACTTTAATTAACCTTGGCTTAAGTAGAGCATGTCATAAGGGCTGTGTAAGGAAGAATAAGTGTGGCAAATGGTGCTTGGCTTAACCTTCCTAAAGTGTTAGCTTTCTGCTACCATTGCTTATGTTAACGGGTCAGTTTTGACCCATGTCTTAAATC
>JAVDPK010000722.1:353572-381383 GCA_034780415.1 Cichlasoma orientale
TATTTAAAAGGCACTTTTCATGCATTTAAAACCTCAAAACGGGTCGGTACTGACCCTAACACTTTAGGAAGGTTAAAACAAACCCTAGTATAACAATGTAACCTCTAATGTAACCTGAAGAAAGACTATATTGACCACGCTTGCTGTTCAGTCTTGAGGTGCAAAGTGGTATTAAGCAAGGGTGCTTGTTTGCCCTAGCTGATTAGCATGCTACATTCACTAGATTTCTCTACATTGTTGTATTGTTTTAATAAATTAGTTAATGGTTTATTGTTTTATAATGTTTTTAAACTAAATGTGACTAATCTGAAACAATGCACCTTTAAATAAAATATCACTTTATACAAAGGTAAATTAAATCTGGAAAGCAGGCTTGCATTTCAATAAACACACTTGCACACAAATAGAAACAGATCTTGAACGACTCTTAACTCCCAGAATATGAGCTACATGTTAGATAACAAGTGCCTAATTGACACCTGGTTCTGTCCTTAATGACACGAGAGGCAAAGCCAATTATGAGTAAATTTACTATGGGCGAAGTGTTTCTGCTGACTGATGCTGGGAAGGGGGCTCTCTCTCTGAGCACAGCAAGACATCCCTCATACTGTGAATCTAAATGACACTATATGTTAAGCTCACACGGTTTGGTGCCTGAGAGAACTTAGTGTGTGGATATGTAAGCTCGCACACATTTGCACATGCTGACTTTGTCAGTTAAATGTCTGAATACATTTAACACAGATAATTGAGGCCTTGCTGGTACTCAAAACGATCACCAAGAGAAAACAGCTACGAGGGTGGGCTGAAAAGTTCATAGGCTGACTGTGATGCAATGGTCGAACTTGACCAAATGTGTTTTATTTTTCGACATAGTCCAGGCCGTTTTGACTTGATTGCCTTTTGCAGCTGCCTCAGCAAGTTGGCATAGTATTCTCCATTGATAGTACGGCCTTTTTGAAGGTAGCCAATGAATACAATGCCCTTTGCATCCCAGAAGGAGACCATCACCTTCCCTGCCGATGACACCACCTTGGCCTTCTTTGGTGGGGGAGAAGACGGGTGTTTCCACTGCATGGACTGCCGTTTGGTCTCTGGCTCAAAGTATTGAACCCAATATTCATCTTGGGTGAGAAAATGTTCAATAAAAACAGCTGGATTTGCTTCAAAAAGTGCCAAGTTTGCCTGCAACATGGCCAGCCTGGTGCGCTTTTGATCAGGCGTCAAAAGTCGTGGTACCCACCGAGCGGAAACCTTTGACATGCAAAGTTCGTTATGCAGAATGTTCTTAACTCGTTCACGGGAAATCCCTACAGCATTAGCTATTTGATTAACAGTTTATCATCTCTCATCCATCAACATGTTGTGAACACAGTTAAGTGTTTTTTGGGTGGTGGCTGTGGCAGGACGTTCGGACCTTGGGTCATTTTCAGGGCTCTCCCTACCCCTTTTGAATTCAGCTGCCCACTTTTGCACAGTTGATAGAGCTGGAGCATCATCCCCTGATGTAGCAACCATGTCAGTATGAATGTCCTTGGGGGCTTTTTCTGCAGATATTTGATAACACGGCAGTGCCAAATTTTATCCATTTTCACAAAATGTCTCTAGTACTACTTTTCCAAGTCTTCAATTCTGTATCCAGTGTGGGTTCATCTGGAAAGAAAACATGCAGCTGGCATCAGTAAAGGTTGAATTTAAGGCATGCCAAATTTAATTACTGTATGATAACTCCTTTTCAGCCCACCCTCGTATATAGTCAGTTTATTAACATTTCTGACTTAAAAAACAAAAAAACAACAAAAAACTGCAAGAACTCATATGAAGTACGGCTACTTATTATTTGGATGGCACCTACCTTGCAAGCGAAGAGCAGTTGCTTTTTTTTTTTTATTCAGTCTTTTGAATTGTGTGATAATCATGTAATAAAAATATTCTCAAAGAATGTAGCACTTCAGAAACTCTTCTATCTGTCATACTGTAAGAGGCTTAAGCCAGCTTGATGATGCTAACTTCCTACCGTTTTAATGGGCTGCCAGACACTAACTTCTGTATCATTTTAATAGGCTGCCAATCAAGCCAGGAAACAGCAAGCGAATGAAAACAGAGTCACTGGATTCAGTGTCAGTCACTGAGCTTTGCCACAGACAGTTAAACTACTTTGGCCTCCACATTTCATTGTTTTGGAATGCTTTTTCTATGCCACAGTTAGACCCTAAAATTCCACAGGTGTTTCTTTGGAGGTGCATCTTTTTCTGAACTTGCTTTGAACCTGAAAAGACTGAGCACTGCACAACAAGCTCTTTTTACTTCAGCTTGTTACTGAGAGCTGAGGAAGAGTATTTATAGTGGTGCGAGGAAGGTGGGTGAAATCTCTGACAGGGAAACAGTGATGTCGAGTTTCATGCTATAGTCACAGTTAATACTGGGGACTGTCATAAAGGAGATGACACCATTGGAGTTGGGCAACATAATTGCTGTGTCTGTTTGCGGTCGACACGCCTATAAAATTATCACGAGTCTCGCTTACTATTTGTCATCTTTCATTTAGTCTCTTTTGACTCTGGAGGACACTCGTTATTTGTCATTAATAATGATATCAGCTGTATAATTTAAGTGACTATTCAAGGAAAATGGGTTTTCAACTTTTCTGCCATAGTTTCGCCTTGAGTTTTGACTAATTTGTTGTGTACACAATTGGGTCAAAAATGTCGGAGACTAGATTAATTGCACTTAAAATCAAAGCTTCACCTATCGTTCACTTCATGGCTAATTTTTCTCATATGCTGCCAAGCCTGTTTCAGACTGTTGTGTCATGATTTGATGCTGACAGGCAATGTGCTCCCCTGGGTGCGAGCTAATTTAAAAAGCAGCCATAGAGTAGCAGTTGCCAGATTATGTGTCAGAGCAAAGTGACTGATGAGGAGCCTCCTGGTCGCTCGGTCACATGCTGGCACTGTTGTACATATGACGTGCTGCAGCTTGTAAGCCCCTTGGTGCTTCATAATAAATGAGTGATTTGGTTCTACATAGTCAACTTCAATTAGGGTTAAATGATACTTTAGAGGCATTTATGCAGCCTTTACTGCTTTTCGCAGTGAGGCATACCTTGGTTTTTGTGATAGTCTCATGCAGCAGCTTACCTCTGCTCACACCTCTTGTAATTCAATTTGATGACGGATACTTCCATTACTTCCATCAATATGGATAGTTAGTTCTGCACCATATATGCACAAATGTGATGAGGTTCCTGAATGGCCCTTAGTTAGCTCCTGTTGATTAACGGTTGTTTGTAGGGTCAAGGAGAGCTGTACATTTTAAAGAGATTATGGGAAAATCGGAGCAGTGAAGCACAATTATTTTTGTCACAGATCTTGGATCTCTGATGGATGTAAGAAAAGAAAGCAAAACGCGATGTTTAAAATATGCTGTTAATGGTGGTTTTCTAAATGTAGTGGAAAATAGGGTTCGACGAAGGCACAGATACGATGTTGTCTATAAAAAATGGGATGAATGATGCAGAAAAACACACTGTGACAAGTTTTTACCTTTGTGTCTATTTATGGCCTTTCCCTGGGAGCTTTGTGTTCGCTCTTTTCATGTCTTTTTCTGGCCTCTGTTTTCTGAAAAACACTAAAGAAGCTGGCTCTAATCCTTGCCTCTCATTCAGTGTTATGGCTCAAGGGCATTGAGGTGCCAGTAGCTAGCTGTAGTTTGATTGACCGTAGTCTGTAGGACTGCCCAGAGAGACAACTGGGCTATGCCCAAATACCCATGAAAAACAGTGAGGCAGTAGTACCTTTCTTCATGATTACTGGGACACACTTTGCATAAAATACTCTAATAACATGTATTTTATGCAAAGCCAAGCTATTTTTTTTATTTTGTAAACATAATGTATTATGTCATTTACTCCATGAAGAAAGTAATCTGTTACATTTCATGTGAGTTACTCCACAACATGACCTGAGATGCGTTGCCACAAAATTACCAGTTAACAGTATAAACCTTAGGCTACATCCCCACACACTGGCACATATCCTTATCCTAATGAAGGACACACACACAAAGTATTACTACAAAGCTGATAGCAGTGTTGGTGAAAACAAGCCCAGAAAGGACTTTACAGAAAAATGCTGTGTGTTAGTAGCAGTGTAGTTGTTTCTGGCCTGCACACAGTTTGCACTTTACTGTCACAATCTTGTGCTGTCATGCAATAAAAATTACGTAATGCTCATATCTTCATTCCTCAAAAGTTTTAGAGCCATCTGCTATTTTTTCCTCCCTCCAAACAAACTAAACTTGGCTCATTGTCATGCAGGCACAGGATAAAGGCATGCTCTTCTTCATCCATTGGTGAGATTATTTACGAGCTTATGTAACCCTAATGACATAATTGCGATTAGTAACGTTAGTGTTTTCCAGGTCTTTACCTGAAGGATCTTTAAACACTGCAGCCTTCACTCGACCAGCAAGGTATTAATCACCACAGCTCCACGGGGCTAATTAGCATATGATTACAGACGCGCCATGCTGAAGCTTTCCCAATCACTATTTCTCAGTGCTTTTTGCAGCAAAACAAAATGTATTTTTAATTAAATAAAAAACATACATAAACTGTATGTTAAAACTATATCTAACCACAAAGCTTGGTTTGCCTTTAAATCAGCTGGAAATGAGAAAATAAAATTTGTGTGGATGTCTGTTTCATGAATTTAGTCTAGATTTGTCACATAAATATTGTGTATATTAACAGATATATAAGCCCAGCCCAAAGGCATACATATTTTTATATCTGAGTAGCCCAATTTGGAATGTAAACACCGTGGAAGTTGTGCATCCCCTGGCCCCGAAGCTCCCTCTGGACCGGGCCCCAAATATTGTAAATTCTAAGCAATGCCTCTGCTATACACACACAATTCATTCTCCATTGGTTAGGGGAATTAACTGTGACTTGAAGGCATGGGGATGTGTGGAGAGAGAAATGAGAATGACCCTAAACTATTGGCTCTATTTGTTATGTGGTCACTGAGCTTGTGAGGCAGGGATGGGTGGATTTAGTGAAGAGGGTAGAGTTCTCTCATTTTCACTGATAGGGGGCTCAGACACAGAGGGAATGACCAAAGAGTGGTGAGATCCAGTCAGCTTCAATTATGGCCCCTTGTAGTTTTCCCAGAGGTGCGCTATAGCACGTTTAAGGGGAAATCAATGAGGTGACAAATTGTTGTGGACAGCAACCCCTTTTATTTCTTACATTGTTGCATCCATGCCTGGTTGCTACACAAAGCATATGTGTGTGTTAATTTGTGTGTGTGTGTGTGTGTGTGTTTGTTTGGCAAGCATATATAAATGTGCAGCCCCATTTATGATAAATGAATGCTTTGCTCCATTTGTTTTTTGGTGGTTTATTTTCTGCTAGTAGCTTTAATGGCTTTTTATCTGTCTAAACCTTTTTTAAATGCTTTCTAATAGGTTTTCACATGCATCACACACTGATGCCCGATGTCACTTTGTTTTTGTTTTATCTCGCAATGTTAAGGTTTTTCTCAAGGTTGTTTTTGCTATGTCAAGTCCCTGTCATATTTACTGATGGTTGATGACTGTGCTCTTGCTCTAGTGTACTTAGAAACATTTGTACATATGAAGCTGACATAGGAACAATTTCTCTATGAACCATTAAATTTTTGGATTTTTGGGTGCGGATTATATTGATGGTAAAAGAACAAGTGAGATGGGCAATACCATTTCAGGCTTACTCAAAAAATAATGGATTATTTGTTACGTTATACATTACTTAAGAAAGTCGTATTTTACATTATTCATTATATTGCTTTTGTGTTACGCTGTATATCCTGAAATGTACTGTCACATAATTACCAGTTAACAATATAAGCCTTGGGCCACAGTCCCACATATCAACACAAACCCTATCATAATGAGGACATACATACATAAAATATTGCGTTTAGTGTTTAAGTTTGAACACAAAGTCGAAGACACAAAGCAAAGTTTAAAACCAGCCCGAAGGGACTTCAGAGCAATCGTCACTGCGATTCTATGGTAGAAACACGCACAGGTAGAGATGGACGGTACAATGCTACAAATCTGACTGCTCATCAGAGGCTTTATTACCGACTGAAGCTCAGGCTCTTGCTGCTTGGCTATCGTTGGAGCACACTAAGCTTTAGCATCGCGCTGGCTTTGTGTTTGTGCATGCTGACCGTGCAGATGCTTGCATCTCGTTTTAGCAGTTTAATGAAGTGGTTTCTGTTTTGGGCTCAATTTGCATTTTACCATCGAGATCTTCATGCAGTAAAAAAAAAAAAAAAGTAACGTTCATATCTCCTCTCCTCAAGAACTGATCGTAGCGCAAGTGCAGAGGAAGGAAAAAGGCATGTTTGATATTTTTCCTTTCTGACCGCTTTGCATGAAGAATAGTAACAGCACAATTGTAACTTTACCAAAAATATATATAATTGCTGAACACTGCTGTAGCACTACTGATGACACCTAGACATTTTACATATTACATTGAGATTTTTTAAATTGTTTTTTATTTTAGTATCATATCATATTGTTACATACTGTACGTGTGTGCCTACCTCTAGCTTTGTAAGTAGTCAGTTTAAGAGTGAGAAAATGGTTTCTGATTTGATTTGTTGATTGCCTCTCAGCTTGATCACAGAGAAATATAGTTTTCGATAACCTTAGCAGTTTTTATTACATACATTATATGAAGTCCTCAAATACCAGTTGCCTTAAGTGTAATTACCTCTGAAAGGTGTTATAGTTGTGACAGCTGTACGAGGTAAGAAATAAGTCCCTGGGATCATGTACCTGTGTTCCTTTGGCTATGGTGGCTTCTGGTTGGTCATTGAAATGCCATAAACGTGTCTCTTTTTATACCTTCATTTGCAATCTAATTTCAATGTATTTATTATCAATTCAACATTTTTAGGCTTTCATTCTCATATTTTTTCACACCATTCCAGCAGGCACTCAAGAGGCCACTATATTAATGAAACACATTTCTCTTTCTCTCGTCTCTGTAGGAAAAGAAGAGTATGTCGCAACCTTCAAAGGATCTGAGTTCTTCTGCTACGACTTGTCCTTGAACCCGATTCAAAGCAGCAGTGATGAAATCACATTGTCATTCAAAACCCTACAGAGGAATGGACTGATGCTGCACACGGGAAAATCAGCTGATTACGTCAACCTGGCACTGAAAAATGGGGCGGTCTCACTCGTCATTAATTTGGGGTCTGGAGCCTTTGAAGCTCTTGTGGAGCCAGTCAATGGGAAATTTAATGACAATGATTGGCATGATGTCAAAGTAACAAGGAATCTACGTCAGGTAACAGTACAGAGGGTGATGCGGAGACTCAGTAAATGAATTAAAACAAATGCACCTAAATCATTACCATCATACAATACATTATTTTTCCCAGACATTTTAATTGAATTGCTAAATTTAATCATGGTGGTTTATGGTGGAGACTAAAACAAAACCACAAGGGAGCAGGGACATCTAGATATGAATCAGGGTCTGTATGAAAATACAGTTTAAATCAACCTGCAGAAGCACAGTTTGAAGAAGAATATAAAGACGTTGTTGTTTTGTAACAGCATTTAAAAGTTTCTAGACTCATTCACGTATCAAATTTTCTAAACATACTAACATACTGTATGGTTTATCTGGAGTAGAAGAAACATGTTGTATTACTGTGACTTTGATGTTCAAAGGAAAAAATAAACCTAAATTTCAGTGCAGTAGGAATAATCTGGATCAAGAAAAATTGTAAGATTTGAAAAAAAAAAAGCTATAAAACATTTTAGTGCTTGTAGAGATGTTAGTGGGTATTGGGCACTATTACTCTGTTGTATTTAAGAGTTCAAATGAACCATAACATTTTAGCACACTATACTTTATAATATATCAAAGTTATATCAATGTTTCAAACAAAGAGCAAACTAAAAGAAAACCTTTATGTAGAGCATAAGTAAATCCCGGCTTACGCTTTGATGCAGAAGTCAAATTTCTACCACAGGCAAATCCCTCTAACAGGATTTATAGACTTTAATGGGCTTTGCTGTATGGCCTTGGAGACTCACCTCTGCATATAGAACTCCTAAGAAAGAGTGTATTGACAGTACATGATTTTTAGGAAATCTATTTCTTAAAAAAAAAAAAAATCCCATTTGGCCCCTTATGCAACTTAAATTACTTCATACCAGAGGATGGTTTAAGACATCCTACAACTGCCATTTTCCCATGGCAGTGTTACAGATATCAGGTTTTCATCAACACCTGATGAGATGAAGGAAATGAATAGGCATAGCCTTTTTTTTATATATATATATATATATATATATATATATATATATATATATATAAATCCACCCTGCAAGAGCGAGCCATGCTGGCCAGAGTGAATCAGCAGAGGTCAGTCAGTGTTGGTTGGACTGATTTATAGCAGGCCAGCATATACTAAATTGAGTCAGGATGTAGGTCTCTGCAAGTGGCAGTCCATCCTTGAACATGATTGGAGTGGCCATCAGTTGTACCCATGACCGATCTGAAGAGACAAAAGGCTTGTTGAGGCACAAAACTGGCATGCTCTCGATGGCTTTCAACAGTAACTGAATGCTCCATTTCAACTGATGTAATGGTCAGCTGTTGGTTGAAATTTCACTGTCCTTGGAACTAAAAGTTGCTAAAAAAATGGGTTGCAACTCAGTCTATCCAGGAAGTCTGTTACAATAGCACATGCGATTTTCTCCTGTTCTCAAGGGCCTGACTGGCTTTGGGTGGAAGGCTGAGTTGGCAACATGGCATTTGGGATCTAACCCCAGGTGACAAACCATTGCTACAGATGTCTTGTGGGACAAGAAGTACTCGCATAACAGCTAGGCAGAAGACCTTTAGCCCTATAAATCATAATTAATCATTTCCAGAATAAGTGGGTTCAGCTACTGGGTGCATTTCCACTTGTAGGTACAACAGCTGTTATGACAAGACGGCAGGAACTTTGCTTCCAGTTCACTGAAGATTGTTTTCAAAATAGGCTCTGGCTGTACTAGATGATTTGGAAACATTAATCACTCTGGGGACCCTAACCCCAACATTATCTAGGTTTAGGAAAGCAGAAAACTCCCACAATGCAACACTGCAGTATTTGTCTCTGCAAAGGAGACATGCCAACATGAAAATATTATACAGGTCTTTCAAGCTGAATACGGTAAACTCCTCACCTCATTAATCAAGCTAATTTGCACTATGTTAAGTCAAATCCACCTGGATAAGCACCCAGAACTGTGGTTGCTTCATTGGAGCAACAGCAAGGTTAAATGCTCATCATTAATGCCAACGTGTAGATCCTGCTTGTGTTAGAGGAAGTTACAGTCCAGTAAAGTTAAGTGTAAATGAAGGACTCGTTGAACTGATAAAGCCAGGTAATTGAATACTTGAAGGTTTTTGTTTTTTTTTTTTTTGTTTTAGCTCAAACAGGTTATTTTTAATTATTTTAACTACACATGATTTTGTAGAATACAGTCATGTGAAAAAGGAATGACACCCTTTTTCAATTCAAAGTTTTGACTATCAGGACACAATAAAAAAAAATCATCTGGTCTCTCACATCATTGTGGAAGAGTTTTGGCCCACTCTTCTTTAGAAAATCGACTGAGTTCATTCATGCACAACTCTCTTAAGGTCCTTGCACAGCATTTCTGTCAGAGGGAGGCTGTTTTTTTTTTCTTATGTCCTGATATGTAAAAGCTTAAAGTTGAAAAAAAGGTGGACTTTCTTTTTCACATGACTGCAGTTTACACCCACATCATTAGGACAAAGTCTCTAGATATGTTCCTGCTCATTTCGTGGGAAATGTTTATCTTCACCTCAGGACCACAGCTACTTCTTTTGCATAATCAGCCAATTGATTATTGACAAATCTGAAGATCTGGCCAGCTTGAACATTCACTGCATTCAAATTGTAAAGAAAACAAAGCATATTGAGTGCATGCTCTGCGGGGGAATCAAAATTGCCATCCTCCATATTCTGTGTCAGGGTCTCCTTTGCTTTGTCTCATTGCAGTAAAGTGATCCTAAAGTTCATCAATAAGACCAAACGGAGGTAAAGTATTGTATGAGCGGTGGGAAGTCTGATACGCTGGATTGGTCTCAAGCCTAAAACCAAGTACAAAAGAAGACAAATCCTAATGCCAATAACAATAGTAATAATAATTTTTTTTAAAAAGCTTTAAAGTGGTCTTGGGAATTTGCTTAAGAGGGTCAACTGATGTGCTTTAGGCATTCTTTCGTATGAGCCATGTCTGTCAATCATAACCTTTTGTCGGGACTTGGGTAAGGAAGTTTTTTTTCTGCTACTCAACAGTCTAAGTCACATACAGAAAATGGTGCAAAAAAAACACCACCAGGAAATCAGGGAGTTACCGGTTGAGCACTTGCACCTCTTGTGCATTCTTGTTATTTCCTTGGTCTGCTTTTTTCTTGTTAAACTTATTTTGCCCTTTTTTCTCTATGTTACTAACATGCTTTGGAAACAAACTAACATCATTCATGGAATGTTTCATTCTACTAACCAGTATGGTTTTTGCCGTTTGACAATGTACTAACAATATTGACCATCATATATTATTTGAGTAACAATCGTTATTCTGTTCACAGTTTTTAATTTCCTTTCTCCCCCCTTTTCCACAAAGCACTCAGGCATTGGACACGCTATGGTAAACAAACTACATTGTTCGGTAGATATCATTCTAATTGTTTCTTAGTTTGGGTTTGCCGTGTGTTTCTTTTCTTTCTTTTTTTTTTCTTTTTTTTTTTTTTACTGTAGACGTCATTTACAAAAAAAAAAAGGGAAATTGCGGTTGGTACTCTTCTGCTTACTTTTCGAAACCTTTTTCTTGGTTCATTCATTGGTTTCTCCTCTTTATTTCACTTGTTTCCTGTCCAATTCTGTTTGATCCACCTTTTTAGGAGCATCATTTCGAGCCTTTTGCATCAAGCTGTGGTTAATAATGAGGACCCTCTCCTGTCTGGCTGGCCTGATGCTCTTTGGCTCAGCCAGTTGTATCCCCATTCACTTTGCATGGCATGCACTTTGATTACCTGTTGCATATGCCACACTGCCCATTTGTTGACATGAATGTGACAGTTGAGCTGTGTTTGTCATTTTGTCTCTGGTGTTTTCTGATTTCTCTTTGTGGTTTTTACAGTGTCCATGGGCTTTTGCATGCATCTGACACCGTGGCAAGTGTCAAAATACCGATTCTGTATCCCAGTCCAGAATTTGGGAACATTTTCTTTTTGTGTGCTTGTGAACAAAAAGAAAAAACAAATGCATGCATGTCTTTTTTTGTCTAATTCCCTCAGTCATTGTCCTGTAATAGAAGGTATTTGTGCTTTTCACAGCATGCGCTCCCTTTCTAACCTAGTGGCACGTTCTGGTTTCTTTTGTAGAAACGTCTGCTGGACGTACTAATATGGAATAATACAAATAATAACTAACCAAGATAACATTTTACTAACACCATTTTTGTGTCTGCTAAAATACTTTTACGTTGCAGTAGGGGCAATACTAACACTGTAGTATGGGCAGTTCACTAACTCTCTAACTAGAATAGTATTCCTTTGAAGCCTTGCAGTCTTCCAACTAATCAAACTGGACAAAATAATAATTAAAAAAACAAGAAAAAAGACAATAAAAACAGACATGAAAATGGGTTTCAGAAAAAAAAAAAAACATCTAGGGACCTCTGACATAGATTACAAGAAAAAGAGGCTATAACGTTCTAGTAATAGGCTGTCTGAGTATAGCATGTCCTTTCCCTGTGCTTTGTTGTGTAGGTAACAATATCCGTTGATGGGATTCTGACCACCACAGGATATACACAAGAAGACTACACCATGCTAGGCTCTGATGACTTTTTCTATGTTGGAGGGAGTCCTAGCACAGCTGACCTGCCTGGATCTCCAGTTAGCAACAACTTCATGGGCTGCCTCAGGGAGGTAAACACTACTTCTGTGTGAACTCTGAGGCTGGTGGGTGTGCAGGATATGACTGGCTTCACCTTAGGACTCCAAAACAGACCCTCCCACCCACAAGCTGGCCCTATTTCATCCTTAACACCCTGAGTTTGTTTCTCCTCTTTTCCTCGCACTCACTGACACAAACTTTCTCTGACTCAAAATTTTGCCTCTGCTGCCCCCTCAGTGCACATGCGATGTTCTACACACACACACAACCATGATGGGTGCACCGCACACCCACACATATAGAGGTCTGTCTTGGAGTGGAATTTACCTCAGGCTTCATACAGCTATGTCAGCTGCACTTCAAAGCGGAGCAGTGATCCTGAGATCAGGGAGTTGAATTTTTATGAGAAGTCAGGCACCCAACACGCTTAACACCTCACTATTGTTGGGGAGTATGGTCTGTTAGATTTATATTATCTTAGACCAGTTGTTTAAACAATAACATTTTTCCTATATGTTTGATATCTTTAGGGTGTGTTTGTAAGTGTAGCTTAATAGTGCTTGAAAGGGTAGAGCAAAACAAGAAAATAGATACAGAAATGTGCATCAGTTATACACACTCAGGTGCACTGAATTCAGTGCATTCCTGGGCCATTTGAATTTGACTCATGACTTCGAATCCTTAATGCTATTTCTCACTTATCCCTTTATGTCTGTGCTGTAGTACTCAGGAAGTATGCCTATAGTGTGTTAGATTTTATTCAAGATATAGCATTCACTTTTGGAGCCACAAGGCTTATGCAGAGATATGTAAGTCTAATTTCTAAAGTACTTTCACAGCTGTTTCTTCACCTTTTCTTTTCTTTTTTTTTTCTTTTTTTTGTAGCTTCCTACTCCTTTGTTATCCTTAAAGACAGGCTGCTGTCCTCAGTGTGGTCTAGGATAGGTCTGAAGCATCTTTCTCTCTGTCTTAGTTAAATACATGTCTCTGCTGCAGATGTTGCAACAACAGGGATGGAATTGGTTCACCCCGAGCATGGTCATCCACCCCACTGAATTACTCTCTCTTCTTGGCAAGCCGGCTCTCACTGTCCTGAGATCTATGTATTGAACTGCTCAAAAACTTTTAAATATGCTGCAGGGCTGCGATAGTTCCCAGGGGAAGTGAGACAGAGGGGATTTTTCAGTATTTTATTTGCTCACAGAATCATTTAATATTCCTTATTTGGTTTTATTAGACAAATGCAAATGTCAATATCAAATAAAAAGAGATTAAGCCTGCATGCTGTAAAATCCATAGTTAGTTTAATCTACTTAACTTTTCTGACGTTTTTAGTACGTTGACAAGTTCTTTGGGTCATCTCATCCAGCCTGTTGAATTAAACAAAAGGCGTAGAGTATGTCGAGATAGCACATGTGTGGTGGTTTAACAGCATATGCTGTCATCTGACTGATAGCATGTCCCCAAGTGGCGTGTTGCAGTGTTTGTGTGCAGATTCCAGTCTGAGTTGCCACGCCTGCCTGTTAGTTCTGATGGCAAAACAAACTGTGGTGCAGTAATAGCTCAGTTGTCACAGCCGTAGTTTGATGACAAATTAGTGCAGCACTACTAGTGCGGCACCAGTCGTAGCTCAGACCAAAGCTCCTCTGACTCTGAAAGGTGCCCTTTGTCTTGACTATAAAAAATTGATTTGGGTTTATTGGCTGTATCTGTTGCACCTTTGTCTGCATGACTCAAGTTCAACAGCCAGAAATCCTGTTATTTATTCCTTAACTCCTTTTTTACATTGTTTCTTTGGAGATGATTCATGCTATGATCTCTAAAACACTACATTTAGCTTAGTGTCATCTTGGGATCACCTGGCCAGGTGGGATAAAAGTTCCCCATTTATCCCACCTGGCCAAGCAGACCAATAGTGTGGAGAATGTGGTTACTCTAGACCCCATCACTTTCGAGATGCCTGAGTAAACATACTTCTCTTTATAAACATCTGTTTGATACAGTCACAAAGCATTTACAATAAACTAAGCCTTAGCTTACCTAATTCTGAAGCACCGCTATGAGCTCCATCTACCTGAACAATTAGACACAGTAGATCTGACTCAGTGATAAACATAATGCTCCATGCAAATACAGTCCCATTGGACATGTCCCCATTTTCAGGTGAAAGCTTAGTATGACAGCGAACAGAAAACATGGCTAGTGTTTTCCACAGCTGCAACTCATTTGATTTGGCCCAGTGGAAGCAACAGAGATGTACAATTACATATTTTTTTTATGTAAATACATGTGTGTGCTGTTGCAGTAATGCCATGATGGAGCTATCTATTACTCGATAACATTATCCTCCAATTAGTAGTATCAGAGCAGTGTGAAAGAGATCATCAGCTGTGCTCTTGACATCTAGAGACAGCCGTTAAATATCAGTTACCCTTTTATCCCTCTTCCAGATAAACTTTTGCATCTTTATGTTTAAAGTCTTTGTTTGCTTTGTTCAAGTGTGTCAGGTATGTCTGGTGAAAAATATAATGACCACATTGATATTTCAATGCGAAATGTTGACATTCACTGAAATGTTAATTAGTTGGAAATTGAATGAAACTAGACATAGAGATCCTAGCTGCTGCTTACAGCTGCTTAGATACGCTTTCATTATGGGGATTGGATAATGACAGGGTTAGAGCTGTCTTAATTTTTTTTGGACTGTTGCTAATTACAGTAGAACTCACACACAGATTCTGCACAAATTGTAGATCCTAATCAATATTTTGAGTATTCATGATAAATCTGCTTAAGTGCATTTAATATTCTTGTGCTTTTGTGACTGAGTATAAAACCGTCGATTAAGATGAGGTCATACACAAATGGAGTTTACTAGTTAGACAACAGTAAGTAAAAATGAGCAAATTAGAAAATGCACTAATGCTGTATCATGTATGATAATGAAGCTCATCCATCAGTAAACTTGGTATTTTAATGACATTTAATGGGCTGCTACTCTTTCACTTCTGCACCTTAGCTCTATATCATCTCAAAGGTCACAGTACTAATACGTTTGATTTATGTAAGCCTTTTGTTTTATAATATCTGAGGACAGTAACTAATATTGACATGAATGTTTTTTTGATTCACAAATTTCCAAAAGTATGCGGAGTATACTGAATGCTGGAGTGTGTATGAGGAAACGTGTGCACTCATTTATGTCTTCTTTAGAAAGGCATATTCATCATCTGACCACTCTTATTCTAATCAAATGCTCCAACTGGGGCCTTAAATCAGCATTTTACACCACACCTGCAATCAAGCCACTAGTTTCGATTTATCACTCTTCATCTCACATGTCACACAGACTCCCAGGAGATAATACTGGATGAAATCATTTTCTCTAAACCATTGTCACAGCTGTTTGTCAAATTCAGGCTGTCTCTTGACGGTAAAGCTAAAAGCCAAAATGCATGTCACACCTATTTACACTTCACCCACTATGCACTTGTTGTGGAGGCTTCTAATGGGTGCAAAGAAAGTAGAATGATGTGAGTGGCATTTGGTGCCCTGCGGACACGGCTTGTCACGTATACAGTAGGTGCAGCGTGACAAAGATGACCAATAGTTGATGCATGCAATCCTTGCTTATGACACAATGTCATGGGATGAAATGTCACATGGACAACATGGTGTTTAATTGCACTAATTTATCTTGCCTGTTCTATTTCTTCAAGTCTGTTTTTTGATGTTATGAGTAAATATCCTAATGTGTGTATGGCTGTAGAAAAAAACATTTTTTTTTCTGTACTTACATTTCAGGTTGTTTACAAAAACAATGACGTGAGACTTGAGTTGTCCAGGATGGCCAAGCAAGGTGACGCCAAGATGAAGATCCATGGTACTGTGGCCTTCAAGTGTGAGAATGTGGCCACTCTAGACCCCATCACTTTCGAGACGCCTGAGTCTTTCATCATCCTCAACAAGTGGAATGCTAAAAAGACAGGCTCCATCTCCTTTGACTTCCGCACCACTGAGCCCAATGGCCTTCTCCTTTTCAGCCATGGCAAACCCAAGCAGCAACCAAAGGATTCAAAGAGTCCTCAAACTCTTAAAGTGGACTTCTTTGCTATTGAGATGCTTGATGGGCATCTGTACCTGCTGCTGGACATGGGCTCAGGAACCACAAAGACCAAGGCAGTCAACAAGAAAGTCAATGATGGCGAGTGGTACCATGTTGACTTTCAGCGAGATGGAAGATCAGGTAACTGAAATCAGTAACAGTACACAGTATTTAGATGAATCACATGCATCAAAAATAGAAAAACAAACATGCAAAATGACAAAACATGAGCAAAGGAAGAAAGAATCTTCACCATTTGGACTGCTATATTTCATATCAACAAAATATGTGGGGTTGGGTGACTACCACATGACTTGCTAGCCTGTAAAATGGGAAAAAAGAGTCTGTAGACTCACAGAGCAGCAGAGCAGCACCTAGTGTTTTTACAGCAGTAGGTTACACCTTTACATGCCCTGACATCAAGCAGTGGTGGCACTTCTTTCAGTGATTTATTTCTTTCATGGTGCAGACAGTGCCCATCTCCAATCAAGTTTTCTTCAAGGCTCTTAAAATAACAAAAATACAATACTTCAGAAAGCTCGAAATTATACAGAGACACGCTGCTGCATTCTCTGTGTTTTCATAGCCACAAACACCCATATAATATGTGGTGCCTATGCACCTACAGTATGTCTGGCACACTGTTGCTAATGTTGGCTGCTGCTGGACAATGAGCTTTTCAATAGCCCTGTAATCAAACACAGTTTTCATTTTGTGCATCATTGTCCTCCTGGCATCAAAAATGTTTAAGTATGGTGATGAAGTAATCTGCAATCTGACTGCAGCCTTCTGCGGTGCCATCAAGAAGTTCTGGGAACCGGCTCTTAAAAATCCCAAATACATAACACCTACAGTAGTTTAAAATTTTCCCTACATTCTGTAGAAGTCCCATTATGACCACCTGCACTGTGCACTCTGTAATTTCACCATGAACATCACATTTGCACAGAGAGCAAACATCAGCTCCTGTTTCAAACTGACCTGAATTTTGTGTGAAGTATCATTGTTGGTAATTAGAGTTCTGGCTACAAACCAGCAGTTTTCATTTGAAAAATATTTTCACTGGATTTTCTGCATCATGAATTCATCTTCCATGGTCAGACTGTCATCATGGGGGTGTATTGTCCTTAGGCTCTAAGGGAGAACATTGAGTGGAGATCTGAGTGAGATCTGAACTGTGGCGTTGTGTCATTATGTGCTGGCATACTGACATCACAGCAGCACAACCTTTGCTAGCCACCTGTTTAATTGCCAGATTTGGCTCTGTCCTCTTCCCCAAAATTAAAACTCAAGTCGAAGGATGACTGTTTCAACACATTGGGGTAGATGTAGCGAGCATCACAGAATCCCAAGAACAACAGGACAGAACGAGACTTCCGCAGAACAATCTAAAAACAGCAGCTATGCTCAAAATAGTTTGGTGATGAATAAGAAAATGACCTTGAAGGCGAGATCAGATTTTTATGGGCCAATTCCCAGAACCCTTTGATCATACTTTGTACGCTACAATGCAGCATTCAGAAGAAACTTAGAGTAGGAGCTCTTTAGATGATTTCCCTGCAACATCTAATTTCATTTCTCATTTCTGTGGGGTCACAGTTTCTTTTTCCAAGAAAATAAATTATTCATTACCATACCAGGGTTGGCTCACCACTGAAACTTGACTATTTCTCCATACGCTGTCCTTATGCTTGTTATAATTATTTTTACACAGTTATTTTAAAATACAATTGGATAGTGATAACCCAACTTCAGATAGCAGTTATGTGTCATGATTCTAGACAGATATTTGCAACAAAATAACTTTGTCCCCTCTCGCAGTGTGTCCTCTAAGCCCTGGGTTGCCCTGCACTGGTCCCTGTTGATTTGCTTATCTAAGCAGCAATTTGTTAGTGTGAGCTTAGAGCCAAGCCCTTGCAATGTCATGCTGCAAATTAGATATACCCCTTGACCATGTTTTCCACTCCATCTCAAGAGGTGGAAATTAGATTAACTGTTTCATTACCCCCCTAAGCAAGTCTGGTTTGAAGTTCTAAATTGAGCTAGATGCAATGTTAAAATAGTGACAGTTTTTACACATTCAGCTCCATTAGTCATTGACAGGTTTACTTTGTAAAATTAGCTCCAATATGCTGTTTGAGGTGACACAATACAATCACATGTAGTAATAAACATTATGGAGTGCCTTCTGTTGAATTCACTGGAAGAAGAAAGCTGTGGGTATCTTCTCAAATGACATGAATCCAAAACACTTAGTTGCGGTACGCCACACTATAAGCAACATTGTCTTGCTAAATTAGATTTTTTTTTTCATTATCTGTGCAGTAACCCCCCCATCACCCTCCCCCACTTACTTCCATGCAGCACACACATGAACACACTGACACATGCACACAGAACCTCGAGCTCTCTCATCGAGCTCTCTCCACTCACTGTTCCCTCTGTCTACCCTGCCTAAGTTTCCATGGAAACAGGAGGGGGTCTCTCCCAGGACTGAGACAGTTACTGCACAGTGCTGTGCTGAGCTGTGCACTAATGACATTTCAGAGTAACTTTTCTTCCCCTTCTCAAGTCTTAGGCATCAACACTTACGCACTGGGTTGTAGAGGGGACACACAAAGGTCTCGGCAAAATGATGACCCCCTCATGTGATCAGACTAACAACGTGGCTTCAAATTGTGGAGCTATTTTTCACATTACCAGTGCTATTTTATTGTTGTCATTCTTTTAGTTTAGGTCAATTACACAGTTCTTTGAACTCTAAAATCTTCCATTCAGGTTTCTATGATCTGCACAAAGCGCTGTTGCTTATTGTGTGTAATGATGTGGGTACTACACCTGAAATGGACTCATTGGAATTTTTTGCAGTTTCTTTGTACTGCGTGGGTTTCGTGTTATTTCTATTTCCCTCGAGACAGATATAAAGTTTAATGGTGCATTAAATAGCAGACTTGTGCAAATAGAGTGACATCACAACTTTTTATCGTTCTTCTAAATGGAGATTTTTTATATTTATCTTTTTCCTTGAATTGTTGACACACTGATATCTTGGTTTAAAAGTTGAATTTGGAACCTAAATATAGAAAAAAAAATCCATCCATCCATTTATCCATCCATCTATCCATTTGCCTGCGGTTTACCCAACCACAATCGTGGGGGATAGGGAGAGCCTGTCCTCCTTTAAAAAAAATGAACTCATTTGACGTTGATGCAGGCACGTTTTAACCACCAGCCTAGTAGGTTGTCCGCTCTACCCCCTGAGCTACAACCACATTAAACGCTGATATGACTGACATAGCATGCACATGTAGGAATGCTCATTTTGGAAATACTCATATGGGTCTCTTTGGAACAAATGACTTTTATTGTCGTTCGGGTCGGAGGACATGCTGGATAGAGTATCAGCTGAGAGGCAGAGTACAACCTGGACAGGTAGAGGTTCGAAAGCAGAACACATTCCAGAGAATGAAAGAGCCAAAGTGTACCATTTAGTTAAGTCAAGGTTTAGTTCTATAGCACATTTAAGTTTACTCAGTTGGCTAAAGTGCTGTGCAGACTTTGCTATAATTAAAAATGACTAAATATGCTCTAAATATGCAATAAATCTAAATTAAAAACATAATCAAATAAAACAATAATAGAAATATAAAAGAGTGTTCTTACACTATCAAAAGCCAGGACATCCTGCATAACCAGAACTGAAAGCCAGTGAGAATAAGTAGTTTTTTTAACGGTGTTGAAAGATTAGGGGCTGCCATCCCAAAAGCTCTGTCCCCTCTATTTTTGAGCCTGAAACATCCCGGAGCAGTTGGTTTGTAGACCTCAGTGCTCTGGTAGAAGTGCAGGGCTGTAAAAGTTCTGTTAAGTAAGGTTTGGGCCTCTTAAAAGCAAAAAATAAAATTTTAAAACTGGATCTTGAAATGGACTGGAAGCCAGTGTAGGGAGGCCGCTACAGACGTGATGTGATCACACTGTTTCTTTTTAGTGGCATTTAGCCATGAGGTTGCATATTTCAGACCGCTCTCTCTCAGTTACAGCCCCTTTTCAGACCACTCTGGGCTACTATAGAAACACAGCAGCACAGCACGCTGGCCTCCGTGGATGACATGCTCTCTTTGTAATGGGCTCATTCTAAGCCCAGAGTTGTCAAACGATTGCTCACATAAAAGGTTGCAGCATAAAATGTTACCAAGGCTGCTAGTGCTGGTCCGTGGTGTTATTTTATGCAGCTCATGAGAACACCGTGGCTTCCTTGCATTTCATTCATCCACAGTTTATGTCATACTGTGATATAGCCGTATGATTCTAGACATTATACCAGACCAGGTTTTTCTAACTGTGACAAATAACTAGTGTCAAAGACTGTAACAACACAAAACACAGAAAAAAAGGTTGAAAGAATAACAAATGAGTAAATTGCCAAAATAAAGCCCAGTTCTCTGAACAGACACGTAAACATTAAGCAGGTGTTTGATGCGTGACCGTGAACCCTCAAACATATGCTAGCTCCCTAAATTGGCATCAGGCATCAAAACTGCAAGAACCCATGTTCTAAACTAAAGAAAACACAAAATTTATTGTCAGAAAATTAAATTAAAATAAATATGAATATAACGTTCTAGTTCTGCTAATTGAACCTTGTAAATCTTGCACACTGGTCCTTCAAGGTAACTTTCAAATGGAACATAGAAGAATTCACCAGTCCCCCGAGAGCGTGACTCATCAAACATATGGTATTCTCAGCTTTTCATCTGCGTGTCAGATGTTTTATTAATACACACCACCAAGCACATCACTCATAACAAAAGTGCAACACAACAGCCAGACATAATTATCTGCAGCCCAGTCCTCCGTGTGCAACACTTCCTGCAGCTGTAACAATGGTGGATAATGATCCCTGCCCTATTTAGTTTAGGCAGCTCTTCCTACAGGAAGCAAGTCTGCAAATGGACCCTCGCTCTCAGACAGCATCTTCTAAACTCAACGCATTAGAGACGCTAAGAGACACTCTGCTTTTAAGTGAGGGATTCTGGGCTGCAAGTGCTGTGGGTCACTCATCAGAGACATTACACGGACATTGCTGTGTTGTAGCCACGCTTCCTGCTAGGGCACACATGGAGCTACTTCACACATAAACATGCACACACATACAGCAAACAAACAGACGCATGCACGCACACTCTTATAGATAACATATTCCCCATCCACACAACCCACTCACGAGCTGCTCTTTCTACAGAGAATCCAATCACAGGGAGAGATTTGGCCGTATCGCCCTAACTGGATTGTAGTAATCCCCTGTCTAACATGTTTTGGGGATGTGTGAGTGGGGTTAGGGGACATCATGCCAAGTTGAGCCTGGCTGCTGATGCAGAAAGTGTGAGAGAGATCTGAGCTATCATTTGGACCCCTGCCTTCAGGTTTGATGATGGAGTACCACTTACAGGTCAGCCCACAGAGAAAGATAGAGAGAGAAATGTGGTCAGCACTTTTAAGTTGGCTAGAATGCTGATTTTTGTCATCATCATTCAGTCACATTTTTAGCCTTCTTTATCACTTTGATCTTTTGTAAATTCTGTAATCATTTTTCAGGACACTATTTACTGCTGTGTTCCCTCTTCTTTCTTATCTGTTATCATGTACCCCTCCCTCATCCTCTTTCCAGGCGTCTTTATCTCCATGTTCTCATCTTGTTCGGTATCTCCCCCTTTTTAATTTTAGCATTCACAAGACACACCCCCTTCCACTTTTGGCTGTTATTAAAATAAACATAAAGAGTCCTGTAATGTGTATGTATGTATATCCCTTGCATTTAGCGATGGCACATGCCCCCATGGGACTGTGTATTGCCTTCTGACATTGCGTAGCTTCACTGTGTTTACACACATTCTTGACAGGACGTTGACAAATAAGCACATCACTCTGACATGATGCCCAAAAGATGCTGATATCTTTCTTTCTGTAGCCTTACATCTGTGTTTGCTTTTTATGACTGCAATAACACTTAAGTATAGATGCCATAAAGTTTAAAGAGCACATTAACTTGATGATGACTTCTTCAGTATTTATTTTGTGAATCTTTATTCACAAAGTCCTATGCAAAAATCTTGAGCCAATCACATGTCTTTAAATATTTTTACTTTTAAGGAGCCAAACTTTCTTTCTCCAGGCTTTCTTGAGGTCTTTTAAAGTTTTTCGTTGGATGTTTTTTCCAGTTCATGTACCTGACCATTTTCAGAGAGTTTTTGTTTGTTAAGCCACTTAAAACTGACTTATGAATCATTCAGGCATAGAAAAAAAGACAATTATCTCAAGGGATGGACCGGCTTTGTGTGTGCCAGTTTTAAATTGTATCTTTAGGCACTTTGTTAATAGCAGTTTGTCACAAAAACACATAATGTGTTACCATTTCTTTGGCTGAATCTGTGAAAAATGTCAACAATAACACAGTTTAAGAGGCATAAAATAGTATTTTTGCATCTTGGCATGCTGCACAGTGTGTCCTTAAAAAGTCTGAGGAAACCGCAGAAGTGGATGATGAAATAAGAAATGAAAGGCCAAAGAAACTATCTACAGCAGATGAACATTATCTGAAAGTCATGTCCTTAAGAAAAATGAAAAAAAAAAAAAACTCAGCGAAGACCTGATGTAAAAGATCCATCTACTGTCTGCCAAAGCCTTATCAAAAATGGTTGAAAGGGAAACAGGTAGAAAAGGTCGAGGTACGCAACAACTGGACTGAAAATCAGTGGCAACAGGTTTTATGGAGTGATGAATCCAAATTTAAAATTTTTGGTTCAAGTTGTTATCAATATGTACTGTAGGAGGTCAGGAGAGCGATACAACAGTGAGTGTCTGCAGCCACTGTAAAACACAGCGGAGGCTCTGTCATGGTTTGGAGCTGCAGTCAGTGGTGTTTGTCAAAATGATCAGACTTTGATCCACAATGCAACACCATCTGGAAAGCATCTGATTGGCAACAACTTCATTTTTCAGCACGATAATGATCCCAAACACACTGCCAAAGCAATAAAAGCATACCCTATCAGTCAGGGTGGGATCTTCTTAACACAGAACAGAACAAAAGGCAGCAAACATCTAAAGAAGATCTTTGAGTGACCTTTAAGAAGCCTGGAGAACTCTTCCTGAAGACTACTGAAAGAAATTACAAGAAAGCTGCCTCAGAGAGCTCAGGTTGTGTTGAGAAATAAAGGTGGTCATACAAAAAAATACTTTCAAGCTTATTAGAAATTTGCAAACTCTGTTTTGTCTTATTATACTGTATTTCCAATTATCGTTGCACGTGTTTCACTGCATCTACAGTATTCCCCATTTTCTTAGCAAAATATTAAAAAATGGGGTGGCTCAAGACTTTTGCACACTATTGCATTCACAGAAGTAATGTTGCAAACCGGTTCCCTCAGCTGCCTGTCATACTGTGAGATCTGTGTTTGTGTGTGTGGATCCTTCTCTCACAATGCACACTGACCGCACTGATGTTCATTCTTCAGCCGGGCACCTGCTCTACTCAGAGAAAAGTTTCCTCGCTAATGAGTTTGATGTAGTGAGCTCGTTAGCTGTAACCTGAAGGGAGCTGTTCTGGCTGCATGACGGGTGGCCTATGCCAAGTGTGCAAAGCTTGGAAGTCTCAACAGCTGTGGCTGGAGTGAGCAGGGGCAGTGGGTGGCGGCAGGAAAGTGCAGGAACAGATGCCTGGGGCCAAGACCCTGAGAACAGAGCTGGAACATGTTAGTGGAACCCGGTTAATCATTGTGCACTAGGTCCTTAGCTGTCTCTCTCAAACAGTTTTGCAAGAAGGCTGGCTCACCTTGGCTATGAAGAACATTCATAAACAAGATTATTATTAGCATATGGAGCGATTTTTAACTTTTTTTTTTTTTGGTTATGTGGCAGCGTGCCTTTTGATTTAAAGACTTAGTCAAAGCAAATTTGCTTAGAAAGAAAAAGAAAAAAAATGAAATGCAGATATTTATTATATGTATAATTAATTGTGATATGTACATTCATGCATGCTAATGGTAGCTGTAATGAAATGTGAAATGCCCCATTTAATATCTAATGTGTCTCTAAAAAGTGCCAGGCAGCCCTGCTGAAAATTCAAGTGTGGCTTAGGGCTTGTTTCCCCAACATAAACACTTTGACTAGAAAAGTAACTTGAAAGCTACGCTCCTCTCCCACATACAGTACAAGCATTAGGGTTTTGCCATTTAGCCCATGGCAATCAGCTATTAGTTTGTTCATATCTGCCATGGCATGCATCTGCCACTCAAAATGCAAATTATGACTCTATGGCAATTTTATTTTTAAGCATCCATCCAGGCAGTGGCCTGCGTGGATCCTCAGCACCACGGTATATAGATTACTGGACGAGGATGCGGGCAGTGGAGGCAGCCACCATTAATTAAAGTCCACAATGGTTCCTGCACTGAGAGTAACAGATCCATATACAAATTAATCACCCGGTCTGAGTCCCACAGTAAGGCCTTCCTCTTCCACAGTTTTACAGTCCAGTCATGTCCGCTGTTGTTTACCGTGCTCCAGATCGAGAATTAAACCTGAATGAGAGTGATAAATCATGTTGGGAAACACACATGCTCTCATTGCAGGTTTATGTGTTTGAGAGGCAAACAGAAGGAGAGACGGGGCGGGGGGAGGGGGGGGGTCTGCCTCCAGTCCGTTAATCAAGATCAAAAAGATGGTTACGATGTTTTTTTGGGAAGGGTGGCTAAAATGATAGAGGGGGCAACAATTTTTCTTTTCCTCACTATTTTCTTTATGACCACTGCTTTATAGATAAGGGAGATTTATTATGGCAAATCCAAGGAAAATGGAGAGGATACTCTTAGGAATCCCAGATTAAGCTACTAATAGACTAGCTGCCCTGTGATTAATGTGTCTTATCAACTCTCATCAGTCATCCTAAATGAAGAAAATCTTGACCCTGTCCAGATGGATAACACTAATTAGGCTAATTTCTTCATCAAAACATTTCCAAATGGGTCTTCTTTGCATGTTTGTGGTCCTGTAGGACACAGAGGGTTTTTATTTTATTTTATTTTGGAAGCTACATGTTTAGCTACCTCAAAGCAGGTATGGAAAAACAACAACTTATTCTATCTGTGTTTTCATTTTTAGGTACCATTTCCATCAATACCCTTCGTACTGCCTACACAGCCCCCGGAGAAAGTGAGATCCTTGACTTGGATGACAATCTCTACCTCGGGGGTTTACCAGAGAATAGGATGGGGTTGGTGTTCCCCACTGAGGTGTGGACAGCACTGCTCAACTACGGCTATGTAGGCTGCATTCGAGATTTATTTATTGACGGACAGAGTAAAGATGTCAGACGCCTGGCTGAGATCCAGAAAGCTGCCGGGGTCAAGCCATCCTGCTCCAAAGAGCCTCCCAAACAGTGCTTGAGCAATCCCTGCCAAAACAACGGGATCTGCAGAGAGGGCTGGAATCGCTACGTGTGTGACTGTTCTGGGACTGGATACCTGGGTCGCTCCTGTGAAAGAGGTAGAACTTTGTTTTTGTCTCATTTTGTCTACCCAGCTGTTCAAATGCTTAAAATTTCTGTCTGCTAGGCGTAATCTTTGCCAGTGCAAAATGTTGATGATGCTGCACGGTGACACATTTCTTCCTCGCCATGCATTGTTTTCAGAGGTAGGGATGGGATCATAAAAGTGTGAATGTAATTTACATCAAAGAAAACCAGGAAAAGAGCGGTTCAATTATATCCGCCATGGATATAGTATTCTTTGTCTTTCAAGTTCAGGTTGAACAGTGTCAACACACAAAAGGCTGCAGGTGGTCTTTTTATCTAGGCTTATGGTTGAACATCACCAGCTCTCAAACAGCAGGTTGGTGGTAATTTAAGGCAGGAGAGAAACTGCAGGAGGAGACAGACAGACACAGAGATGCAGGCAAAATGAGTCAGGATACGGAGGGTTGATGTTCGACGATGCTGAGTGGCAGGTGACTGATGCACCACTGAGACACTGCTGGTCACGTCCACCATGCACACCAGCCTGTAAATTGGCTGTCTTCTGCTAAGCATTTGCCTCATCAAACCACTCGCTCATGACCAGACCTGGTGCAGAATACTTATCCTTCTGTCCTCCAAAGAAGAGAAATGGGAGAAGTGTCGCGCCGTGAAACCTTAGGTCTCCGTGTCTGACATAACCCTCATTCTGCTTGAAGGCTTTTTTTTTTAATAGTTGATAACTTTGAAATTAAAAGAACACTTTTTTTCCTGAGTGGTGTTTCACATCGATAGTGTCACTAATTGTGGCATTACAGCTAATATTCACAAATTTTTCTGAAGTAAAAGCTATAATTGCTTGAAGTTAGCCCAGAGAGTGTCTTACAAAACTGGCCTTACCACTCCACTGCTGTTTTTTTTCCTTCTTACTATTTTAGTATTTTGTTTCCTTTCTATAGCTAGCTGAAAGGGAGAAAAAAGAAGGAACATTCTGTGCTATACAATAAGTGTATAGGAAGATTTTTAGGTGTGTCTTCAGGGGACTGTGAGATTCAGCATGGCCCTGCGTTTCTGCACTTTCAGCTTTAGTTTGTTTGTCTTTTTGATCAAAGTATTGCCCTTTGACATCTTTGGCTTGAAGCAGGTTTGTTTAAGACAACAACCAGCTGTGTGTGGAATCCTTTGCTTGCTAATATGATCTTGGATTTCATTACTGTATATAATAAGACTGAGTGAATAATTTGTCAGTTTTATAGGTTTTTCATTAAAGAATATTAACTTATATTAATAGCCATAGATTTTAATGAAAGAGTTATTTAAATTCAGTAAGCGATAAGTGGCCTCATATGATATTTTCATATTGGTTTAATTAATTTATAGCAATGTAGTAAATCAGACAAAAATGGATATTCCTATAACTGTCACAGATTTGAACCTGAACCAAGATATAATTTGCAGAATATCCTGTAACTAAAATTGCCCTTAAGTGCCAAAGCATTTATATTTCAGCAGTATACGCAGTCATGAAAATGCGTGAACACATTTAACATATGCATAATCAAGGCAAATGTCAAAAAAGTGCCCAAGCATGTGACACTGTTATCACAGAGTGATGCATCTTCGCAGAAACAGGAACAAGAACAGGTTCTCTCATCTGAAAAAAAAAAGAAGAAGAAAAAAAAAGAAAATCAGCTGCGGTTGGAATGCATCACATCCCACACAGTTACATGTGTCAGCTCTACACGTGCTTTTTCTTCCTGCGCCTCTATGCTTAAGTCATTTGCTTCATCAAACGGCATTGCCAAAATCCATGTAGTGGGATGCAGAACGTATAGTTGGAAGTCCACGGATCAAACTGTTTAGCGTGCGTTTTAAACTGAACTTTTACTCTGAAATGTAAGCAAGTATCTAAAGAGTCACAGCTTGTCTTTTTGTAAACTTGTATGGTGACAATACCCCTGAGCTGGATCGAGAAAAGTAGAAATGCATTCTGGGATGCTTCCAGTCTGTAACCCCTTGCTTATGTACATCATTTACACTTTAAAACTGACTGGGAAATAAATAAGTTATTAGGAATTAGTCGCCTGAAAAACTTAATTTTGGACTCCTAGCAGTCTTCTGGCTAGGGGAGGCAGTTTCTGTTGTGAGTCTTGACATTGGTGGGGACGGAGTAAGTTATTATATCCCGCACCCCCGGGGGGGGGG
>JAVDPK010000722.1:395536-416317 GCA_034780415.1 Cichlasoma orientale
AAACTCTCTGTTATGGATATGTGTGTGTGTGTGTGTGTGTGTGTGTGTGTGTGTGTGTATGAGTGAGTGAGTGTGTGTGTGTGTGTCTATTATGTGTGTCTGTTAACCACTGTTTGGACTGTCCTGCAGGCAAAGGTCCAGAGACTATTTTTGCGGGTCAGAATCTGAACGATAATGAGTGGCACACAGTACGTGTGTTCAGGAGGGGCAAGAATTTGAAACTGACCGTAGATGATCTTCCACCTGTGGAAGGTACCTTATCCTCTCTTCCTTTGATAGAATATAATCGTTTTCTTCACTCGGATAATCCATAGCATGCTTTGGGAGTGTGCTTGTTGTACAGTGCTGTAGCAGAGCACTGCTTTGCTGATCAGGAAAAAGCCATTGATTGTCTACATGTATATATAATAAAGGTTTTTTAATCCATCTAAGATCAATTATTGTTGTTTGTAAGTAAAAATATATATTTTTTAACGCATCTGTCTGGAAATAATCTCATATAGACAATTAAAATTGCTACCAAAATCAAAACTAAAAATGGTGTGCTGAATTTTGTCATGGTTTACGCATTCGCCCTAAAAGTGAAAGATCTCCGGTTCGATTCCCGGAGGAGACAAAAATCTCTTGGGATCTGCCAAATCTAATCAGCTGTGGCGACCCTTGTTAATAAGGGAGTACCCAAAAGTAGCTCATCTTTTTACTTAATTTTGTCACTGTGGTATTACCCCACTGAAATCCAAGATATTCTTTATTTTATAAGAAAGCTATTAAGATGGACTGTCTGTGGGACCTTGTTTATGTTTAGCATTACAAAAAGTACAGGAGTAATTTAGTGCCTGTTTTTTTTTTAAATCTCTGCACAGAATATTTCACTATGTTTTCTTATGCAATGTACAAAAAGTACAGAAAAAAATTTCAACAAATTTCTGTTTTCTTTTTATTAACTGCTGTATTGTCCTTGAAGGCAGGATTTTTTTTTTCAGTTTATACTGGAAATCAGTGTGAACGTGGTGTCATGGTGAGAAGATCTGAAGTGCCCCTTTAATTGTCAGATATCCCCAATAACGTCCTCTCTCCCCTTCCCACTTCTACCGATCAAAGGTCAAATGGCAGGTGACCACACCCAACTGGAGTTCCATAACATTGAGACGGGCATTGTGACAGAGAAGCGCTTCATGTCCATGGTGCCCTCCAACTTCATTGGCCACCTCCAGAGCCTCTCCTTCAATGGCATGGCCTACATAGACCTCTGTAAAAATGGTGACATTGATTACTGTGAGCTCAATGCCATGATTGGCTTCAAGAACATCATTGCTGACCCTGTCACCTTCAAGTCACGCTCCAGCTATGTGACTCTCACTACTCTGCAGGCCTACTACTCCATGCACCTTTTCTTTCAGTTCAAAACCACCTCCTCCGATGGCCTCATTCTGTATAACAGCGGCGATGGAAATGACTTCATCGTGGTGGAGCTGGTTAAAGGGTAAGTGGACGCTCCGCTGTCATGCTTGAGTATAAGTGTAGAAACTTTGAGTGAAGTGGCATCCACAGGTTGATCTAGCAACATTTATATCTGTCAACAAGAAGTGCTTTAACTGTGGGAAACTATTAGATATCCTGTTATTTCCTCAGTAGATTTGACTTTTTGATGTCATCGGTGAGTTTTTTGTGGTGCACCAAACCTCTACACAGACACATTTAAGAAAATATGCCTGAGCAGTGACGTTTGACATAGTGTTGGTGGTGCTCATGTTTTTGCTTGGCTGTTGTAGCTGTCAGTGCTACACTTGTTATAAAAGTCTCCTTTTTTTTAAATTTTTTATAGACATTCTTACATTGGTAACGCAAACCTACCTGCCAACAGGTGTTTAGTCCAGCAAACATTCAAAGCAAAAACCATTAAACTGTGCCGATCGAGTTTTATACTAGTGTAGGTGATGTTTATTTGAGCGGTAATCTCCATAAATTGGATTATGATTTTAATAATGCAGCCCTTCCCACATAGGACAGTTTCCAAACTGAAAAGAATTCTTGACAGCTTTTTTTATGCCTTTACTTCAAATTCTTCTCTTATCACCTCTATGCCAGAATATTTACTGAAAGAGCTGTCGGCTATTACTGTTCTTTTTAATCTTCATGAAATACCCAACATAAAAGGGAATCAACTACACAAGGGTGCATCACTTATTGCCAGAATGCAGCTATAGAATAACCTTCTTTTAAGTAATGCCTTAAGTTAGGTTTTCCTAAACATTGATATCATATATTTTAATTAAAATGAGCGTGCAAATCACAAATTGACTGTAAAACGAATATTTTAAGGCTGATTTGTTCAATGCAGTCTACGGCCCTTTGTTGTTTCTTCTACCTGACAATTATTTGCCTTTTTCAGAATCTTATATATTTACACTTTTGAACACGCACGCACACCAACAGCAACAGCCCCAGTTTTTAGATATGAAGTATATTTTTTATAATTAATTGTACTGCTGCTGTTAATGTTAAAATCTACTGTAATAAATAGCCTATGAAAAGCACATGGCGAGGACGCGATATATAATTAATATAGTATGTGAAATGTGAAATTAGCAGATATTTAATGTGGTTAAATATCTGCTTCCAGTTATCTGCACTATGTGTCTGACTTGGGGAATGGAGCCCACTTGATCAAAGGCAACTCCAATAAGCCCCTGAACGACAACCACTGGCACAATGTTATAATCTCCAGGGACACCAACAACCTCCACACTGTCAAGATTGACACCAAGATTACCACACAGACAACAACAGGAGCCAAAAACCTGGACCTGAAGGGTGTGTACACATACACTCTCTGCAACAGGGATAGAATAAAAGTATATTTCTGTCCCTGCAGGTATAGTCTATGTGAATGTTGCCGCTAAAGCTAATTATTAGACCTTAACGTAACGATGAGTGCCAAAAAGATACAGTACATAATGTGAAAAAAATCATCTTTACACTACTTCGTCTTGATTATTAAATGTATCAGGCCAAATGCAAAAGGAATAAAGGTAACATATTGTTTTAGTCTTGAATTTTTAACCTTTTTTATTAATTTAAATCAAATGATACGTTTTATATTCTGCATTTGTATCACCTACACATTAGTGACTGTAAGGTTGCACCAGCAGGGTAAGCCCAGCAAGGGTGCGCGGGAACAATGCCTGGCCCTTGCTCATTAGCAGCACTTGCGTAGGTACTCTTGAGCAAGAATTACGCATTAATCTGTTCTACAGCTGTCATTAACAATCTGCATATGTTCATTAAATAAAAGGCCATTTGTGATTAGCAGACCAACCTTGAATTAAAGTTATTTTAAAGAATTATCATTTAATAACATAAAAGGCCTGTAAGGAAACTGGAGTGATGGGTGTTCTACCTTGAAGAGTGTTGTAATTTTCCTTATCAAAAACTGTTAATGAAACAGTACAAACATAAAAGATGACAAATGTCTGGCTGTGGACATGACCAAAAAACATTTAATTCAGCACAATTTAAAAAAGGGTTCTAAAGCAAGACATAATTAACCTCATGTACTCTTCCACTCCAATCAAGCAATTCACACAACTGTTACTAATGCCTGTGACGTTCAGTTTAAAATACTCGGGAATGTTTTTTCTATGTCCACTAGGGGTCAGTATTGCCATAGTTCTCATTTCCTTACAGGTAACCTTTACGTTGGAGGGGTGGCTAAGGAGATGTACAAGGAGCTGCCCAAACTGGTGCACGCCAAGGAGGGTTTTCAAGGTTGTCTGGCATCAGTGGATCTGAATGGGCGGCTCCCAGACTTGATGTCAGATGCTCTGGACTGTGTGGGACAAATAGAGAGAGGATGTGAAGGTCAGTAGTCTGTCCACAAAGGGAGTCCAATAAGGGAACTTAGTCGGTCGATGATGATAAATCACTGTCAAGCTCAGTCAGTCAAAGCTCAGGTGTAAATCCTGTTGTTTTTCCTCTTTATTCAATTGTTTCCCCCTTATTTTCACAAAACCTATTTTAAGAGGTCATTGCAGAGCCGCACAAAGCTGCTCAGTATTCCCATTCTCTTACTTGTCCGAGAAGAAGACACGGTCATTGAAAAGCACACCCACTGAGGCACCCACACTGGCAACCTGTGGCACATAATTTAACATCCATTAAATGTGTTAGTATTCTGTTAGAATGCATCAAACTCCGACACTTCTCCACGGGCAATCATTTCTGTTTCACTTGGCCATAATCTGCTTATTCTCTCTGCCATTTTTGTACTGCGAGTGTTATTTCCCATTTTACCCCCATTCTGTTTTGCTCTATGTATGCTTGCTGGATCTGAGAGTTTGCCAGAAGCAATCCTTTTGAATTATGTATGAATCCTTTGTTGCATGCATAAATATCATTTGCCCAGTCTAATATGTGCAGCATATCCAGAGACAATATTAGATTTATTTTCCAGCATCAGTCACTTAGTTTAATTTCACAATTCATCCGCTCTTTTTCTATCGAGTACGCGGCTTCTGAGCTTTTCATGTTTTGATATTACAAATGTAATCAAATTCATCTCCTTGTGCAGGTCTGTCAAACTTGTTGTTTTCATTTTTTGGCGACACAGAGTCAATTGAGGGTCTTAATGGAAACGTTAAGACATTTATTGGATTGTGATGATGAAGTCACTGGGTGACATATACTTACTTATATTATAAGTTGCTAATGAATAATGCTGGGATAAGAAGTATTAGGTTTTTTCTCAACAATTTTACTGAAAAAACAATGAAGAATGTGCGCTCACGTCCTTTAATAACAGCAGTTGCTTGGTATTACTTTATATTGCTGAAGCCATTTTTGGTGAAGTTGCTTTAACAGTTTAGCTCAACTTTCATTACATAGTATAATTTTCCACCTCTGGCTCCTCCTGAGAACAAACATCCCTCCCCTCGTCTCTCCTTCTTCAGCACTCTGTGTTTTTGTTACTCCATCTCTGACATCTCGCTGCTTTTACTAACAGCTGGTATACTTTGCCTTTTCCTTTCCTGTTATTTTGCTGACAAAAGTTGCATTGATGAAAGCTGACTTGCAAGGTAGATAGCTTTGTCTGTCTGATAAAGAGTCTGATATCCCTCCCCGTGTGCGTCTACAATATATCTACCCTCTAACTATCTGCTATCTCTACCTCCACAATTTCCACATGTCCCAAAACAAGATGACTGCCTACTGTGCCATTCACCCACCAACTATATAGAATGGCCTTAAGGCCCATAGGAATACAAGCATCATTAATCTTGTATCAGAGTCTATGGGGCTTATGTGTGGATTTGCACTCACATATTGGATGTTGTTTTAGTTGAACTTTTCTTTTCACTGTGGTTATTTGAATTGTTTGTTCACTGTTATACGTATAAGGGGATTTTTGTGCATGCCTTCTAATGGTTTGAAGAACAAAGATTTATCCCGCATGGATTTCCTCTTGAAATATTCAGCTTTTGACCTTAAAGTTGGTCACTGTAATGTTTTACCTATAACTGATCTTATTAAGCCCAGTGTTTCCCATTGCTGTATTTGTATTCCTGTCTCTGGCACTCTATTTCCACTTTGTTAGTAGGAGGTGTTTCAAGCAACGGGATTGGGTCTTTCAAGATTTAACAGTTAAACAAACAGTGAAATTAGGCACAAAACAAATAGAAACGCTGGCCAGTAACTAAAGTCAAATGCATTTTGAAGTATACAAAGCAATATTACTTATAACTCAAACCGTTTGGGGGACAATCATATGATATAGGGGTAAAAATTCTTATGGAAATAAAATAGGAATAACCTTTCAGGAGATGTACAGTGCAAAATTCTTGAGCCATGCCTCATTTCTTTATATTTTGCTTGCAAGGAGCCAGACCTTTTTTGTAACTGTTTAAAATGATCTTGAGCAATAGTTCTCCAGGCTTTCTGGTCTTTCTTTAGACATTGACTGCTTTTTCACTCATTTTCAGTCCAGTCCTTGTACCTGAACATTTTCAGAGGAATGGTTTTTTTTTTGGTTTTTTTTTTGTTTAATAAGCAACTGAACACTGACTTATGAATCATTCAAGCTTGAAGAAGTCACCTAACCTGTGTTGTCTACAAATAACAGACAACTTAGCAAAGAACCAGTTTTAAATTGTCTCAGTTGTATTAATTGTAGGCACTTTATTATTAGCCACCTGTCATAAAAACACATAATTTGTTCACATTTTGTAAGTTGAATTTACAAAAATATGCCAAAGAAATTTTTTTCATTTCCAAAGGACTATTAGTCAAAAACCTTGCATATCTCAGCACCGTGTGCAGTTTCTCTTTAAAAATTTGTGGAAATTGAACAAGTGGAGGACAAAAGTAAAAGTGGCAGGCCTAAAAAAACTATAGAACAGAGGAACAGCATCTGAAAGTAATATCCAAATGGTTCAAATCATCATCAGTGTGTATGGAGGAGGTCAGGCGAGATGTACAATAGTGTAAAACACGGTGGAGGCTCTGCCATGTTTTGGGACTGCATTTCAGCCAGTGGTGTTGGAGGTCTTGTCAATATTGATGGAATTATGAATGAAAAAAAATTCATCATCAGATTTTTCCACTACACTAAACGCAATACCATCTGGAAAGCCTCAGATTGGCAAGAGCTTCATTTTTCAGCATGACAATAATCCCAAAACCCACTGCCAAAGCACGAAAAGTCTAACTGGATAGAAAAACACACAATGGAACACTATCAGTCATGGATTGGCCTCCCCAGTTGTGGGATCATCTTGACAGAGAACGGCGCAAAGGGCAGCCAGCATCCAAAGAAAAGCTTTGAATGTCCTTCAAAAAGCCTGGAGAACTATTCCTGAAGACTACTTAAAGGAATTAGAAAAAGCTGCCTAAGAGCGTTCAGGCTGTGCTGAAGAATAAAGGTGGTCACACCAAATATGGACTTTAAAGTTTGTTCTGACTGTGCAAACTCTGTTTTTGCCTACTGTATTTCCATGTATGTTTGCACAAGTGTCCATAAATCTGCATCATTTTTCCCAGCAAAATAAAGAAATGAGAAGTGGCTCAAGATTTTTTGCACACTTCTGTAGATGAGGTGTAGTATAGTAGAAAATATAGATAAATACACCAATATGTATATAAAATGTGTATCTACAATAAATACATTTATTATGCAAATATTTGATATCAAGGAGAAAACTATTATTTAATATGGTACATGTGAAATTTACCTTCCACAGTTTTTTTTTCTAATGCCTTGATTGAACACCCACTTTCATAAATTTAAGGGGAACGCTGTGACTCCCAAATTAGACAAGAGGAGCCAGGTTGCCTTTGAGGGCCTCTACTGAGGCACAACAGAACTCCCAAAGACAAATCATTGTGCTCCAAACAGGATCTGCTGAACACGACCTTTTTAGACCCTCCCAGAAGGCGAGACTTCACTATATCAAAGGATTTGCTCTAAAAACAGACATTTTGGCAGATTTTTTTTTTTTTTTTTAAACATGTTTATATATATTCAGACAGTGCATTAGCATTAGAAATGAAGACCACTGTCTGCTCAGCTCGGATTCATGCTCTGCTACATCAACAAAAGACAGACAAATTGGAACACTTAAAATGAATAACTGTGTATGTTAAATTTTTTGAAATTATTCTAAGTATTCCATAGCACATCTGTTTACTTCACTCGTGAGTCAGTCACAAATTAGGATGGATTGTAGCTGTGATATATTAGGGACATTATGAAAGATTTAATAAGCAGTAGAATAATTTATATACCGTGTAGTCAGAGGATTTTTTTTTTTTTTTTGTATTCCGAGAAATATTTCAGAAATGTTTGCAATCAGGAATTCATTTTTTTTCTCATGTTGCTGAATGCCTTCCTGCATTATTCAACCTTGAGTGGGGTGCAGCAAATGCTGAAACTATTAACCAGTTACCATAGCTACTCCTGAGTCTGAAAAGGCGCTACTGTGGCTTCAATATACAGTATTAAAAAAAAAGTGTAAGAATGCAGTTGTAATGTTTGTTTCTCTTCAACTGCTGTGCAACTGCTTTTTTTTTCTTTTTTTCAATCTCTCATGAGTAAATAACTAAAAAAAACAGTGCAGTGATAATAACTAAACTATCAAAAAGGTAGATTTGTTACACAAGGGTTATTACGGCTGTAAAAGGGAGGACTGCGTGTACTGCTGATTGTTTAGATTTTATGTCATGACTCATCCATATACTGTAGATCCTGATATTGATAATACTAATTACCTGTAATGTTTTAAAGTTGCTAGACTAGTTTGTATGTAAACTGTCTAAAAATAGATTGTTACAAAATAAAATGTTTCATAAACAAAAAAAAAACATTTATGCATATTTACATATTTTCCTTTCTGCTCACATTTTAACATTAATTGAACTAAAAAAATAGCCAGGTGATACAACTTTTCTCATAACAGCCATGAAATAGTAGGTAAACACACATGTCGCTAATGGCATGAATAATGGTTCTGTTCTATTTAGGTAATTAATTGCTTAATTAATGTGATCACTAACACCTGTGTTTGCCTACTATTTCATGTCAAAGTGCAGCTGCTGTGAAAGTATCTGTGGAGGCCACACAGCTGTATGCTTGTAGGGGATGAACACACTGGCAGTAGAATGCACAGGCATGAAGATTAGACACGTTTACATGAAGCACCAGTACACTGCAGTTTAAAAGTACATCAACCACTGCACCTGAAGAAATGAGCATTCTTGTCTTATGGTGACATTCACAGCTGGAAATGTTGTGCATTGCAGCTTATCAGACTGCAGATGCTTAATACAGGTGTACCACACACTCAATCTGATTAGCCGTCTTCACAGGTGGTCAGAGGCAGGTGATGATTAGGGAGAAAATAAATAAATAAATGGATCACATTAATGTCATGCTTAAATGTAAAAATATGGAATGCAATAATTAAATTACTAATGGAAGTCTAGCCCAAGCATTAAAACGATTTACATACTTTTGTCACTTTGGGTCGAGCTTTTGGTTTGACTGAATACAGTTCAGTTCATTGCCGCCTGTCACAGGATTTGTAGGAAGAAGCTAGTACAATATGTTTGTGTTGTGTGTGCTTTAATTTGAAGAAGCCTATTATTAATATGTTTAACATTTAATTTCAATGTAGAGCTCATTGGTATTAAACTGATATTTAAAAAGTTTCTCACCAGATTGTTATTTGTGTCCATATCCAGGCCCCAGCACTACCTGCCAGGAGGACTCATGTGCCAACCAAGGTGTGTGTCTGCAGCAGTGGGAGGGCTTCAGCTGTGACTGCAGCATGACGACATTTGGAGGACCACTGTGCAACGACGGTAGGATTCCCCCCTTTTTTTTGGTTCCTCAAGTTTAAAATTTGTCTTGTTCTAATTATTAAGTCTGAAAAGTATGATGTAATCGCTACTTTTGGCATACTTTTTTTAATTGCTCCATGCTATTGGGTGATTTTTTTTTTCACCATTTCATTTCCTTGTGAGTCACACAAAAATAAACTGCCCTATACACATTTCACAGTATTAGATGGATAATTCATTCCATCTGTTAACCTAATTGAACGCGGCCAAGAAAATCTTGGTATTAGACATTTTAAAGGTGGGTGTTATCATTAACAGGAACGCCATTTTTATCTCTTGCGTTCACACAGCCTTCAGACTCAGGCTCATTATTGTTTCCTGTTTCCTTGCTATATCTGTGTCCTCATGGAGCACATAGCTTGCCAGAAACATGCTGCACTTGTTTTGTAAACTCTCCCAGCGAACTTAGTAAAAACCCAAACTGTGCTGGGTACTGCAACTGCCGAGTAATATGCCGAAACTCAATTAGAATGAATCTTGACACGGTTTTTATTTCAGTGGCTCTGCTTTGAATAGGTCGTCTTCACTGGGGGAGGCGACAGCTGCTGCAACTTTGTAGGGCGGAAACTTTGACATACAGCATTTGACAGTTTAGTGAAAGCTCATTAAAATTTGAGATTTGTACCACTAGAGGGAGCAGCACATTTTGTGTTCTGATAAACAGAACATCAATATGTCAAAGACGTAAACAAATGCATCACGCAGTGAAAACATATAACAGCGCTTGCTGTTTATTGCAGTTTTTACGGAACGCATTCATACATCAGGATTACCGCGAATAATACATGTGCAAAGCAATACACAATCACATGCACACCCATTAAAACTATTTGAGCCACATGATGCGATTTAAAGTTCTGTGTTGTGAATTTTGCTTAAAGATGGCTAAATGGACTTTGGGTTTTGTGCTTGTCAGTGTTAAGGTTTTGGGCGAACAAGGGTAATGTCTGCTCCACCTTTTGAAAATGGGCTACTTCCTTATGCAAAACATGCATAAGGGATTTTTGTTTGGTCATTATTTTCTTCTGCAGCAGTTCACACAGTGAGGGGTGAATGAGCAAAGTGCTGAACTGCATTAAGGCGAGAGGAGCGGAGTGGGCACTCTGGAGATGACACAAAAGCAGAGGAGAGAGCACCATAAATGTTAATGCATTCTGTGTCACATCTACCTGCTTGATAAGACCCTGTCTTTTGTTATCAACTGAAAGTGTTAATAGATTCTCATGCAGCCTTATACCCCGAACATATCTGCAGCCAGAGATAACACTAAAAGGATTCTTCTGTCCATGATATGTTTGAGGATAGCTCGTCCTGATCCTGGGCCCTCCTTTGCTTGTTCTATTCTACCTTTCGTTCTTCAGACCGTGTTTGGATCAACAGAGGAAGCGGGGCTGTGCTGGGGGCACATTTCTGTTGGCGAACTCCGCGTGAACCTAACTTGTGTGTTAAAGGGAAAAGAAATGCAGCTTGGAACGTTTTGTTTTTTTTTTCCTTCTGTCATACATATTCATCCTGTTCAGACCCATAGAGCTCATTGACAGCATGAGGAGCAGGAAGACTCATGGGGCATGTTTGCATATATTATATCGGAGCAGAACTGCTCTACCTAAGTCTAGTTACTGTAGCTAGTCTCATTATTCCTACTGACCTGACAAAGCAATGGGATGGATGAATGTGTAGGCCCAAGGGATTTAATATGTAACCACAAAAACACACTTTCCAAGAAATTTCTTTCAGTACAGATGAACCGAGTTAGCTCCCAGAATAGCGATGCAAGGCGGCCCGAGTCTGCTGGAGAAAATCTGTGTGTGAGAAAAATGAAGCTGGAGATGGTTGGGTTTTATCTCTGTTGATGGATTGTCATGGGGATAGATGGGGAGGTGGCAAAAAAAAGGATAGAAGCATTTCTGAAGAACATATCACTTTTTTTTTTTTTTACCTGATATATTTGCATAAGCTGAAATGCAGGCAATTTACAACAAAGCGCTGGGCCTCTGTGTAAGCCACTTACTTGGGGAGCTCTGTGCATTTCTAGATATTTCTCCAGTAGCCAGTCTTGGCAACCTTCCTTATCACAAGGAGGGGGGAAAAAAATCACTTATCAGCTCCTAACCCCATAGCATTTAGCCAGGGTGAATTGTAAATGGATGACAGCAGAATACCATTTTATACCAAATTGAAAATCAACATCATTTTGATCCAAATACTTTGTGTTTTTGCTGTAAATAAACTATTCACTTCTTTATTACTGGGTGTAATCAGTTTTATAATGAAATGTTGTACGCTCAACATCTGATCTACAATATATATATATTAGTATATTTCTAAAGTGTGTCAGTTATTAAATGAAAAAAATATTTAAACATTGAGGTAGATGAACCAAAGTTATTAAAATCAAAAGAAATCAGCTTAGTCTAAGTGGCTGTAAGCAATTTATTTAAAGTCACACAGCATCTCTTGAGCCTGTCCTTAAAAAATATAGAAGTCAAAGTAAAATAATTTAACAGAAAGTGAGAAAGGGTATTGGATTTGAAATGCACTGTAAATTATCTTTTAAGACACTTCCCAACATGCTGACATCCTACGAAAACGTTTGTCCTTCTAAAAATCCTTTTTCCCTCTGACTTCTGAAGCTGCACATAGAGGTGGAACATCAGTGACTTGGCATCGTTTTTAAGCAAGTGGAAGACGTCAGTGTTGCCAACACTGATGTCTTCCTTGGCAAACCTAAGTTCCTACATTTAAAGGGTGTTTTTAGTCCCATTTAGGATGGCATTGTGTATCAAATTGAATCAAATTGACTCTTAAGATTTGAATTACTAAGATGTCTAAAAGCTTTGCTAGCACTGAATGCACTGCTTGTATTCACTCCATACACAGAATCTTTTTTTTTTTCTTTTCAGAGCATAGCATCATTTCTTGGCTGTGCTTTCACTGTTTTATGATAAAAGTATTTCAGCTTCAGAACAGCTCTGTACCTTTCACTTCAGAATGATTGGAAAGATGATGAAAACTATCTTCAGATCTTCTCTTTATCATCCTCCAAACAGTGATGTGCCAGTACTTTATTTTTCTTTTTGAATGAACTGTGGACATAGCACCATACAGTTGCATTCATGGAACCAGTTATCATGACTGGATACCTGCAATCGGTGTAATGCTTTCGAAGATGAATCAGATTCCTCTCTGAAAATCATCCACGTAAAATGAATTATGACGGCTGTGAATGGAGTTAAGCATGCATTTGGTCTTATTGCTACAAACTGTTTTGGTTGCCAGTGGGAATGAAATAGCGTTTGGAACATATTTTCTTAAGTGGCCCTGACAGAAGAGGCAGACTGCGTGTATCCGTGTGTGGTGAAGTCATCAGTGCCATTCTGCAAGTACAAACAGATGCTGATAACCAGCCAAAGCAAAACATTGGGAGCACCTTTCTTTAAGCATTTGTATGAGTTCATATTGCCACACTGCATTATGTCTTCTCTGTAATGGGATTTTTAGTAGTGCTCTAGTTTCAGTTCAGAAGCTGGCTTAGTGTGTGTGTGCGTGCGTGCATTGGGGGGGGCTTAAACTTCAGTCTGGACCTCCTGAGGGAGTGCGCCCGTAGTGGTCAAGCATCTGAGGGTAATGTACAGAGACAAATAGATTGGTGCTTGTTGTTTACCTAAAGTTGGTTGTGGAGCGGATACAGCAGGGGTATGCCTGGTCTTCACGCGATTTTTACCTTGCTTGGTTGCTCTTCTACTCTGTCCTGTAGCCATTAGTGCCATGTCAATATTGTATCAACAATCAAGATTGTATGTGGGTCTAGTCTTCATTGTCTCTGCCCAAGGGGCAAAGACACCCCCCCACTTGAACTGTAATGCGTCTAAGTCAGTGCTCATTCTTGTGCCTTTATACCTTGAGAATGGGCCCCAGGCATGCCATCAGATTGGTTGGATTTTATTTTAAGCACATGCAGAAGCACAAGAATCCTCTTTTTTTTTTTTGTTACGTGCTCCTTCTTTATTTTGTCTAAAGGCACACACCGACACTAAGTTGTTACATCACTCTACAAAAGCAAGAATTCAAATAAATATTAAAGACACAAGTCTACAAGGTTGCAATGGAAGGAATCTAAGAAAATCATAAAATGAATGATCTTCAGATTTTGCTGTGATTCTCCCGTGTCACAAATTTTGTAGCCATATTAGTCGGGAGCAGCACGTGGGATTTTACGTGAACAGTCTAAATCTTCGGGAAAATTCCTAGAATTGTTTTTGTTCTTCAAGCAGGGCTCTTTCAGAGCAGTTGTGTTTGTTTTTTTAGATTTACCATGCAGATAAATACACACAGTCAGGAAGCATTACAGACAGTTTGCCCCGTTCCTTTGTGCTGGCACACAGGAATATACCACTTAGTTTTGTTCCAATCAATACGAGGGGACACCAAGTCCAGTAGTGGGGCCAGGGGGATATGAGGTAGTGGAGTTAACAGCCTGCTGTCACATGGAAGTAATTTTATCTTTGCCCTGGATGCGTCTTTTAATGCAACTCAGAGAAACAAATCTATGAGTCTGAAAATATTTGGGCTTCATCTGTATTGAACGCTTGGCCTAGCTTTGAACAGCCATTGTGCCCCGAGATATAATAGAAGCAGTCTTAAGTGCCTCTGTGTATTCACTTGGGTAGCCATCCGCCCAAATGTGCATGCATGCTTGCAAGTATAACACATACAATTGATCGGTTGTAAGGCAGCAGAAGGCTTTTCAAAAGTTAGAATCATGACCAATCTCAATTATCAATGGGGAAAAAAATCTTTATACTTAACAAATAAAATATGTGCTTTTACTTACAAAAAAAGTTATTATCCTGTTCATGTCTACATATTTTACCAATGCAGCAGTGTATCAGAGTCATTTTGAGTGGGGCCCATCTTTCCCCAGTGAATAAATTTGCTGGTATTTTTTTTTTTTTTTTTTTTTTTTTTGTCTGTCATCAAATCTTATCTTAGTTTACAAGTGATCTCTGCATCAGAGCTCCTCAGAGCTGCCGGCTCCGTTCTTGTATGAAATACCTATTAAAACACATCACTGAGCCTAACTGTTTTACTGGGGATGTCTTTTCTTTACACAGACATGGTTACTGTAGTTTATCACTGCATTCAATCGCAGACGCCCAGTGCTCGCTAGAACAGTAAATGTGTATTAATCCGGAGCTGAAAATGTGCTATTTACGACCACTGAACCCTCGTCATCTGCAGCTTGTAGGTGTAACTTTTTTGCTGATAATAAATCAGCTCGGCCGAGTGCCTGAGATAGAATGATGTAGATGTACAAAGACAAACACGTTTTATGGGATTGTTAAGCTATTGAGTGGAGCAACCCAATAGTTAAGCATAACAAGGCAAGCACCTAATTCAAATCATTTTAAATTATGTTTTGTCTAGATGCACTCATTAAACTGTAAGCTGCATAGGAGGATGCTGATCTGCATCTACATGTATTCCATACCTTCTATTTCCAGATGGATACTAAGGCAGTGTGCTACTCCAGATTCCCATCACAGCTTATCGGTCTTAAAGAGGCTCTACTGTTTCGTCCTATTTTTGTTCTTTTTTTAATTTTCAATTATTCGTCCTCCACCTCCAGTTTCAATACGAGTGGTCAGTATCTGGCCTTATTATTTTCAGTAATTTTCTATGGTGATTGAGTATCTGAATTTAAATGGGTTTCTGTGCCAGGAAGCAGTTGCCATATGTGGGTAAAGGCTGTTGGCATGGAAACTAGGTCTCCTTTCCTTCCACCCTGGATGCTGTAACTTGTCTGTAACTTTGCCGAAGCAATGAGATCTCTGCAGGAAGTGGTGGAGAATAACTAACATCTTTTAGCTAGCTTGGGAGAATTTTGAAGTATCTTGAGTTTTACATGCATATACATGACTTAATAGCTCACTTGATTTATGGTAAAACAAAATACAGCTGTGAGGCTGCACGACACTAAATTAGTACATGCTGCAGATGCATGCTGGCACAGTGGCATTAGTATGTAGAGGAGCAGCAGTGCCAGACATATGTCAGATTGCTTCATAAACCCACACTGCTGTTCATATGTTGTTTTTTTGCGTGTCAGTGTACAGTATGTGGTGTGAATAGAGTCGAGCACAAGCATTGCACACATTTAGTTGTCTTCAATGTAATCTATGTTCTAATCACAATCTCATCGAGAACTCATTGCAGTGCAGTGGTGAGAACCTAATCTTTGAGGTGGTTTTTATTAATCGGTAGCCCAGAGGGGCGTGTTGACAGGAAATAAGGAGTTGTTGTTTCTCCACAACACAATACTAATTAAAGTGTTGATACAGAGTATCAGCTAAACTATCCTGCTGGGTGATACACTGACACTGTGAATATTCCCTTCTCTCATAAACACAGGCTATTGAACATGACACCCAGGGGAACTGTGGCAAGAAGTTAAAACATCCCTGAAAAAAAAAAAAAGTTTGCTTACTTGTTCTATTTAAAAACTTTTGATGGCTTCTATAACCGTTCTGTAAAGGATTTCACAGTCAGAATCATTTAATTGAAAAAGAAAAAATTATACTTTAACACAGCAAATTGCTCATTAAGACCCTGATGGATGTTGTATTTAAATTCACATTAAGAAAAAAATCTTTGGAGCAACTGAATGTACTATAGTTATATTGTTTAATGTATCTTTGAGTGTGTAGCTTAACATCTTTTAAAAGGGAAAGGTCACAGCTAACATAACTCCAGAAGCAGATAAAAGAATGAATGGATTCAATATACCGTATCTCAGTGAGTGAAGCAAATTTAAAGAAACACTCTACCGTTACTTGCTTAAAAAAAATCTAGCAACCTGTGGAGCAAGTGTTGAGCGTTAAAGACATTCCACTCTGAACACATTCGGTTAGTCTAACGGGGAAGTCTGCTGACTTTGATGTGTTGAGAAAATGCCATGATGGGTCTTAATGAAGTCTGAAGACTTGTCTGCACATCTTTTGCTTGCCAATAAAAGATAAAAGGAAAAAAAATACTTTATTGGTAGATGTGAGCCTTCGTATGTCGGAGTGGGCTTTGATTTTTTTCAGTGTTAAATTTTAGCATGATGAGCATTACAAACAAAAGGCTTCTTTTTCATTTTAATGTGCGTTGGCTATGCATGACTTTACAGTACAATCTCTTTTGTAGGATTTTGCTTAAAAAACTCAAAGATATATATACTCACTGGCCACTTGGTACTGTAGGTGCATCTTTTCAACTGCTTGTTAACTTAAATGTCATCCAATCATATGGCAGCAACTCGGTGCATTTAGATATGTAGACATGGTCAAGAAGTTCAAACTGTGCATCAGAATGGGGACGAAAGGTGATTTAAACGACGTTTATTGGTGCCAGATGGGCTCGTCTGAGTACTTCAGAAATTGCTGATCTGCTGGGATTTTTCTGTACAGTCACCTCTAGGGTTTACAGAGAATGATCCAAAAAAGAGGAAATATCCAGTGAACAGCAGTCCTCTGGGTGAAGATGCCTTGTTGATGTCAGAGGTCAGAAAAGAGTACCCAGACTGCTTTGAGCTGATAGGAAGGCAGCAGTAACTTGAATAACAGCTCATTTCAAGGTATGCAGAAGAGCACCTCTGAATGCACAACTAAACCTTGAAACAGCTGTTCGACATACAGTAAGCAGAAGAGCACACGAGGTGTCACTCCTGCCAGCTTAAGAACAGGAAACTGAGGTTACGTTTCACACAGGCTCACTGAAATTGAGCAATAGAAGATTGGAAAAAAATGTTGCCTGGTCTGATGAGTCTTGATTTCTGCTGCAACATTCAGATGGTAGGATCATTTGGTGTAAATAACATGTAAGCATGGATCTATCCTGCCTTGTATCAACAGTTCAGGGTGGTGGTGGTGTAATGGTGTGGGGGATATTTTCTTGGCACGCTTTGGGCCCCTTAGTACCAACTGAGCATCATTTAAACACCCCAGCCTACCTGAGCATTGTTGCTGACCATGTCCGTCCCTTTATGCCCACAGTGTACCCATCGTCTGATGCAGATGTGCCATGTCACAAAGATCAAATGATTTCAAACTTGTTTCTTTAACATGACAATGAGTTCGCTGTACTCATATGGCCTCCACAGTCACCAGATCTCAATTCAATAGAGCACATTTGGGATGTGTTGGAACACACATTACAAAGGAGATTCATATCATGGATGTGCAGTCGGCAAATCTATGCTATTGCTTCAGCATGGAACCTTGTTCACCTTGTTCAGTCAGTGCCACAATGGATTATGGCAGTCCTGAAGGCAAAAGTGGGTCCAACCCAGTACTAGCAAGGTGTAACTAACAAAGTGTCTAGTGACTATACATCATAGTATGATAGTACAGTATCATTTACTTAATTTGTATCCTGCAGGAACACATTGAAAATTCCCATTGTTTTCCATTTAGCTTAAACAAATGTAAACAAAACAAAACAAAACAAAACAAATGTTTTTTTGTTTTTTTTACTTTTTTTTTTAACAAGAAGAAATATTTTTCCAATACATTACAGGCCATATCCTGCAGTACAGCCACAGGAGCATCTAGAGCTTGTAAAATGCTGTCACAAAGCAAATGAATAACCTTGTCTCAAGAGGTAGTTTGCCAGCCATCTCCACAGCAAGCAAACAACTGTTTAGTATGTCTGAGCATTGCTGTGCTTTCCAAGTAATATCAACAATATGCACAAAGGTCTTAGACAATGCAGGTGCTCCTCTCTCTAGGGGAAGGTAAATAGAACTTCAGTTTGAATTGCCCTTGAACTAAGCTAACTTCCAAAGGTTTAACACACAAAGGACAAATTTTATGTGTGGCACTAATCAAATCCTGCCTTATCTGCAGACAGCAAGGGTGGAAAGCACACACAGATCAGTCACTGCCTTAGCCAAAGTGAGAACCAGCGATAGAGCTGTCCTGTTTGAATGGTTTAGAGAGGAAACCTGCTTAATGGGCTTGAAATATATTTCTGACTGGACATTTGGTGTAAGAGGCTGAAACCTCACTAGATAAGAGAAACTGTAGTAAAGTCCAGCCCCACATTGTTTTTGCGTGTTACAGAATTTCTGTAATCAAAACTGAAAAGACTTTAACTTTAATGTGAACTAATTGCAGCCGATCCTGTACTGATAGTATTTCTGGTATATTGGAGCATTTGGAATGAAGAGGATGCTACTGTATGTTTACTAAAAATCTCGAGACGGCATGAGGCCAATTCTAAATCTTCACTTTTGTAGGCGCACAAAAAATAAATTCAGAGATGCCTGCAGTGGCACTCTCTGCAGACAGTTCAAGTAACATCCTCTCATTTCTGTATGTGACATGCTTTTTATGAATATACATTACATTCTCTGCTTTAGGCCATTGGCTATTGATACACTTGGACATGAATGGCTCTCCATATGCTGGAAGGGACAGTGCTGGTTTTGCTTCCCACTGAATTTTTCCTTGCATTTACTTATCGCAGCGGAAAAGGCAAGCATGTCTTGTCATTACAGGTTTTCTTCACTCAGGTTGCTAAATATATAATATATAACCTGACTTACTTACAAGGAGCATTGCATTACACACGTTTACTGGAATTTTGCATTGGACATTCATTCTGAAGCTGCACAATTGATTTTGAGCTGGCCAATTATTTTGGTTGATACCACCACCAAAAGCTCACTATTTTGCCAAATAAACTGGAGTCTTCCCAGGCTCAGTTTGTGCTTCTGGGGGCTGATGTGACCACAAGCAAGTCCTTGCAAAGTAAAGGCATTGAGTCTGTAATGAATTATTTGACAAAAATTGTGCATTTTCTTATTATTTTTTAACATTTGATAGACAAGAACAGCATAGCACATGCGCCGTGCTGTAAGCAGAAAAGCTGTGAGTATGAAACTTTATGGAGTGAAGTAAAGTTTTTGAACACTTTTCTCTAAAGATTTGGATTATTGACTTGTTCTTGAATGATTTCATGTTATTTGAAAGACTTCACATGTTGAAAGAACACAAAAAGATCGTAAGACATACTCAAAATGTGACCTTACATATCAAGTCATTGAAAATGAACAGATTTTAAAGTGAGGAATACTAAAAAAAAAAAAAACAAGTAGTAATATTCCTCAGTCATTAAACTTTGTGCATGAAGAAAATGCTTTTAACATGCAGCTGTATGTAGATGGATTCTCAGCTGACCACTGGCAGTGGCTGGAGAGTGCCTTGGTATTTAAAGAGCTGTACTGTATTTTGATGTCTGATGATGGCTGTAAAAACCAGAACAAAATTAATGTACATTAGTTTCCTTTTAATCTAAAAGAAGAAAGTCTTCGTCTACGTTTCCTGTTCTATTGTGAAAAAATATGGGTTTATGAGATTTGCACGTTCTGTTTTTATTCACATTTTACACCAGGTCCCAACTAGGTTTATGTTTATAAATACTTTCATATTCAGGAAAAGCCTTTTTTTTGTGTGTGTGTTATCATTATTCCTTTGCCCCAGTTAGCTGCTGTATAGTGCAATTGTTCATTAACAAAGAAGCTGTGGACTTCTGAAAAGAGACACTGTCTGTCCTTGACCTGCACGATGAAGCACTCTGAGAAGGGAAGTGATCTACTTCTGATGAATTTAAGGAGAGACAGGCAGACAGAGACAGACACAGCGCCCTGGTGGCCCACTGTGTCTTGGGAGCTGTCAGAGGAGATAGAGAAAAAGCGTCCAGAAAAGCTGCCAACCTGTGACCCCGATCTCTCTTACTGACAGTTAGGATTTGGTTTTTGCATTCTCAGCCACATCATCATCACACATACAGACACCCACTCTCTGAAACAGACATTAATGTGTACGTACATAACCACGCACAACCTCTATTTATACTTACGTACAAGGATTTCTGAATGTTATTTCCTGCACGCTTGATCTTAATGTGTATTTAAATGGTTTTATGGAAATGAATAACACTGTTGTGCCATCGTTTATGCATTAGGAGGGGGGAAAAATGACAGTTGGTCACATCAGGCAGATTCCAAAACATTTCTTGCCAGCAGAACCCAGTGAGTGAAAGGAGCAAGAGCAGCATATTGGCTATACAAACAGCTCGGTGTGCAATGAAAAACAAAATTCAATCTCCTGTCTGTGTAGTTTGGGGCGCTCCAGTCTTGGCATTGCGTTAATGTGCACGTGTTGTGTATCTGTTCTGTATTTATAGGGGTGCATTCTTAACGTGAAAGGAATAAACAGTAGCATTATTTGACTGTAATTGCCACAGCGCATTAATGGTGATAAAGTGCGGTGCGGAGCAATTTCTGCAGAATGTTAAAGATTTCACAGCTACATATTTTCTCATTCAACTCAATATAGGGCC
>JAVDPK010000722.1:424058-441363 GCA_034780415.1 Cichlasoma orientale
TCTCTCTCTCTATATATATATATATATATATATATATATATATATATACCAGAATAGTGTAAGAGCAAACATCCTTTGTTGCTTTGTATTGAACTTGAATGTCATTGATTTATGTGGAAAGAAGAAGAAAATTACCATGGTCAGGATGTATGAAATTGAATTGGAGTGTGATGCATTGTTTGTTTAGGGCTAGCCGTAATGAGGTTCAGACAGTATCAACTCTGAGTAGCAGACATACCATTCATCATGGATACACTCCCAGAGGTGAAAGTCTTCTTTCCCAAAGATAGGTACTGTACTCGATATGCTGGATAACTAGGTTATCATGTTTTCCTTTGTTCCAGTTGTTGAGAGCGAGTAGTTGATCTGACCAGTGGGGAAAGTGTTTAATAGCTTGAACTAGGAATAGGAATAGGTAAGTCAGTGGGAAATTGGACTTCCTGGCTATTTTTTATCAAACTTTTATTGACAAATCACAGTTCCCATTTGTGCTGTACCTGCCACGTTCTCATTTATGCTGATTAGTTTAATCTGCCTATGCCGAGTATATATATTTGCCATCCTCTCAGTTTCATAACCCATATGTTTAGTCAGGGTGGAGTCAACTTCCACTTTCTTGATGAGTATGCGTTTACTTAGACGTCAGAGGAGACCTCACCTAACTTGCTCAATCAACAGTGCCAGTACTTTTAGTATTTCAAAGCTTGATGGTTTTATCAAAGTGGGTGAAGCAATTTAAGTGATTATAATCAATTTGAATGCTCTCCAGCTTCAGAGCTAAGGGTTGAACGGATTAGAAGCAGTGCTCTTCTGTGCTGGCACTGCTGCGCAGAACAAATGAATGGAAAAAGAGAGAGAGAGAGAAGAAATAAAAGAAGAGCCATTGTAAAGACCAGCAGACATGAAGAAAGTGAAGAAAGAAGGAAAAAAGAGAGTGAGGAGAGAGCGTGCTGATGGTCTCTGGTGTTGTCTCGCTGCCGGTGTGTTGTGAGCTTGTATAATATAATTACTCCCATGTCTCTGAGCTGATGTCATTCTGCGATAGTGCAAGGATGACAGTATCTTTGCTTCTCTGAGGCAGAAGAGATGATAGCTGCCCTGATAGGGATCTGAGTACATGTTCCTCTGCTCTAGTGGGAGCATAGGCAGTTATTGACCTGCAAATGAGAGAGTGAAGATTGCAGTCTTTTCATTCTCCTCCTCTTCTGATGTATGAGAACACAAACATCCTCTTTTTATTTGTGTGTGCTTAAAGTCTTGAACCTACATGCATCTTATGATACTCGCTTGCTCACTTTCTGGATTATTCCCTTGTTTTCTTTCTTCCAATGCGTTGCACTTTATGTCTTTTTGACCACTCTGCCTAACCCACCCCCAGCTCCCTTGTTGGTCTACAGAGTCCATCGAAGCAGACAGAGTGGGCAGCCTTTTGTGCCTGCAGTGGTCTGTGTGGTTTCGGTGGTGACCAGGCTATGGTTGGCATGAAGGGAAATGAGACCTGACTGTGCGTGCGGTAGGCAGCGAGGGGTCGGCTGAGTAATGTGTCCGGTTTCGGATTAGAGACTTGGAAGATGGAAAAGGAAAGAGAGAAAAAGAGGCCCCCTCGTTTAACTCAAGGGTATGTCTGCTCCCCTCACATGCTTAGGTCCTGGATGAGTTTGAGTCAGTGAGCTCTTTACCCATAAGGCACTCTGTGATTCATCATCAACAGCATCTTTTTCCTTCACATCTCCCTATTTCTTGTTCGTCCTGTCTGTTTACACCTCTGGCTTTCTGTTTCTAAAGGTAATTTTGCAAAATGAAAAGGCCCAGATGAGTAGCTGGCTGGTCACTTTTCATTGCTGGTGTTTATCTATGTGACATCAGACAAGCGTGGCATAGAACGCTAAATGCTTTGCACAGAAATGGAAAAATACATTTTCCATAAAAGGGTGGCATTTTCCAGTCTGCACATACACTCTGGAACACTAAAATGTCACCATAACACTTGGTTAGTTATAGGTATGTGAAAATTTTATCAAGCTACCCTCACCAGTCCAGCTACTACGAGTCCTAATCACTCATATTCACAGGTGTGTGCAGTGGGATTACTTTTAAGTTGAATGACCGAAATTGTGCAACCACATGGCAGTGGTGACACGTGCTATTAAATGGTCAATGTGCACAACCTGTAACATGTCGAGCGCTAACAACACAAAACTAGCTTAGAATACCAAGGATAGCTTGCTAGCTCTGTAATCTGGTGGGAATTGAGACTTCCACATAATGTCATAATGCCAGGCACTAGATTTTCGACTAATATATTATATCATTAGTTAGTGTGCATGTAAAACTCTCTGCTCAACAAAAAGGAAGGAATCACCCCCTTGTGAGGCTATTAAAATATGTGCTTTATAAGTATATTGTTTGCAGAGGTGAATTCTCAAATAAACACAATCTAGCAATAAAATCGCCCCCCAAAAAATACAACTGGTGATGGAATCATCCAATTATAAATAGCCAATATATTTGTCCAATTGCGCAGCCCTAGTGTAACAATAACAGGCTCAAACCGACATATGAAAACATGGGGATTATTATATTATTTGGAGCATTCTCGTGTGGAAATAAGAAGAAAATACAAAAGGATATTAATCATTTAAAGTGATCGGAAAGATTTGCAGATGTACGATAAGGATAAGAGTAAGAAAGTTGGTAAGTTACATCACTCCTGTGAAACAGTGTTGTTTCTGCATTAACATTTCTGAGCCACTGCTGTTTATGTGCTAGCACTGACTGCTAACGCAAGACAGGAAGTGTGGAGGAGTGATGCAGCTGCAGAGCAGGTCAAGGTGTTAAAGATGCTAATGAAACAGCTTATATGCTTCCTGGCATTTTGTTCTGATTGACTCTTTAAATGCCTATCCATTTCCCAGGGGAGTGGCCCAAGAAAGGGGGAAAAAACAAGAAATTGGAATAAATAAAGTGAAGATCAAAAATGCAAAAGCCCACTTTTTTTTTTTTTATCTAATCTGAATTGAGTTCAGTCACCCCAGAGAAACCTCATTCTCTGTCATCATAATGAGGCAGCAGCTATCTCTGTGCCAGTCGAGCCTGCGTATACAGACACACGCGCACTCGGATATGCACACTGCATACACTGCTCACACAAAGAGCAACACTCTACAAAATCATCTTTCATCTCTTTGATCACTTTGAATCACTGTCACAACCAAGTGCGAATGTGGGTAGTTAAAGCGATATGCAAATGTGCACATGGGAAAAACCTTCATTTATATAGTGCATCATATCATTGATTAGAATTTAAATTAGATCATTAAATACTTGGGATGTATAAAAAAATGCAGTTGACATAACGTAGTTTCAATTGTACAGCAATAACGCCTTTATTAAAGGACTAATTGGTTGTGGGTGTTGAAATCATCCAACCTGTACAGCTTGATAACCCCAACCACATGAGCGGTTGCAGAGGACGGGCTTTTGTGGAGGACAGCTTTCAGAAGTCAAAATTGCCATTGATCATCCCATCGATTATATAACTTCTAACTCTACCTTAACTTTCACATGGTAGTTTTGAAAGGAAGAAAAAAAAATCTTCTGTACTCCCTTTCGCTGTGGGTGGATTGATTGACAAGGTTCTAATTATCCTCAGCTTAACAAATCCTTACCTAACAACTTTAATATCATGTATGTTGACTTAAAGATAGTCTCAAAAAAAAAGGGTGAATGGCTGCCCCGTGTCACAATAGGAGGCCTCCGTAAGAACCAACCATGTCATAACTATTCTTCTTTTTGCAATTTACAATTGCTCACCTGCAGCAGAGTGGCAACAGAAAGAAAAGCTGCCCCCTAATCCACTCTAATAGGATTGTGTGGGATTTCACCTTCCTCATTGCTCCTTCCATCTCTTAGAGCCTCGGGCCTGCTGGCAAGGGCTGATAAAAACACGCCTGCCTAACACCTAAATGCAAGCTAATATTAGCATATATTTTGCACCACAGTGTAGAAATACAATGCATACCCACGCACTTTTTTTTTCTGTTTATATATTTATTTGTTGGTAGATACATGGCATTGGTGTGAGATAGAGGACAGCACAGCTCTCTTATGTAGGTGCTCCTACATTGCCTGTTGATAAGGGGGAGGCAGGGCTGTATATAAATCTTAAACGCAGTATGCTGCACCACCAAACTCCCTCTCACCCATCAACGCGTGCGGCGTTTATTTCTGGTGGCCTGTTTCTCCTGATCTTTTCCAGATTTCATTGTGCAATATCATTTCCATAAGACATGTATCTAATTAAATAATATCTCTCCACTTAGTAAGCTTACTTACAAAGTTAGACTACTCAGCAACAGGAAAAGCAGATGTTTAATCCTGCAATTAAGGCCAAGGCGTGCTTGCTGTCTCCTGGGTGCAGCTTAGAAAAAGTAAAACAGTAAAGAAAAAAAAGGCAGAAGCAGTGTTATGCAGGGACGACATAAAAATCAAATACATTAACATCTGAAATAGGTGTGATTTGAGATGTTACATAAAAAGAAAACACATATTTAACATTGCACTTGTTCACTGGCACATTTATGGATGCACGTTGTGCCATGATTGTACCAAATCAAACATGCTCAACAGTATCTGGTACTGTTTATGATCCACTTACAAAGTGTGAGATGTACTGCATATGTACATCGCCTCAAGCTAAACTGTGTCTTGAAAAATAACAAAAGCATCGGAGAATGTGCAGATGTGGAGATGTTTATTAAACATCTCTGTTGCATCTCTATAAAGACCCTATTGCAGCATTCATTCATTTTGTAATTATGCAGGTGTTCATTAGTATATACTGCTCTATCATTTGCATTCATGGAGTAGTATTAAAGTTGGAATGTGCTCAGTAGCACGCAGTAGCTCCGTCTGCTCTTAAAGCAGTTTTCTTGTAAGAGAAGTATTTGTGCTGATGCAGTTTGGACTGCATATGGTGATGGACCGCCAGAGTTGTCTCTAGTCTCAGATCAGAGCTTTGGCCCTGGACTCTGTTTTCTGCCTCACTTCCACTGTGTAATTATCCCCCACACTTGTCTTTTTCAGTAATTAGAACTGCAGTCATACTCCACATCTGCTGGCTCCCTAATAGAGAAGACAACAGCTTCTAGAGACCATTTGGAAGCTGTGATGTTTGGTACATGCTACCACACAGACACACTGAAACTAAATAATGCACTGATGTCTGGTGGCACATAATCAGTCAAACAGGCTTTTAACTGGGAATGAAAAAGCTGAAAATCGACTGATGCTTGAGTTTCCTTAAGTCTGACTTTGATATGTCTGTTGGCCGGTGAACAAATTAAACACTGGATGCAGAAAAATCTAATCAACAAATTGCTGGCAATCAAAATGGCTGACCTGAACAGAGAGAAAGGGAGCATTGTGTCGGAGGAGCAAATGAGGCAAGTGATGATGAGAGAGTAAATTAGAAGCTGTCGATACTGTGAGACACTTCTATCAGAGCCAAGGCTGTTGGCGGGGGAGGCAGATATGCAGCTGGTCAGGGTAACAAAGGGCCCGTTTGGTGTATTGCTCCATTAAGACACTGGGTCTTGTCAGCTCTGCCTGGATGGGCCATTCTGCTCCACAAGGCAGGGGCTCATGTATCACTTAGGACTTAGGGGAAGTGAGGTTGGCAGAGGAGGGGAGCAGAAGGGTGTGAGTGACACTGGTCGACTGAGCATTCATGGCATAATGTTAGCAGCCCAGGGGTAGAACTTTACCTCTACCCTGAATTGATGGTCCTCTGCCATGAAGAGCGAGGGCGGTTTGTATGGCCACCCCGGGGCTCTGTCATGATGAGGTGAAGGCTTATCTCTTCAGAGCAATATCAGGATAAAATATGGTGAAGTGCTGCTATGGTACTGAAGCAAGGGTAGATTTCTTGATTCACTGTGTCAAGGTGGAGCTTGTTTAGAGCTATTGCAATGATATGTTAGAGTCTGACTTAATACAATACCAACATGTTACATGCATGCCAAATGAGTTGTTGGTCACTGACTTTCCCACAGCAAAGAGACATTTCCTGTTAGTCATATCAGTGTATGTGTTCAGCACTGCACTAAATTCTCACATCGGATTCTTTAACCTGATAGAATTCATGTGAAATTATTTTTATCCCATAATTCATACTTCGATGACCCAAATTCCTTTCCCAACATTCCCAGGTGTGCTCCCAGGTTGTTATAGAAAAATGGGCGTTCCCTGACTGGTTGCCGGAGGTTGCTGTAAGTCACTCGGTGATATTGGTCCCAAAGAGGATATGACACCAAAACCATCCTTGTGATTGCTTTGGTCGCTAGCAGATTGCCGCAGTCACCCGTAGGTTGCATGGCAGATGTCGACCTGTCTGCAAACACATGCTGTCTAAGAGCCGAGTGGTAGAAAGAGAGAGAAAACACTCGCATTCATAGTAATAGTTGTGCCTCATCGCTGCAGCCGACACCTTTGAAGGTGAATCGTTTAACACTGGAAAATTCAAACTGCCGAAGCCTCATATTAACCTTGTTAGCACACAAACCTGCTTTCAAATCATCACCTTTCATAAATCTCTCTCTGTTTCCTCTCCCTCTTTTCACTTTGGTGTGGTCATTTTGTACTGCACTTGCCTTGAGGTCTGACTTAAGTGCTGCTCTCTCCTCGTGTTTATTAGGTTTTGTTGCTCCTGTGATTTTGAATCCTGCATCTTATACCCTCTAATAAGGATGACCAATCATGGGGGCAAGCAGCAATGCCCCGCTTTTAGTCTCCACTTAATTTAATTACATCAAATTAGCAAAGCAGTGAGAGGGGTTGGTGGAGGGAAAGGCTTAATCCTTTGCAGCTTATGAAGGCAGGTTGGACACTTTCAGCTGCCCTATGTAGAATTGCTGCTTTGGGATTGTCTTCATTAGAAGGAGCTTAAGGCTCATAGGTCACTGGATATTGTTAAAATAATACTGTAGAAATTGACTAATCAGAATATGTGTCTCGTCTAGTCTAAAGACTAAGGTGGCTGCATCAGGACTTCATATTATTTCTTATGTATCCTTGTTCTGCATCCATTTTTGCCTTAGAGCCACTTATAATTTGTCAAACAATTTTAAGTGCGTTTATTACCATGAGTAAAACATCAAAACATTAGATTTGCTGTTACTGCAGTACTCTAATGCCTGTAAGCAGTAAAGTATGCTGTATCAGCATAGGTCAATATTATATCTCAATCCCAAACAGTAGATATAAGTGAATCCACTATTGGCCAGTGGTGAAGATTAGTCTCTGGGCAATGAACTGTAAAAGTTTGTATCGACCGCGCTGTATATATGCCAATGTGCCCAGACTTATTAAGCCAATACAAAATAAGCAGTCAGTCTGCACACTGGGTTGATTTAGCACCTCTGTCCTCTCTGTTTTCTGCTGACTGCAAAGAGAATAGCTTAGCTCCAGCCTTGTGATAAAGACTGAAGGAAGGATTTATCACTTAAAAAAGAAGACAAAAAAAAAGAGAAACATGGAAAGAAGCAGACCAGAGTGTGGCAGAGTGTGCAGTATGCAGCTTCCTTGCAGGAGTGCAGCAGTTATAGACTGGCAGATTTCCTCAACAACCACTTCATGCTAACACAATAAATGTTTTGGCTTTACACTAGCAAAACTGAAATAAACTGATTAGACGTCCTTGCTCTGCTACAATCCAGTGTTTTTATGATGCTGAGGAAATCTTAGCTCCTCGTGTTAAAATTAGAAATGTCTGCATTAAAAGTTAGTTTTGCTGTTGTCTCAGTCGCGTCTCGCACAGGATTGTTCCTGCTTGGGCGTGTGATGAAATCTTTTCACATGCCTGCTGATTCTGTTCTAACTGTCTATCCTATTATAAGGGAGGCAGTTGTTTGTGCTGAGAGAGGATTAAGACAAGTCAACAATCCATAGTCTTTTTAGTCTCCCAAAGGGCTGCTCACACAACAGTGAAGATAGAGAAAGGCTTTTTCCAGGATCAGCGCCTGAGAGTGAGGTTTAAATTGTTAAAAGGACCTTGCTATGCTGCAATGGAACAATGAGCAGATACAGAAATAGAGATAGGGGTTGTGGTTGGCCACTGGCATCTCACTGTATCCAGTTTACCTCTGTTTCCAGTTCTCAGTGTCCATCTGAATTTCCTTCACTTCTCCCCACAAGACAGACAACCTGAGGGTGTGCTGTTAGTGCCCACTCCAAATAATTGGAAAAATGATTGCTCTCATTTTTTTTTCAGACTTCCTTTTGTTTGCTGTACTTAATTTTCCCAACACAGAGAGGCTGCCAGTCAAAGGTGACAGGCAATTAATCACCTCACATCCCAAAGTTACATCATGCACAAAGATGTTACATGACAGGAGGGTCTGCTTCCTGCTGGCCTCTTTCTTTTTTAAAAATGTTTTTGTTTCTTCTATCTTTTATTTAAATAAATAAAAGATCTTTCACAGTAATTACTGTGACTAATTTTTGCACTCTAAAAATATACTGTAACTAATTTAGCAGAGACAAAACCCATACACTGAAAATACATCAGCTAACAAGTACAGTGTTAAATTAGTACTGTATCTTCATCCAGCACTTAAAATATCTCCTAATCAATTATACTGCAAGAGCTACCTTCACACCATGAAACCCTTCTCTAAAATTAACACAAACCCTTTGTGTGAGCTAAATCTTGGTGTAATAGAAGAACTAAAATTAGAACAAAAAAGTAGACAACATGGCTTGTTTTGCAACGCAGACAAAGGTCAAACGAAATCTTTCCTGCGTCAGTGTAATGTGAGGGAAATCAAAGTTACAAGCCTGATACGAGACTACATCTGACACTGCTGCCTTTGAGTAAAAACCCTTTTGGTTCATTCAAATTATTTAAATAATTTCTATCTTGATTTAAAAACCTATAGCAGATGAGTGGGAACTGACTTTCCTCAGGGCAAAACCTTGGATGTCGACAGGGAAAATCGACACTAGTGGCAGATGTGGTTTTCACCACTGGTCAAAGCCGTGTGTTATGACAAATCTGATGTACAGTACAGAATGGATTCACGACCAAAAAAAAAAAAAAAACGCTCTCTCAAGAGGAAACTCGTGTCCTTGTGCAAAAGGTCCAAAATTGCCCCAAGCGAATTTATGGCACTAAATTTAATTATCGTTGGGCGAGATAGCACTGAGGTATTGTGCTGTTCTGGTGCTAAGAGCTTCATTGCAAAATGAAAGAAATGGTTCAATGACATTAGGTGAAGAGCCAATTGAACTAGCAGGGAGCTCCAGGGACACTGTGCCTGGGAGAAAGGTGCATCCACAAGTATCTTTCTTTTTTTATTGTACAGCCACATGTGGCTATGCTAGGAGTGGGGGGGGAAAAAATCTTTTCTTGTCAATTTACACACCTGTACAAGGACTTGGTAAGTGCACGAGTAGGCTCTCAAACATACATGCACTATACACATGACTTAATAAAGTAGAAATGTGACTGCAATGTCCCACACACCCCCGTTGATGCGGGCTCAGAAGGTGAGTAGGACAAGCAACCACCGTGGTTCCTCTCCTCTAGAGCAGTTAAGTTCACAGCGTGTCACCAGAACAGCAAACAGGCACAGACAAGAAAAACCCTGACAGAAATGCCACCTTCACCAACACAAAGGCCCACAATGCACCAGCAGGAGAACACAGTGCTTATATTATACGAGTACCCAGGGAGACAGCTTTTGGTATATATAAACCATGTTTTGCATTTACACTAAAAGCAACAAGTAACAAATAGTACAGAGGAAATATGCACAGTATACACAGTGATAGTGGTGGAATAGTAACAGTCACTGCTGTAGCTCAACAAAGAAAAGACCAATACAGACATTTAAAATCAATAAATATATATGTATATCTATATATACTATATATTCCTAAAGTCAAGAAGTTTAAAAGATGCTAAAGTGTGTAAGGCAACAGATCTTCCAATAAATGGAGAATTCTGTCACTGTATTTTCTGACCTTTTTTTTTTTTTTTTTCAGACGACCTCCCAAATAAACAGCACTCTCCTTTCATGGTCGCAAAATGGATCCGCATTCATTTAAACAAAAAGACTGCCTTTTACACCCTCCACGAGAAAACCCATACGCGGGCAAAATATAAATGTTAAAAGTCCTCAATATCAACGCTGGGTCCTGTATATCTTTGTCCCGCTGAAATAAGTACAAGTCTGGCTAATGGGAATAAAATATCTTTGTAGTTCAGACACATAATCCATTGACATTTAAATCATCAAATCATGTTTCTTTTCCTGCTTCTGTTATTGCTGGTTCATATCACAAAAGGTCTGAATAATAAATGATACATTTTTTCTGCTGCTATAAAAAAAAAAAATCATACCGTGGATAAAATAAGAATCGATAGACTGATGGATACAAGATATTGGCATCATTATTTTGGATCACGGAGTGTGATGTGCCGTTTAATTATACACCGAGGCCGTGTGAATGGTGCCCCTACTCGGCTGTCTTTGCAATTCACAGCTTTGTAATTGCTGCCAAGTTTGAACATGCAGCTGAAAAGATATTTAATTAGCTATGTTTTTGAAAGGTTCTCTTCATAACCTCACATTCTATTTACCACTTCATCTCCTCAACTGCTAGACCGTTTAATTGTCCTAAAAGGTAAAATGCAGCGAGAGAAAAGGAGATCATAGGGGCTCGCTGTCTCACAGTTTTCCTGCATGCCACTAAATCTTCAGGAGCATTGATCAGAGATAGGGCCTTTACCAGATACCGATAGTGTTGGATTGGATAATAGTGTCCTCATAAATCGCAGTAATGATTTCTCTGAAAACTGAAATGGTAAACCAATACACATCATTAAGCTTCTTTTAATAGTACTCCTCCCAGGAGGGCCAGCAGACCCAAGATAAGCTCAAATGACGTTATTCTGAATGTAAAGAAGATTTTATCCTTTCGCGTGGTTTGTGACGTTCAACATGCTGCTCGCACGCTTATTTCCTGTTACAGTCACAAACCAGTGAGAGTGTGCGGCAGATCTTATACTGTAGATCTCATTAAGCTCTTTTCCCATTTAAATAAATTCAATGCACTATATGGTCATTGTAAACTTAAAAAATAATGTTATGTCATAAAATATGAAAACAGATTTGAAACAGCAGCAACGAAAAAAAAATATTTTTATCCTTTGGAAATTCCATTCAAGGGACGCACAAAAATGATCCAAAAAAAAAAAAAAAGAATTTCAGAAAGCTATGCCAAATCTGAGGTAATCTATTTTTGCACAGCAGTCATTACGGGAATCCATGGCAGCAAACAGAGAGAAACGCTGGTGTTTGGAGCTGACAGAAAGCAGATCTATAGTGTCATCTCTCCTTTTTCATATTTCCATCACAACTATGTAATTATGATTGGATTCCTCCTTCATTTCTCGGCAGAGGTGGTAATATGAGGCGCGTTGTGACGGTCGTGTTGGAGGTTAGAGGAAAGACAGTCTGCTGGCCTGACCTTAGCCTAACCGTATAGTCAAACACACTGTTTTCTGTATCCACTCCTCCCACAGCTGCTACACGGCGGCACACAGCCAGGATGCTTTGGTTTGCTCACACCTGTCTCTTCTTATGACACTGCATCATTTACTAAGCATACAGAGCCTATAGGACAGTTTGCTATATTCTACTACTGTACCTCATTACAGTGGAAATAGATTGAGACACTGCGAAGCCACAGCCAAGAGGGCCTTAAAACACACACACACACGCACACACATAACCACACGCACAGGCTATGTTTGCTGTTCTACAGTCTACTATCCCACACACCTCTTAGGCCAAATGCAGGAGAACTCCTGGGATGGTGCTACATTTTTAATGAAAGCAGAGTGTTTGATCTGCCAATGTTTATCTTCTTTGATGTTAACTGACACAGTAGAGAGCAGCCAGCTCTCAATGTAGTCCAACATGAGGACAGATTAATTCATTATCCTTTAACAGTGGAAGATTGCGGTTGAGGAGTTCATCCTGGAGGTCTGGTCGAGGATCTGTAACAGCCTTGAATAAGACCTTCAGGAGCGCCGCTTCTTCGCTTCTGCAGTGTGACCTCTCTGGGGAGAAGGAGACAAATGTCAGAGATGCGTGCATAAATGCTGCTGGGAATGTGCGAAACAAGAAAATCTTAATTACATTCAGTTTTACAGATCTTTTATTGTGTATAGCTTCCCCTCCAATTGTACCTGTACCTTGTACTTTCTTTTTTTTTCTTTCTTTCTTTTTTTGTGTTTGCCTCTTTTTTTTTTTTTTTCATTAGTGGGTGAATAGGGAATAAACTGAAACTCTTGTCAAATTAAAGAGACAACAAACGGGGAAGAATTTCCAGGACACCACTGTATCTAATGACTACAACAGATCCATATCAGCCTCGGTGTCCCAGGAGAGAACACAAATAACAAATATGGAGCCAGTGCATAATTACTCCCCAGCAATGGAGTTACAGAGGCATGTGTCTGCTGATTTCATGCCATTGCACAACTGTGTAGGTGTGCATTAGCCATGTTTCTCCGTGTATCTTAATCCTCAACAGTCCCTCAAGGAATTTCCACTAGTTTTACATGCTTGTAAGGATTTAACACCACTTCATCACATATTGGCAGCCTTATTATCTGCATGTTGCTTTGGAACCATTCAGCTATTAGTTTCGTTGACCTTTGGTACCCCGACTTGAGTGTTTTAGCTTAAGAGAGTCACTTTCCCCCCTTTTTTTTTGTTCTTTTTTGCTGATCACCAACAGTAAATAAGCTGTTAGTGGGAGAAAGTGGGTGTCAGATCATACGAATAGACTGAGGGGGAAATAGATGCTTAAGGGCCCAATGAGTTCCAGCACTGACATGGTTTAAAAGCGCTTAATTATAATAAGCTGGAATGTTCAGCGAGTGTTAGGTGGCTTGGGGGAAGCCGAGACGGTGACAACAGTCCAGTGCGAGCTACATGAATTGAAGATTGCTCTGTGACTGGGCCAACATCAGATATGCATTAGCGAAACAAGACGAGTTTTCAGCGGTAGCCGCCAGACTTCATGAAAAAGAAATGCAGCCTGCCTCGCAAATATATCACACATAATGTCTTTCCCTTTGTAGAAGTCATCAAGCTTCATAACGCTTTTTCCATTAGGAGAACAAAAAATGCTTACAGTGTTATATCATTAAGTTTTACAAATGCGAGTTATGCTTTATGAAAACAATAAATCCCGCCATAGATCTCGATGTCCCAACCTCGTTGGTTAATCGCATTATTGTTAATTAATGATGCAATTCTTTTTAGCTAATGGTTGACAGTGTGTATTGACTCAAACGAGGGGATGAAATTGGAAAAGGAACTTGAGAGTGGAGGGATGCACTTTAATCACCGCGCTATGAAGCAAAAGCTAGGAGGAAGTAAACAACCGAATCTATAAAGAAGTGCAAAATGTATCGATGGTTTTATAACCTCGTGAACTGGTTTACATGAAATTATCGGAATTACAGTTAGAATGATTTATCATCTATTGTTCAGGCTAAGGCTCTTTAACTCCCTGCCCCTATGAATATTAACGTACTCTGTCTCGCTCGCACTCTCTCGGTTTCTCCTTCTCTCTCACACTTCCACATGTAAATGCGTAGCACACTAACAGAGCTCCTTGTCTAATTTTTCATGAAGATAGCTGTTTTTATGCTAATCTGACAGCTGCGTTTATTTTCAGGCTTTCTCACAGCCGCTGATTTCCCAATCACACGGCCATTCGTTCACAATTGTGCACGCGTACACACTTTCGTCCACAACTGCACTTTGTGTTTGTGCATTGTTTGTGTTCTGGAAAGAAAAAAAAAAGGATTATAACACAATCCTAATCTCAAAACATGAGGATGACATTAAACATGAACAGAATCCCACTTCCATCATTAGTTGAAAAAGGACTCATTTCTAAGCGTTGATTTGCCTAGGTCACCAGCTTAATGCTGCACGGCACTTTCTCACTGAATAGCTAAGTAATTAGAAGCACTGTTCCATCTACTAGGTCATGTTTGAACCTTTTATGCAGCCGCTAAAGACAACAAGGTAATGCAGCAAGACAGGAAATGGCTGGTTTGGAGGTCACAAGAAGGGCATAATTGGACCAGTCAGTCAATACTGCTGCTATCTCCTTCTGCCTTTGAGGCTGCTAATGAAGCGTTAGAGATGGGGAGGTGCCCATTTGGCATGCTGGTTACCTGCGCGCTGGGGACACTGGGCCGCATATTCTCTAGCATTCACTTGCATCCCTTCCCTCTAGAGGTGAAACAGGCAGTGGCAGTAAAACTGAGTAACTGTGCAGCATTGTGAGGAAAGCGGAACCAGTACCTGCCTTCCTCATTTTCGCTGAATGTTCTCCTACTCATGAATTGACATGAGTGTACTTCAGACGGGGCTGAGAGCTGTTCAAGAGTGATATGTTGCTCATTGCTTTGCAAAATCATTACTCCGCACAATAAAACACTCCAGACTGACGGTGCTCTGTACACACGGCACTGATGCCAGCTTTGCTGTATTAATAATGTTTGCGTGTTGACAGTCAGCGAGTCACACTTGATAGACGGCTGAAAGGAGGAATACACTATTAACATCTTTAATTTTGGTCTTATCTCTCGTTCTTCTTTCAGCGGGAACAACGTACATATTCGGACGGGATGGTGGACTGATCACATACACTTGGCCACCAAATGACCGTCCAAGCACGAGGGCAGACCGACTAGCCATTGGCTTCAGCACACATCTGAAGGAGGCTGTCCTGGTGAGGGTGGATAGCTCCTCTGGTCTCGGAGACTTCTTGAAGCTCCACATTGTAAGTTAAAAATATGTTATTTACATTTTTTCAGGTGCAACGGAACAAAATACACATTGTGCAGTATTCCTTCTGCTTACCCAATTTAGGGTGGCATGGGTGTGGGGCCTATCCCAGCCTAAAACACACTTTTTCAGTTGGCTTCTTACTGCAGTGGTATCCTACATGAACACAGCTGTGATGAAGTGTTGTTGACTGCAATCTTGTGACTTTTTCCTGGGGCCTAAATGGGGATTCGGGATTAATTGTGTTAAATTTAAGAGCCACTAAAGAAGTGTGTAGTTGTGGACAACTAACAGTAAGGTTAATGCGTGTGTGAAAAGGAGCGCACGCTTGCTCACCTCGTCTTATCTACGTGTGATGGCTGCTGGAACAGAGAGAAATAAAGGGTCGGTTGTATACAGTCCATAGCTGACCTGGACGTAATTCTGCTGGCTAGCACATGACCTTCCTATCACAAGCACCCACTTACTGACAGTAATGCTGATGCTGGCCAGGAGCATACAGGAGCAATGCTCGCACATACGCACATGTTAAAGCTACACACCAAAACTCACAAAAAACATGAAATTGGTCTTGAAGTTTGTCTCAACCCCCAGCTGCCCACACACTGAGCTTCACACTTACAGTAAGCAAACTGTGACATAAGCAGGCCTATCCCGAGGACACAGAGAAGCAGTGATGTTGTTTCTTAAGAGAGGCCTTCGTAGTCACTGTGCGTGGAAGTGTGTGTTTTTTTTTTCTCCCCAAGCCTCAGGGGCAAGTGATTTTTAGCCGCTAGTTTTAATCCAGAATAAGTTGGCAGTTTAAAAGGATGCAAGGTACTTAATGCAGACCATTCATCACTAAATGCCACACAGGGACAGAAACAAGAAGGACATATATTGGAATATGGCTGTTTAAGGAGCAGATGTGCTCACTCAGATGTGCAAATGCTCTGCCACGATCCTCATGCCTTCTGCTGCTTTCTGAGCACCAGAAACATATGAACATGGATAAAACAGGAGAAATCTCCACTACAATTTGAGTGATGACGGTTCCTAACACATAAAAATCTGCCCACTAGCTTGCACATCATGCTCGCTGCTCCCTTTAGAAATTAATTTAAATATCATGAGTGCATTTGCCATTTAGGCCCTTATGGCTACATATGAACTGCTTGAAATACTAGAAAGCGCCAGCATCCTCTACGTCCCGCACCACGCTTCAAACATGTGTGCGCCATGCTGTGCATTACGACATTCCTCTTCCTGGCACTAGAGCAAATGCACAAAAGTGCATCTTCTCAAGAAAGACAAAGGTCATTTCTTGTGGAGACACAAGAAGACGGTGTCAACGTGTACGCCATGTTTCAGATTCACCGTGAACGACTGATGAATGCTGGAGGTTATAGGCCTGAGCCTCGACAACGAGAGGTGACAGAGGGGAGTCTCACATTGTGTAACGAGACAGGGAGATCATGCAGCTTCCAGAAGATGCATGTGTATCCCTCATGATGAAATGTGTACCAATCCATTGACATTATTACAGGGAGACAGTTGTTTATAAGGCCTGTTCATACAGCAGGGGCAGTGGGTTGTGAGAATCGGTTCTCCTCTCGCATCAGCAGTCGCTCTGAAAGCTTCCTCCTTATTCGTTTATTTCTGCACATTTCATTAGAAAATGAACATGAGAGAAAAATGGCTTTAAAGCGAGGAAAAGAGGCATGAACAGCGTGATTAAAGACGTGCTTTTGATTTTTGTGATAAGACAAACATAAAAGCCATAAATAACCCACAGCATTTACAGGTTTTTATGATTTATACTGCAACATTACCACAATCTTTAGTCAAATGTTAATTGTAAAAAAAAAAAAAAAGAACCATTAAATTGTTGTCAAATAATGTTTTTAAATGTCATTTTGAACTACAAATTACCCATTAAATGTTTTTTTAAAGACTTGCTGAATATACACTAAATAGGACTGATTGTAAAATTGTCATTAGGGGTGTTTCCTTAGTTTTGCATTGTAGCCGAGTGAAAGAATAACAGAAAATGAAATCATGATGTATCATAAAAAAACGATACTTCTTATGAAACAAACCATCTAGATATGCGTTCCACGCTTCTGTCATCTCCTTATTAATTACACTGGAAAGGACGTGTTTTACAGTGCTCCATTAAACACAACGAACTGTGCAAAATTGGCACTCTGAAGCTTTTCTTTTCAAGAATAGCAGCACTCAGCTTGTCACCTGCAAAACCCTTAACTAGTTGAACTGCACCCTTGGTGGATCATGCTGTAAAATGAAACAATATTGCAATATATTGACTATTCCCAATAGTGTCTCCATCATTCCTTTCAGTTACCTCAGCTCTGAGCAGAAATGTCTTTGGAGGAGTGTATCTTCAGCTGTATGAGATGGGATTAGACCAGATTTCAGTATTT
>JAVDPK010000722.1:451002-466404 GCA_034780415.1 Cichlasoma orientale
TTAGTTGTTGTTTTTTTGTTTTACACGTTCTGAACTTATAACTGCATGAGGATAAAAACATGAAAACAACAGAAATGAGGAGCAATGTAAGACCATTAACCAGAGAGAGAAAAATGGTGTTTAACTTTTACAGATGAATGAAATGTTTCACTAAATAAAGATCGAATTAAGATCTTGCATGACCACTTAGACTAATGATTTATGATGCAACCAAACAGCAGCTGAAAGGGCCAGTGTGAACAGACAGTCTGATAATGCAGATCTAATTATAACTCCCAGAGTGGGACCAGAGTGGATGTCTCTGCTGACATACACACACCGGGCATAGCCGTGTCTTCATCAGCGCCAACAATGTCACCAGGCCTGGTCAACTCGGAGCCTTAACTATGGTATAGTATACTTACTATAGATACTGGTGCTAGAGCTCTATTCTGCTTCCTTAAACCTTAAACTGTAAATATAAGCTGCATCTAGAAATGCAGTTAATGAAGACAGTAACAGAGAAAGGAGGGAGTCATCAGGCTGCAGCGTTTGAGAGAACCCCAGTTCTGTGTTTGGGGACTGAAAGTCTTGCCAGATTGGCAGCTGAACCTTATGGGCCGTTCATACCTTTGATGAAACACTGGAACTGGTGAGGAAGAGCTGACAGACACATTCCCTTTGGCCAAGTTCTGTCTTTTTTTCTGCTGCTCTATTGTCTGACTTTGTCAGATCTGTGAATTTTTGTGTTTGTGTGTCTAAGAATGTGAGCGAAAAGAGAAAAAGAGGGAGCAGGCAATAGAGACAAGCCATGTGTGTCTATGTGACTGCTCCTGTGTGTGTTCTGGGTGAGCAGTCATCTGATGAACTGCCTTGCCACGACCAAGGCTTGTGCGCTCCCCAGCCGGTGAGATCCTGTTGTTGTTGTTGTGCTGGTTAACAATGCTCTTCCTCGGCACCACAACTCACAGAGCAGCAGTCAGAGGTTGGCAGACCCTAATGGAAACGTCATCTTCCAGATAAAAGATGGTCAAGCTTTGATGAGAGGGGGAGTTATGGGAAGTGTATAATAAAAGAACCATTTCCAATCGGTTCCAAAGCCAATTTAAGAGCACTGAATGAAGACGGACGCTGTCATAGACAAACTGAAAAGCCGACAGTCACTCATGGCTGTTCCCCTGTTTGTCAGGTAGAGGGACCTTTCAGTATACTTCTCCATATTCCTGCCTTGAATCAGACAGGCAGTAACTCATACCTGAAGCTTGATTTGAGAATTAAAAGTCTAGTGTGCACTTTCATCCTTTTTCCTCCAAGTTTTCACTCAGACTCCGCGGTGATGCTGCAGTCATGCTGTGAATATTTTCTGACTGATGCGGTGCTTATAGAAAATAACACACCCTGTCTGTGGTGTTTTTCTAAGCCAGGTGGTACCACTTACAGTGAGAGTTAGTGATAATTGTTGAAAAAGCAAGCAGCGCTGGAAATTGCAAAATGTTCTGTAAATAGAAATATGATATCATTGCCTCAGCTGTATCAGGCCCCGTTCCCGGGTTCATAATAGCGTGTGTTGAGTGTGAGGCCGCTACTGCAAAAAAGCTCTTATTGTCGCTGGAAACTTCACCGAACACTGAATTATTGTGAGCAATTTTATCACCAAAGACTCTGACTACCAAGGCACAAACAAAATATCTCTTCCGTTACCCTTAAAATACTGGCTGAGCGTAAAAAGAGAAAGGAAAAAAAGACCAAATGAATCATAATACTGACCCAGTGGTGCTGCGGGACAAAGAAGCAGTGCTTCCTTCTGATTACGAAGAATAAAAAAAAGCACATTTTGACCTGCTGAATTGTGTTACTGGATGCAGCAACAGGCGAGGTGTTTGACACTTGTAACTAACAAAACACACACACAAAAAAACAAAACATGTATCCTACCAATCCTACTGTGGTTGTTGTTATGCTGTTTATTTATTGCTCGGAAACACCCACATTTGGTTATGTAATTTCTTGACTCTCAGGCTTGGCTGTAAAAAATAAAAAATAAAAAAGTGGGTGTTTTTTTTTAGTTTCTTTTTATACAAATTCTGCCTGACGTTGGGCCCAGCAGTGACACCAGCACCAATCTCACACACACACACACACACATACACACAAACATACCTCTTGGCTTCTCTTATCTAAACCTGTCCCATTCCTCACTTTTCGCACTCCACCATCTTTTCTCAGTCCACTAGGAGCCAGAGGAGGTGTGGAATATCAAGTCAAAGTATTCACTGTCACAGCTAAAGCATGATAATGGGTGGCATCCAACAAAAGGAGAGAAATGATTCTAGTAATACAATCGGTAAAAACAAACATAACACCTATTCTCCCTGTGCCCGGGATAATCGCGCGTGTTAATGTGAGCGCTGCCGAAGGCAAAATGGTCTGGCTGATGTGGACGCATATTTACATGTTCTGAAGGCGTTTGTGCTGCGTATACATTAAGTGATGTTCCCTGCAAGATGGACAGGAAGTACTCACAGACACACACTCTTTGAGGGTTGTGAAATAACTTCTAGTTAGGGTCAGTAAAATTGTCCCATTTTGCTGTTAAAACTGACCTTTCACATGAAAGGATTGCAAAAGCATCTACTGGGTGGCGTGCTGGTACAGTATGCTGCAGTCCTGTAAAGCAAAGCGTATGATGTTTTACTTCACTGAGGTGAATGCAAAGGATTTAACATTCATCATGTCCAGTGTGTTAGAACAAACTATGCTGAGGCAGTGGCTCAATCTTCAGTGAATTGTGAAATTGTCTTTCTTAGCATGTGCACTCATTCTTCCAATTTGTGTTCACTCTGATATTCCCCAACTTCTCAGAGACGACAAGGCCCCCTTTTTTTTTCATTATCTTCCCTTTTTATCTTTTATTCGGATCTTTATTTTCCCTATTTGTTGAATCCTTTTGATAGTTACCGTCATCCATTCAAGCCGACGGAGTTTGTCACAGAGAGATGTTCGTGTTAGCTCAGTACACAGGTGAAGCGGTGACAAGTCTACTTGAATTGGCTAGAACTTTTTAACTTACCGCTCCTACTGTGATGGTGGCAGCGGTGGGGTGTTATGTGGCTGCCACTCCCCCATCCCCTTGATGCTACGGGAAACAATAGAGGAGCTGTATTGTTCTACTTTTAAATGTGTGAGAGCTACACCAAAGACAAAACATAGCTGTTTTCATCAGCTTTCTCTGTTGCTTGTCTTATTTTCACGTTCTTCACTGGCGCATATGGTGCAATCCGATAACTGAATTCCAACTTTGTTTCTCTTTCCTTTTCCCATCTGTGCTTCTACAGTATCCGTCTTTATCTCTCTCTGGAACTATTAGGAGATTAATCAGGCTGTCTTGGCTCTTCCTAAATGCACACTGCTGATGGGGCTCTTCCACAGGAGAGACTGGTGGGTGGGTGGCAGCCATTAGAACATGGTAGCACTTTGATCTGCTGGGCGGATTTACAAAATTGCACTTCTAGCTCCTTGTTGAAGGGTGAAAGAGAGAGCTGTGAGGTGATGTTTTTTACAGCCAGTTTCAATGTAAATCATGGTCTCCGAGCTCTTTTTTTCCTCTTCTCCTTCTCTTTTAAGTTGGTGGAACAACATAATTTTGATGTTGGTAGACCTCCATGTGCCAGATCCTTTTTTTTTTTTTGTACTTTTCAGCAGTGATCCAACTCTGTCCTTTATCTTTTCACAAATCTTTAAGCTTCCTCTACGAGACACGACGATTCCAGCTACAAAGGAGTATGTCTTCCATAACTGCCGTTTCACCCCACACACCTCGCTGTGTCAACTCAGCGTAATTAGCAGCAGCGATAGCGACCTGTAGTGAATTATTGTTTTTAATTATACAATTTTACCGCGTCTACAAATAAGATCGGTGTTTATGGGCTAGATGAAGGGCAGACAGCAAGGAATCACTTACTCTGTTTTTCCCTCCAAGCTGAAGAGAGGGTGAATCAACGTGCAGCCGCTTAAAGGAGAAAATTAAATCCAATTTCCATTACCATGATAAAGTGATTACATCACATCGAAAAGCGCCCTATAGCAAAGCATCTAAGCACATGCATGTGCCTTGAGCATCCAATGACAGCGATGCGCGTTTCTGTGAAAATCAAGTGTCCCACACACATTCTTGACTCTTCCTCTCTTTCTCTTTCTTGTGTTCACACATACAAATTCATGTCCACATTCACGCAGAGCTATAGAGTCTATTGACCCATCACACGGATTAATGTTTGGCAGAGTGAACTTGCATTTGCTCTCACCATAACAAGGCTCCACTCTTTCCCCTGTGCTTGGATATCCAGACTTTGTGGCCACGTTACACCTGGGTGGCTCTGCTAATAGAAGCATTTTATTGGACTCCCATGCAGGAGGCCTGGCAAAACCATCCCTTTTTATTATTCATATAGCCCTGTTTCCAGATTCCATGCTCATTTTAGCCCCGTGACCCCCTCCATCTCTCCGCTGCACATGCACCTACACAGACTCTTCTGCATGCTCAAATATGCGCTCAACAATTATATGTCGCACAAATGGATATACAGATGCAGTCATGGTGGTCATGGTGCGATTTGTGCATTACTGTCATTGGCACAGGAAATCAATACAAACTTTTTGATATTCTTTGATCTAGAATAGGTCTTCAGAAAAATATTATATGGTGATTATGATGTCACATCTCCCATTACACATATGCAGTTATTAAATGCCAAATTATGGAATCACCTCTAAGAACCCTAATATTATATTTGTATCTTTTTGAAATATTCGCATATAAAAGAATTGAATATGAGCAGGAGTTGTTTTTTTTTTTTGTGAACACTGAAAGCACTTTCACTAAAATGCTTCTAAATAATTTCCAGGGCACAAAATGGATGATGTGTGCTTCAGCCTTACTGTGGAGATGAGTCATTTTTGTCAGTATAATTAAGTGATCTGAAAATCTTTCTATTTGCGATTTGAATTGGCATCCTCAAGAACTGCGATAAAGGCAGTTCATTCTCTAATAGCTCCTGGCAAAGCAGCCCATTGCTTTGAATAGCATTAGGAAGCAGTTCCTGGTTTCCTGTTTACACAGTAAATATTGTTGGAGCTATCCAACCACATGCAATATCATTTGAAGAACTGCTAGATATTGGAATATAACAGTTTTGATTGAGTGTGTTTTCATGCGCGCACATGCACCGGCATCAAAGCACTGGTGAGTGGGCAGGGCTATATCAGGACCACCACAGATCATTACACATTAAATCGCAGCAGCTGTAAGTCAGCCTGTTTAGCCTATCAAAGCTTCTGTGGCGACTACACAAACCTCTGTCCCATCCTCTGTGTGTTTGTGTGTGTATCCCGAACAGCTGGATGAAACGTCTGATGCTCCATTGCCAAATGTCACAAGTGGTTCATCCTTCTGGGAAAATAAATTGTCTCGCTCTTAAGCAGAAAGTAGTCGACAGGAGCTGCAGCATATGGTGAGAATCGGACAACTGAAGACGACAGCTTCTCCTCCATTTTAGCTTTTCTCATTATGATGTGGACAGCACCTTGATGATGAATGTGTCTCTGTGTGGAATTCTGTTTGTGGATAAGACAACTATGGGGGACTCATGAATCTTTAATGGGAGCTAGAGTATAGTCCTTGACATGTTTTGCTGCTCTTCAGACATTGTATAACGTCATTTACCTGAGACCAGATAACTGGGACTCTGCGTTTGTTGACTCATTAGGTCGGCACTGAAGCACTGAACTTGAACAGTGGATTGAGCTAAATGCTAACTACTATAATATCATACTTAGAATGTCAATGACATGCTAGACTTTTCATGAGCTATAATTTTTTTTTACCACATTTAATGTACTAGTACATGCCCATGCTCTGGTATTGTTCAACCAGTTCAAGATGTTGGCCATGAAATAAAAATATGATGCTTTTATAAGCTATATTAGGTGCATAAATGCTAAAAATGGGTAAGTTTAGCCCATTGCTAGGTGGTTTCTAGGTACCTTGGTGACATTATAATATATCGTGCATATTCGACCTTTTGTGGATATTAATGATACATTACTGTCATGAAATCAAAACAATAGGCTGCTTTTAGAAGGTATTGTAGGTGCATAAAGGCAAAAAAAGAGGTAATTTTAGTCAGCTCCTAGGTGGTTGCCAGGCAACCTAAGGGCATAACTGGAGTTTTATGGATATAAATTAGATGTTATTGTGGAGAAGTAAAACTTAAATGGTGCGTTTATACAGCGCTATAGGTACACAAATGCTAAAAATGGGCCATTTTAGCCTGTTGCTATGTGGTTACTGGGCAACATTATGACATCATAATATTTGATATAGATAAGAACCTTCAGGAGCATAAGATGTACCTGGGTAGCAAGTTTGGTTGCTTAACTCCTGATCATGTTGGATGAGTTGGCAGCCAAAGAAACAAACACACAGACAGACATTTTGTGTGTTACAGTAAGATCAGTTTACATTTTAGCTCACTGCTTAGCACTTTGTGCATGAGAATGGTTTGTTTTGCAACAATATAGTCAGTTAACCAAAGTATTTAACAGATAGATTAACAATCTTTAGTTAATCTATCTTTAATCTATTAACAATAGATTAAAAGCTATTTTTTTTCTCATAAAGCTACACATAATACACCACAATGACAAAGAAAAATTGGATTTGGAGTGTTTGTTGATTTGTTGAATATAAAAGGCTGAAATATGATTGGACTGCACCCAATTGAATTGATTGGTCCTAATTAGGAAATACACAACTGTTAACATAAGGTCCCACATCTGATAGTGTATATCACAGTGAAAATAAAGCTGCGAGGTTCAGAGAATTCTCCATAGATTTGCAAGAAGATATTGTGTCAAAGCTCTAATCTGGAAACATATACAAAAAGATAGAATAGTAGCCTTCATTTATTCTCCAGTGAGGAGAATTAGAGATTTCCTACACGTGGCCATCCAACCAAACGGAGTAATAGAGTAAATAAAAGAACAAAGGGATTTGTCTAAACAGGTGACCAAAAATTCAGTGATTGTAGTGAATTAACATGAGAGTTCCTTTGTGGAGATAAGAGAATCCTGCAGAAAGAAAAACTACTGGCTTAGCACTCCACAAATCTAGCTTTTTTGGTACACTGACCAGATGGAAGCCTTTCCTCAGTAAAAGGCAGATGATAGCCCCCTGGGAGCCAAAATACGCCTAAACACCTATCAGAACAAGAAAGAAAAAGCCTCTGGCCCAATGACACAACGATTCATCTGTCTGGCTACAATTCCCAATGATGCGAGTGCAGGAATCTAGCGCTTAGGATCATTTCATTAATACCATCCCTGCAGTCAAACACGGTGCAGTCTTCGTGTTGGGGGGGATGTTTTTCTTTGACAGAGATTGGGAAACTGGTCAGGACTAGTCAGGGAAAGATGTGTGCAGACAAATACAGAACAATCCTGAGTGAAAACATTTACAACCATTTCTGGAGAAACCCCACATAAAAGCTACAGTTTCAATGGGACCGTGCTTTATGCTTAACTACTACAAAAATAATATCTGAAAACCACTTTTTTGCATCACAAAATGTGATACAAAATGTGAATAAGTTAGTGCCATTGCTAAAAAAAACAGTAAACACAATTAGCACATGGTTTGCTTGGCATCTTTTCATCCCTTAAAGTGGTCAGTAAACATCATGCCTAAGACTTGAACAGTGTCCGCTTTCTTGCCACTAAAATCTTCAGAGGAACGCCTCTTCTGGTTTTTTCCTCTTCCTTTCCTTCCTTTGTCCTTCTCACATTCTGTCTTTTCATGATACAATATGGGTGAAGCTCCTCCATCAAAGCTTTTCACGCTGAGATGGCCCTTGTGCCATCACCTTACCAGTGAAACTGTGATTGGATCGAATGCATCCACTTTTTCCACCTACTAAAGTCGTTGTAGTGTTGGGTTCAAGAGCATATTCCTTTTTTCATATGGTGGGGACGACTGTGACCAGTAAAATTTGCCTTTTCTGCAGTGTCTGGGATTGTGATTACACAGGCTAAGGAAATGAGAAAAAATACCCCAAAACAGTACTGAGTCTCCCATCTTGTAGCTGTGCAGAAGCTGTATTTTGCTATGTAATATTTTGAAGTAGCGCGTTCATACTCTACTGTACTGTATGTTTCAGGATAGAATCTCTACATTACATCGATCCTGCTGATAATATTTTAGCCATTGGTTAGAAATCAAGCATAACACAAAATCCACATTCCAATGTATGCCCAGCATAAAATAAAGTTTGGAAACTTCCCTCTGTTCCTTTTCTCATGTTGGGTATATTTTATGTAGGGCACCAGCTGGGCCTGAGACTGTGTCAAGGCAAGGTAAAGCTAGGAAACACCCAACAGTAAGATAAAGACGTGCTTGGACTGAAAGAAATGCGTCCGTTTACTCAACATTCCCTAGTGTTAAATCTGTATACGTGGCAGCAAATAACAGTACACACTTGTGTACTTGTGCTTATGAGCATCATGGGGTGTGCTGTTTGGATAGAAATAGAGAGAAGAAGACTGATGGCACAGGGAAAGATGTATGCTTGGCTGGAGAAGTTAATAAAATTGAAGCTGTGTTATGATGAATAAGGAAAGGGCCATAAAAGAGAATGTATGTAGTGAATCTCCCTGGCGAGCAGTGCTGAACAGCCTGGTGAGCGCACCCAGGGGAAGGCTTTTTAATCTGCAGCCCTCCCCAACACTCTGCACTGCACAGGGAAATGGGCCCACATTCTGTTTGAGCTTTAATAGGAGATATGGCAACTATGAGCTGGACATAGAGAGAAAGAAAAGGGTAAAGGCACAGTGAAATAACAGAGAATTAGGAAGAGGGAATTAATGCGAGGGCAGTGGAGTATGCTGCCATGTAAAATACACGTTTATCATTAATGGTGTTGAATAACCATATGGGAATTATTTCTGACGTGGGAGGTCAGCGGATGTATCACTGATACATATACCCCCCTTCTTCCCTGTGGTAATAGAACAGGCTTCTAGTTACCAACACCTGATTGATTAGGTCACACACTGCCAATACTTTTATATATATATAAGATCCAGCCATACTGTACATACAGCTGTTGTGTTAGAGACTGCACTGAAGTGCAAAATGCAATGAAAATAAGATGACAATGAGAAAGCAAAAATGTCCTAATTTATATGCGCCTTGTGGAAAATTATAGCATGCATTACTCATCCTATTATACATAGTCGCAACACCGCAGACACACTATATCTACTTAAAAAGGATGGGATTATCAAGTCTCTGTTTTGTAGTATGTTGTCATAAAACACTTGATTATTGTTACACCTCCTGCACCTTTTCAGTACAAAACTTTAAGCTCCTGGATTTCCAAGTTTAATGCATGCATGCATTAAGGAGCTTTAGCTGAAAAAAAAAAAAAAGAGCAGTTTATTTCTAAAAAGCCAGTCCTAGTGCACTGACACCATATGATGGGTTGTTCGTGTCTGGGTGAGTTAAACTGTTAGCGCAGAGTGTAAAGATATTAAATTATTATTCATTTTTTTGTTTTGTTTTTTTTCTCTTTGACTTAAAAATATTCTCTGGCAGAAGGATATGCTTGGTAATTGTAATTGCTGTAATAAGACATGTACGCCACGTCTGCTCTTTAATTGTAACTGTTTTATTTTGTGTCCCTCTTGTGTACAGTATGACGTTTAGAGGCCTTCGGTTCCAATATCTAATTTCCAGCCAGACGAATGTGACTCTTTGTGAGTAGTTCTGTATTTGAATGACAATATGTCTGACTTGTTTCCTGTTGCTGGAAACCAAGTCTGGTGAAAGGCAGAAAGAATGGTGGGGTCTTTGTGAGTGCAGCCGTGGCAGCTGTTCATTTTTCGCCTGAGTTGCTTTCAGAGAAGCCAGTTACCTTGCTGATGATAAATGCCTCTGTACGCTGAGCTGTCTCAGAACTCCAGCAGACTTTAAACCCTGACAGCCGGCACAGCCTCAGCCCCACAACCTCAGGCCTTCAACCTCGGCCTGTCCTTCAGCACAGCAAATCAATGACAGTCTTTACTCACTCTGGCCAGTGGATACTTCAGCCACAGCTGCCTACCCAGAAAGCCTACTTAGTGATATGGGAGGTAATGCTCATGTGCATTGACAGGTGAGACCTCCCTGGCAGTGTGATGTCGTAGGGACCATCGCCGAGGCAACGTGTGTAGCTAAGAGATAGAGTAATGGGTTGTGATGGAGGAGGTGCTGGAATGTCTGTGGTTACTATCTGTGTGTGGATACGATGTAATCTCTGACGGAGTGATTAGGCCGACCTTATAGCTTCAGACCAGCTGGTTTCCTATAGACCAGCTTTTGCTGTTAGTCTTAATACCTAGAGTTCCTTTTCTCTTTAGCTTCTATCTAAGTCCACTCTATACTTTTCACCTTCTCGCTTCTCTGTAATCGAGTTTTTCATCCTTCTAGCCTTGCTTTGATGTGCCTTCCTCTCTTACTGTCTAATTCACTCCTCTCATTCACTCCAGTCTCTCCTTCCTGCTCTATTGTCTACTTCTCCCGCTCTCCATCACCAGTCACTCCCTGTGAGTCGGCACTGGGGCAGGAGATTAATGATGGTCGAGAAGCTTTGGCAGTGTCTGATTTTCTATTATCAAAACTGAACTGCCTCAGCAGGGATGTATTTTATCTTTCGATGTGGTCGTGATGGCAGGTGGAATTGCTCTGTTATCACTGGATTGAATGTGTATATTATACAAAAGGGGGGGAAAAAAAACATCCACTTTGCATCAAATAAAAAATATTGGGAAACTACAAAAATACAAGTTATAGAGCCAATGTGGACACATTTTTATGCAGTGACTTTATTTTATTTTTTTAAAGAAGGCTTGGAAAAGTGTAGCTTTTCATGTTTACTTATTAATAATATTGCTATCAGCATCGGTCTTAGCAGCAGTATCCTCTGTGATATCAGCAGAGTTATTTATTTATTCAGACAATATACCTCTACAAAGCCTGGGTTAAGGGTCCATTGTTTTGGACCTTGAGCCAAACATGGGGCTAGTTTGGTCTATTTTTTTTTAATGGCAAGTATTTCATTTTCCTGGAAGCGCAATGCTTTGCAATTTGCGCAGTTTTACCTTGGCATGAACAAAAATAACTATCCGTCGAGGTAATGCAGCACACTGCTGGAGAAAATGTTCATGTATGTAGGGAAATTGGTGGTGGAAGGAAATGCTAGACCCAGCTTATTTATGACCTTGTTTTTATTTTGCATATTTATTAAAGTACGCTGTCATCCTGACGCTCTTGCTCCAGAGTTGCACAGGTCATCTGTTTGAGCAAATGAATTATGGAAGAGGATTTTAAGCAGGTGATATCAGTACATTGCCATGGCAACTATGTATTGTGAACTTGCAGTGCTGTCTCACTGTGTGCAAATGTGCATCCACGCTTGTTAGCACGGCAGTCCTATTAGTGTTACAACTTTGTCATAATTATAGAATTCCCCTGTCCTGCAAGGGACAGCCAAGGCTTGTAAAGCTTGTGTAGGTGGCTACTTTAACATGGGAAGTGTGCGTCACATGTCTGTCCTTCTCTGTTTTTGAAGTTCCATATACCTCCAAGGTACAGGAGGCTGACAAGGGGAGGCTAAGAAACATGGAAAATGGGATTGCAAAAGGAAGAGGAGACTTGAGTAGGAGGGAAAATCGGGGAAAAGCGAAGGGAAGAGTGGGAAATAGGACATCAGGAAAATTGAAGCAAAGTGATACAGCAAAGCACGGGGAAAAGAATAAGAGCCCCGGGCTGAGAGGCACCAGCCCAAGTATCATAGTCAATTAACATCCCAGCCCAGCACTAATTCTCAGTCTATTTCAGACCATTAATTATGTGCACCATCAGTTCCAGCTCACTTGGCCTGACACAAGTCTTCATCACATTGCCTTGGCCCCTACGGATCATGTTTTACTAGAGAAATAGCTGGAGTTTGCATATTCATGATGAAACAGAGATAAAAATTGTATGGATCAAGGCTCCTCTGATGACTCTCACTGAAAAGAAAGATTATGAGTTTTCAAGACTATCTGTGCAAATGTTTTTAAGTTACCACCATATCACGAGTTTTACACTTAAAAAAAAAATACTACTTTATATACAGTAGATTACCATTTACCATGGTGCTCCAGGAGACTTATTTCAAATGTAAAAGAGGTCTGAATAGTTTGCTTAAACAAGCAAGGCTACAGTGTATGTCTCTGTGGTACCTTGAGGTTAGAGGAGTCAAATCATGTTCTGTCAGCAAGCTGAATTGTTTTCCTTCCCTCTGGACAGGCAATTTCTGTGTGCAGAAATTAGGTTAACAGTGGATAAAAAAAATGGTATCAGCAAATTACCTTTCTTCGATATCCTTGCCGCAACTTCTGGAGAGGCCAAATCAAAAGTACTAGCCATTCTGTTTGACAGGTTTAAGGTGCACTGCAGTAACACCTGACTGCTCTGTTCTAATTTCACTACCAGCAAGAGCAGCTCCTTTATGTGCTCTAACCGGCAGGCTAGAAAGCACTCAGCCACAGTCCAGAAAACAGGCAACCGATTTCGGTAACACTAGATGGTATGCAGAGTTGCACATGGAAAACAAAAACTGATAACAAAACTAGCTGGTGTTATGCTGCTTGATTACCTAGAAAGAGCATTTAGATGTTGCAAATGCAGGTGAGCATGTCAGAAACCAATTACAGAATGACCTAAAGGGCCCACTGGCAAGGTGACATTGTCTCATTAGAAAGTGCTAAATGATCTCAAAAATCAACAACTGCACCTAAAGAATCACATACTTTTCTTCCATCAGTTTCTTGTTGATGGAGCCCATGAGCCTGCCTTAATCAATTCACACTCATTTGAGCAAATGTAATTGGCTTCCTCACAGTGCAACAATTAAAATGTGTCAATACCTCATCTAGTTAACCAATTAATCACTACACACTGCTCCATAGTTACAAAACCCAGTCGCTCCAAAAATAATCAATTGATGAATATCAAATGACCAACATGGACCTTGAAGATGAATGAGCCACTGGCACAGACTTCATATCCCACGGGACAAAGCTGCTTCAGTCTAGCAGCTACCGCTGTATACAGCGACAATTGATCATAGCTCCAGATAATTTACCAGAGACTTAAACACACAGAAGCTGCGTAAAAGGGTGGTAGATCATTTTGAAACCTTGTCTGTTTTGCACTCTTTTTTTCCCAGCCGACCTGTATAGACCGCACGATGTGGCATCTTAATGTAGAAGGCGAAGGGAAACGGAGACAAGGCCGTATCAAAACACAGAGAACTAAGATGAAAGTGCATGGTCAGCGCCACAGAGGTGACAAACATCCAAGTATCTGTCACTAGTCTCTAATTGTCATCACATTCCACAGGGGCTGTCAGCACCACTGTCATTGTGCTCATTGGCAGATTCTCAACCCACACCATTTATCCCTGAGCAGGTGCTCCGTACTGCACTCGGAGTAAATGACAAGTGAGAATAATTGCATGTAATCCTGAAATTGAGTGGGTTGGATGAGCTTTTTTTTTTTTCCCTACCTCCTTGAATCTTTTAGATATACAGTTGTGTCGTTATATTGTTGATTGAGATGATTAGGATCAATTTAAATCAATGCTGATTGCAGTGGGAGTTTGTTAAACTGGAGAATGAAAAACACTGCTACTGCATTTTATTTTCTTTTTTTTAAAATAAAAAAGTTCTTTGGATCATAACTGACTTCGATGGCTTATAATGATGGCCCCTGGCTAGACTTGTCACCTTCTTGTGTTGCCCTAACCTGCATTTTACTTGACACCGTAATGCCAGTCTGCCATTAGAAGAAGGAGGGGGAAATGAATTTTAAATTCTTGCAACGTGTGCAGAAGAAACTGGCAGGTGTTGATGGCTGTTCATTCAGCTAGTGAAAGCAAGAAAGTGGAACTGTCTTCCTTGATTTTAGCACCTATAAATATAAAAAAAATAACAAAAACTAGATTTTACCTGTAAAAAATGTCTAAATTTTTTGATATCCTCTTAATTTTATCGTACATCTGTTTTGGCATTTGTTTTTTTAGAAACTTGGGGATTAGTGTCTAGCCTAGATGATAAATCGCAATGTTTAACAGCTTGTTAAAAGTACTGAACTAAAGTCCAGTGATTGTGATGACTGGCCAACTGCACTGCCTCATTAATGTATGGTAAAATAGCTTTTGAGGGCGCTAAGCGAGAGCCCATTGCTGTGTTTAGTGATCACTCAGCTGTAAATGACGTATCAGACCCAATATGTTTCGTAATTCTCTGAGCTCTGGTCAGGTTATTGTTCCAATCTTCCGCAGTATATAGCAGCATTCATCAGCACAAGGATACTGGGTCAGTTTTGCTCAGAAATAGCTGCTGGACCTGGGGATAAAGACAATGATCCCTTATGTCTTTAGGGTGCTCTGTGTAAGTATCAGACTCCCTTGTGTTTTGAAAATATGTGGCCAGCAGCAGACAGCCATTTGAGGACTGTCTGAGAAAAACAAGACAAAAACAACTATTCGGTAAATGTCCCATTTGCTGCTGAAATCACACAGTGCCACGCTTTCCCCCCGTGATCATTTAACTGTGTTTGTTTGATTTTGTTTGTTTGTACCAAATCCCCTTTTTTTCTGAATATATAGGGTAGCACAGCACTGCCCCGTCTCTGGCTAAATAGCACGAGTATGGTTTAGTGTTTAATGTACTGTAGTTTGGAATCAATATTAAGGCAGTTTAGGGTTTGTTTTATTCTTTTTCTTTTTATTCTTATGAAAAAATACTGTCTGTCCCTCTGCTAACAATTCATGTCCTCAGCTTAGACTGAACAGAATGAATTGATTAGAGCTCACCGATTAGCTATAAGAGATACTGAGCTTGCTGGCAAACAAGGAGGCACCAACCATGTTTTCCCTCAGCATCCCTATTTCTAGTAAACACCCCCCCCCCACACACACACACACACAATCCCTATCCACAACCTTTGTTCAGAAATGAGGCCAGAGTCACCACAACAGTGTGCGCAATTACATTTTAAAAATACTGCAAAGGAATCCATGCACCTCCCTTGTCTGAAGTATCTAGGACAAGGTTCATTCCTTTGAGGTTTAAGTGAAGCATAAGCCATGTCCTAACTTAATACTTCTTGTCCCAGACATTTATGATGAACAGTTCAGGAAGAGGAAAATTAGTTTGAGCTATGAAGACGTTAAAGAACTAAGACATTACCAGACGTGAATAAGTGAGAGAGCACAGAGACTTTTTATCTGTGCTGTTGGAATCAAAGAGAAACAGGAGCGGGTTTGGAGGGGGGTGGGG
>JAVDPK010000722.1:481414-524923 GCA_034780415.1 Cichlasoma orientale
TATAGCTGCAAAGGGTGGGCCGACATCATATTAAACCCTATGGATTAAGAATGGGATGTCACTCAAGTTCATATGCGCGTGAAGGCAGATGAGCGGATACTTTTGGCAATATAGTGTATGTACACTACAAGTGAGTTTGTCCATTACAAACTGACTTTCTCAATGTGCAGTATAATGTTGTATAACTAGGCATTGTTTTTACATCTTGCTCTCTATAAGTAGTCAAATCAAATAATATCCATTATGTTCCTGTGTGGGTTTGTGTAATGCAGTCTGGACTGCATCTTTCCGATCAGTGTTAAAGGAAAAGTGTTGCTTCTCTTCTACACAGCCCCTTGAACTCCAACCAGGCACAATCAGCTGCAGACAAATTTCATAAGGTGTACAGACCCTTTTTTTCTGTGTAGCTGATCCTCAACAGTAATCCAAGCTGATTTGATTTAAAAAAAAAAGTATTTTTATGCATCTTCTTACTTATAAGATCTTTCATTAGACCAACTGTGGATCTTTGACAAGGTTACCTTCTTTCCTTCATGTCTTTGCTTTGCAAACCTTTGCTCTCAGAAGCTATTTTCCACCAAATCATTGTTAGCTACCGGATCTTTTATCTGCCAGAACTGAATTAATATAGTTGATGGGACAAACATTGTCAATCTGCCAGAAGAATGGAGCTGACTGAATTCAATCTCAGCAGACAATACCAGGGGAAAAGCACTCAGAGACAGTGCCACTTTGCTGAAAGTCTTCTGTTCTGTAGAGGTTATTGGCCTTGACAAAAGGGTGATGCAGAGTTTGCCCTCATTAATGCTAAAGTGCCCCTCCAATATTGAGTGGAGTTTTTTTGTACTCTGTACTTTTAAAACACTTCATTGACATCACTCAAAAGCATGTAAACTATGCTCTGGTCAGTCAAATTATGACTTTTTCTTCTTTATGACTTGTAGCTTTTGTCAAAGCCATTTTCTTAAAGGTTTACAGTGTATGTATCTACTTTGACATTGTCTTCTGACTTCTCTCTGATTAGAAGCGTTGAGTACACACTGTTAATTTTTATATGGAAAATAGTTTATTACTTGTCAATTAGTGTTTTGATAAATGGGGTGGGCATTTGTAATATGTTAAAGTTAAATTGTTATATTATTTAAGCCATAAAAGGTTTATTTAATAATAAATTTAAATGATGTTCCTTTGTGAAACTGTATAAATGTAACTAGTTTAAAAGTCAGATAAAAACATATAGAGGGAAATGATAAATGGGGTGGAAATCTTGGGTAAAGATATTGTAATGGATGTATAAATTTGTGATTTTGGTTGGTTTTTAACATAGGTTTATTAACTTAGATGAAACATTTACATGCTAGTCCTCTTATTTTCAATTAATATAGGCCTAATTTGTTGGTTAAAATTAAAATAAAATGAGTGAAGTTTGGTCAAATAATGTTTTAGTAAATCCTGTTTTTTTAAACATACAAAACTTTTTAAATATAAAAACCTTGTGCAGTTGTATAGCTCTAGCATTAAGTATGGATATTTAACCTTTGACCTTACAGATTGTAACCAATGAAATGTCTCTTTAAACTTTAAAGGCAACAATGATAACGAACGCCTGGCGATTGCTAGACAGCGAATCCCATACCGACTTGGTCGAGTAGTTGACGAATGGCTACTCGACAAAGGTAAAATCCCTGATTAAAATTTCAAATAAAATAATTTGATCATAACCAAGTTGTAGCATTATTTTGTAAATAATAAACCATAAAAAATAAATGTTCAGTAAAACTTTAAAATTAAAATGATTTGAGCAGTTAAATTTAGTTTTTCACTCTTTTTACAATAATGTATTTATTTTATAGATGTAAGCTTTTTTTAATACGTGTTTATTGTCAACTTACGGTTAAAGGGACTGTAAATATGAATATAAATCCACTTACTGAAGTAATATCAGCATTGATAAAAATGTTTATAAATTCATGTAGCATTTTGCTGTAAACATAAATTACAAATTAAAAGTTCTTGTTCAGTCATTCATTAGTTGCTGAGTGTTATTTTGAAACACTTTTGACAGTACTGCATATTATTTAGTGTCATTTGATCTATTTTGATTAAACTGTTAGCAAAGATAAATAGTGTGCAATATGAATTGGCATCAGCATTTTGAGTCCCTTTAACATATATTGTAAATATATTTATAGGGCTTTAGATCAAGTAACTGTAATAAAAAACAAGCTGAGTGCATGCACTGTTTCTTTGTTTTGTTTTTCTTTGTCTTTGGTTTTTTGCAGTTAACTAATTTATCTTTTCACTTAAAATGTGAAATTAGCATTCTAATTTTTTTTATGTTTTCTGTTTGTTTTTTTCTGTTTTGCATTATGAAATTGGTGTCATAAAAAGAGTTGTGTTTGTTTTTTTTGTTTGTTTTTTGTTTTGTTTTTATTTTTGGTTATATACGCCCAACCATTTTTGTTCTAAGTGCATTTTTTTTATTTGGTTGCTTTTGCTAAAAGGATGAACAGTAACAGTGAAGTGTCTCTTGCCTCCTGTGAGAACACTTCAGTCCACTTCTCACGGCCTGTAGCCAAAGGCGAAGCTTTCCTGTTTTTCATTTCTTTTCCAGCTTGCAGTACACCAGATCCATAAATGATAACATTTAAAGGAGAATTGAACGATTACATAAGTAATGTATACTTAAATATACCATTTTAGCTTTGTTATCCAATTTTTTTCTCTTTTATTTCCCAGGCAATTTCCAGCAAACAAATTATTCATTTAGTCCTTTCAAGATTGCGTTATCTTATGTTTTATGTAGTTAAATCTATTGCATTCCCATAACAGGGCTACTTTTTCTTAATCTTTTTTTTTCCATGCTACTTCAGATTAGACTAACCTTTTAGCAAAGCTACATTGATTTTCTATATCCTCTGTTTTTGTTTTATACTTTTCTTTTCATAGGCATCTCATCGTTTAACTACAATAAATTAACAGGGTTTGCTCTACAACCCGTAATTTATTGGTCTCATTAGCCATTGGGCAAATAATCTGTCTTTCTGTTCTTTTATTTCATGCTTTGCAAAAGTGGCCGAGTCCACAGTTCAACATTCTTGTATATATGTAACATTATTTTCCCGCAGGGCGACAGCTTACAATCTTCAACAGCCAAACCACTATACAGATTGGGGGCTGGGAGCGAGATCGCAGTCGATCCTTTCAGGGCCAGCTTTCAGGCCTCTACTATAATGGCTTGAAGGTCTTCAACATGGCCGCAGAGGGGGATCCCAATATAAGGATCCAAGGCAGCGTGCGGCTTGTGGGGGAGTCACCCTCCTCTATCACACCGCAGTCAAGTACCACAGCCAATCGCTCAGAGACATTCACATCCATCATGGAGATCACCACCACCACAGCGTCCAGCAGGAGAGTAAAGCAGACAACACCACGAGAGCCTCAGCAAGTAAGATCTGTTTTAAGTCATTCTGTTTCAAGTGACTTTTTCCCAATGCATAGTAATGCATAGCAAGTTAAGAACATCCTGTTTTAATATAATACATTTCATCATGACAGTCATATGAAGAATGCTCTATTTTATTCTGTTCATGTCTTTTTTCTCCTTGAGACCTCTGGTCTAAAAACTGAGGGAAAATAAGCACATTGTTTCACAATTGGGAGCTGCAACACACTGTTGAGCATTGCTCCTGTGTGCAATCAGATATGGCCCCATGAGGTGTGCCTGTGTTACAGTGATAACCATCACAGAGGTCCTCCATCATCTTTATCGGTCCTGCATGAGTGGTGCAGCATCTGCAGGAGCATATTACTTCTCACATGTCACAATGTGGGACTAAACAATGCAACACAAAATATGCGTCCTATCCGGTGGAGTGGTGATCAGACCCTTCTTGCATACTCTCTGCAAAGAACAGAAGAGATTGCCTATTAAATACCTCACAATAAATTGGCAGCCATGAATTTGAAATGGAAACAAATAGTTGCTTGAAAAATTAACTGTCATGCCATTGGAATACATATGTGTCTTAGTTTGAATACCTATTATGTTTTTTCAGGCACTGTCCACATAATCAAGTATGTTGTAGAGGTTTTAAAAAGCGTAATTGGTCATTTAAGTCTTCTTGAATTTCAAAACCATCTCTGCAATTCTGGAATACCTGCTTAATTAATAGTAGCTGTTACTGACTCATGACTCTTTTTTTTTCTAGTCTCAGTACAGATGAGACTAGAAAGCTGGAAATCCTTTCATGTGTTGTTGGTACAGAACTAAACTAGAAGCAGCATGACCCAGAGGACACCCTCAAGTTGTATAAACAATCAAAAGCCAACCTCACCTCACTAATTGGAAAAATGTGCTTTAACTGAGCCAAAGCTACTCTGTGATAGTTTTCAAAATTAATTGGGCATTTTACATTATATTAAGCACTCGTAAAAAAAAAAAAAAAAAAAAAAAAAAAGAAGGGGGGAAAAACATGGAAATTAAAATAGCAAGCATGCAAAGTTAAAGTGTTTGTCAAAATTTCAAATAATTTGCGGGTCTGATGCAGTAAAAGCCTAGCTGTGAGCTAAAACGTCTCATAAATCAGGACTTAGTCAGCTTTTGCAAATATATTTTGAAATTATTTTGGGATTAGTCACATGGGTTACAGGGAGATTATAGCATCTCAGTGGGTGGTGGGTTTAACTTCAGACTAAAAAATATTCACACAATAAAAGCGATTTGATTTGAATTCCTTTTTGTATAACTTGTCTGTTTTCACCGTTTCACTGAGACAACAGTTAATACGTGCATGTCTCAAGCAGGTTCAAGAGAAAACGTCTCATAGTGCCTTCATAGTATAACAGTGATTACGTTCAGTGTTGGAGAGAAACTCAGTGGTTTTTAAACCCATTTTATTAATTTCCACATTAAGGCCTACTGTTGTCTTCAAAATAGTGTAAAAAGCCTTTAACCTTGAATGTTCAAGTATCTATGAAACCAAAATGAAGCCTTTTACCACAAAAATATGAGCTTTATTAAATTAAATAGCAAAATAAAATATCAAGGTTTTCTTTAATGTTAGTAGACTGTTCGACTCCTACAGATAACATGTGCCTTGTCTTTGACTTAGCACAGTAAAGATTACACATTACCTCCTGTCCCCTAACTCTCACCGACCTGAGACCGGCATAATAGTTTGTGTAAGGGTGTGCAGTTGCTGACAAATAATACAATCATAAATATTGATCCGGTGGAATAGCTTTCTCTCGGACTCAGCATGAACCGTTGCAATTGCATGTAATGCAGGTGAAATATCAGACAATAGACTATAATTATATCCCAGCTCCATGCGGTGATATGAATTGCCATCAAGGAACCGAGAGATTGGCAGAAAGGAACAGCCTTGATCAAATAAATGCCCCTCTTTTTCAGGCCTTTTCGTTTGGAGATAAAAAAGCTGATTTAAAAGAGCATGACATATTAGAAATGGAGTAAATCACAGAGATAGGCATTATGTGTATGGGCATCTGCGTACATAGATATCTGACATTATGCCATTTTGTTAATCCGATTCTGCTTTACTGCTTTAATCAATAACAATTAACCCTGTAGAAAGCAGATGTATAGTTATTATTATTGAACTGTGTCCAGATCACACCTTTAGGGAATTAAAGGTCAGTTTATGCTTCAGCATGTCTGTAAAGCTTAAGGTTGATTAGTGGTGATACGTTTTTAAATTTAGACATAGTGTAAAGTTATGCTGCAAGCTCACCTTTAAAGTGGGAAGAGAGGACTGGAAGTAAGAGAATAGTCAAGTCAACTAAAGAGTTGCTCGGTGATGTAGGTGGAGAGATGAATGAGGCATGCAAAAATGTGTGCATTGGGACATGTCAATGTGTTCAGTTTGATTCAATGTGACAGCCTTCCTATGGCGGGCTCCTGCGGTAGGACATTACTGTCTCAGGACACTACAGTAAAAAGAGATGGTGCATTCACTGTCCTTTCTGTTGAATAGTCAGCATTTATTCATTGTCCAGCTGTTCCATCTCCCCTCTGATGGCGAATGCAATTCACTGAATGCTTTTATATCCTAAGAGCCTCACATTACTGGGACACATACATTTTTAGTATGGCAGGTCCCAGTGGATATAAAATGGCTAACGCAGGCAGTGGCAGTATCAGGCTATAACCACTGAACCTCGGTGAAAAAGGTGCTCTGGAAAATGTCGATCAGACTGTCCAAAGGAGCAGTTGGATCCAAAATATTAAGAAAACCATATCTGGGACATTTTATTCGCCTGCCTGGCAATGAGAGGTTACGACTCAACATAGAAAATTTTTGTAAGTATAGTTAAAGTTAAGTGGCTGCAACTTACAACACTAAATTTCTTAAGAAAATAGCAGAACAACTAGGGCTTTCTGAATGTGACATCGTTTAGGCTAGATGCAATCAAATCTTTCATTATTAGACTGGATTATTAATAAATGGCCATAGCTTAAAAAATGTGAACTAACTAATGGTCAGGTCAGAAGGGGTTGATCCTCATCATCTATAACAATCATAACCATCATTAGCCTCATACTCGATACCTGCTATTCAATAAAAGAGAAGCATTATCAGCCGTGGTGCCTTGCTGTGCGCATGAGAAAATTCGAGCACAGTGAAGTCTTTCAGTGACATTGGCTCTGCAGATTTAGGGTGTGTCTCCTTGCCTTGGCCTGGTTACTTCCTAGGGGGGGAGCTCCTGCTAGTCATCATTATAATAACGGTTTTAAAGGGTCTGTCTTCTCAGGTGCCCCATCAAAAATGCTAGACTGGGGTTATATGGTAATTGAATACTGTGGGCTTTGACTTATGGGTAACATTACATTAATGTCATTCTTCTCAAGTCACTGGGTGTCCACTCATGCTTTATTAACACAGATATTATCATCTTAGAGCACACTGGCATAATCAGGAAAGAAATGCACCATGGGAAAAAAGCTGGCGAGTCAGAATTGTTATTTTAATTGTGATTTGAATTTTACATCTTCTTAAAACATTATTGGATTAATTAAAAATTTAGGACCACTCTTGTACAGAGGATAACTGAGACGCAGACTTGTTGTTTTATTTTGATCATATGATCAATTTGATGAGCTTTCCTGGCCCAGAGATTCAAAACTTGGGTGCGAGACAGCGGCTTGTGAGGGAGGCTGATTGTAAGGGCTGGACTGTCAAAGTGTCGACTCCCTGCAGTGGTGCCTGGTAACATCCAATTAAACGATAATGAACATGTGTAAGCATTCACAAACAATACACCAGCTATTACTATACATGCACACACATAGAAATGATACAGATTTCTCTTCCAGATTTGGACTATTTTTTATCTTTTTTTTAAAGCATGTTTGCACCACTCACTCCTCTTACCCTTTCCCCTAATTGCTGAACAGAGCTGAACTTTTTGTAAACTTCAAAAAAGAGATACAGTGCGTGTGTGTGTGCCTGTCTATGTGCTGATGTCCTTTTGACCCCAAACTGCCCACCCACAGAGGTCTAAAGGCAAAACTAGCAGTCACTGGCCAGGCACTATTCAGTGTTTGTAAAAAAAAGATCTTGTTAGTGTCTCCGTTTCCTCAATAAAACATTTGAATATGTTTAATTTGGGATATAATTAAATTTAAAAAGGAGAAGAAAAATAAGCGCATTTAGTAGTTGATGTTTAGCTCAAACCACTAAAAAGGAAAAGAAAAGAAAAGAAAGGGAAAAAAGAAAAAGTTGAACACTGCTATCTACCAGAGCCATTGAGAGCTCGTGACAGTGATGGATCCTCACCTGCACTGCTCTGTATTATCATCCCTGGCCAGCGCATATGTATATAAATCTTTGAAGCTTTCCTAGTGTAGGACTGCCATCCACCATTCGCCAATGTTGTCGTCCAGCAACATGCTCTACAGCTGGTAATGGCTGCAGGGGCGACACAAGGACAGAATACTCCAGCAGAAATGTGCTGCAGTATATAAAGCAATGTTACACGTATGTGTCCTTCACTTTGATATTGGTGCTTTATTAATATACAGTTTGGTGTAAAGAACTTCCAGATTCTTGTTTTTATTGGAGTTTTTTTTTTTAGCCATATTTGGTTTTAAATATGGTGATTCATTTTTTAAGCTTTTTTTTCCCCTGTTGCATTTGTTAGAAAATGGAGAAAAGATAAAGGGTTCATAAATAATATAATAGGACACAATGTTGGCAATTCATGAAACTCTGCATTAATTTTGTGCCAGATCATCTAGGAGATCTTATGCTATCCCCCTTAAGAAATCAAAAGTTTTACCCACTGGTGGCGCTAAAAGAAAAGGCACAGGAATGCTAAAATCATTTAAATTTCTCCTCTGGGGACATTTAATATCATATACGGGAAAACCTTACAGAAACATAACAGTAATTTTAGATGTCATATGACATTTCACGCTTGCTATGTTTCTTTCATAACCTTTTTACATTGTACAATTTCAGTTTTATAGCTTGTTGCTGGTGAAAAATCAAGAAATGCAGATTATAGCCTGTTCCTAGGGAGAATGAATGGCCAGTATGTCACATCATTGCCACCAGATAGCCAATTGCCCCCACTATTTCTGAATTAACCCTGGGTGAGGTGGGTGTAATGGCCATTCAGGGGAAGCGAGGAACATTCAAAACACATTGTGTGGGCCATTTCATTTGCACTCACAGCACATGGTTCAGTTCCAGCTGAACTGGCTTATAGTGGCTCTGTTTATCTTGGTCCCTGAGACAAGGGGCCAAAACCTGACCTCGCTATAATTCTCAGGGATAATCGAAGATTTGACATGCTGCACTGCTACACCTTCAGCGCAGTGTTTGGCTACCTTCTTGCCTCCCTTGCTGACTCTCACAAAACACACTATAATAACCTTTGTGTCACAATAATCTTGCAGTGAGAAATCTTCTCCAATCTCCTTAGTACCCAATGACCGCTCAGCCTGCACCGTCCTTTATATAATAAACATCTTTGCACCATGTGTCTTTATTCTGTTTAGTAATACCTCAAGGCATGATTGATATTAGTGGGAATAATTGTTTTACAAATTGAGGCTGGAATAAGTCTTTACAGCTAAGATTTAAGGCTAATCATGCATGCATATTCACACATGAGTTTTGGGTTTGATTGAGATTGTGCTTCTTTAATTGTGCTGCAAATGATGCTGAATCCTGGGCTTCAGCCTTCATTTAGTTTGTGATGCATGATATCTACCTTCATTTTTTTTTAATTTTGTAGAAGTCCCTATAAATCTTAATATGGGTTTCAATATCTTAACTAATTGTCATCAGTAGATCAATTCCACAGTTTCATGTTCCAGCTTTCGTCGCACTTTAAGATAATAAATGTCAACTTAACAGCAATGAAAAGTATTTCATTTCACTATGTCACTTTTTTTTTCTGAATGCACTAATGAGGCTGATTTGGCACCAGTATTAAAATGAATCTTTTGTTCAGGTCGCTTTCCGCTCGCACTGCAGTCCTTTTGTTGCTCTTTTCCACCAAAGAATCAACAACAAGAGTCATAACAGCCGATCACGAGGCGCTTCCCAAACCAGAAACTCTTCCTGTTCTGTGTTCTTACAGTATGAAACAGAAGGCAGAGGTGGAACATCACTAAAAGAATTATAGCTGTGTAGCATTCAGATATTGCTCGCTATTCAGCAATATCCAAATGCTACTTATGTTGTCTATACTGTGCAAAACATTATGAGGTATGTTTTTAGCTAAGATTTAAAGACAGTTGCAGTTGATGCTTGTCTGAGGTCACTTGGGAGATTATTCTGAGTCTCGGTGCAACGACCCCCTTTTGAAATAAGCTTTGGCTCTGTCACGGTCAACAGTGATTGGGAAGCAGACCTTAAGGATATCGAGGGAGTGTATGGATTGACTATATATGCAGGTGCACATTTAAGGCTTTAAATACAAACAGTGCCGCTTTATATTGGATACTGTAATGCAAGGCTGCTAACACTGCACTAATGTGATATATATAACTTAGTATGAATACCTTGTATAACTATAATGCAACATGTATAACTTGAATTTAGTATATCTGCTTAATCAGTGCCAAAGTTAAGGTTAATAACACAATCTCAAGTGGGAATAGTATAATAGAAAAAAAGCAGAGCCTTTGCTTAGAGATGATTACATTTCTGTAGTGAATAAGCAGTCCATTTGCCTATTCCTGTTACCATATCAGCTATTTTGTTTTTATACTGTGTTTTTTTACTGTGCCTTTGCTTTTGATTGACGGGCTATATAAAAAAAAAACTCAACACCTTTTCTAATAACTAATGGAGAAATGTGCAAGTGCTGTAAAATTCATCCCGCTGATATCAGACGTGATCACATCGTCATTTCTGAATTTCACACTGGATTTATTTATTTATTTATTTTTTGGCTTTTTTAAGCACTGGTGAGCTCATGACAGTAATGTAGACTCCCAAGTTTTTTTCCAACAGACGTTGGGATGCTAAAATAAATATATATAATAAAGTGTTATTACACGATATTTAAATATAACACGTGATTTTTTTTTTTTGGCAAAAATTCAACTGATTGAGGTTTTAAATCTTTGTGAAGAGAAATTATCTTCACACAATATACATAATCAGAGCCTGCTTTTTTAAATATTGATATTTCAAGACTGGGTAGAGACAAATGGGAAGTTACTGATATGTAAAATTATTATATTTTTTTCTCTCTAGCTTCCTTTTCATATTTGTATCAGGAATTGTCACCTTCTTAACCAAGTGGAACTGTTTCCTTCAACTCATCTAGAGGCAGATCTCATTGAAAAATGAAAACCAGTCAACCCTTTTCCCTTAAATTTTGCATTTGTGCGCTTTTCAATTAAAAAAAAAAAAAAACAGACTCATGCATAGAAAACTGAACGGTTACTGAGGAAACAAAGAATGCTGTCCATTAAAAAAGTGAGAATGATTATTCAGCAACAGTGCAGTCATGTTGGATGAATCAGATTTTATTCAAGATATTAAACCAAACTGTCTCGTGGACTTACAAACATACTGCAGTGTTTAGTGTGAGTGTCAGTGCCCTGTAAGGTTGTGTTCAATTATTCAGAGAAAGAAAACATCCTCGGGATAAGATTTCCCCTGCAATGCAGATATATGGGATTGACCGTCATGCCACTGAGATACTATAAGCTTGAGGATAAAGTAATAGCTATCAAAGATCTCACTTCACTGACAGGTGCACTATTGATTTTTTCTAACTTTATTATCTTTGTTATACCTTATTAAAAAAAAACTGCTATCACCACCTTCTGTGGAATAAAAGGAAAGGCTCCAGTGGATAATTCAACTCCTCTCATTTCACGAGAGCGGAATTGGGTTGAATACGTGATGTGGAGATGGATGGCTCTCCTCTGCAGCACTTGTTTGTGTTCCTGACCTCCCCCACCTTCTCCCTAAAGTGAGGGTGCCTGTCGATTTTGGTGGTCCTGGAGTGTGCTGCCCCAGACCCCATCACGGTTTTGTGCCCACCCAGTGCTGACAGATGGCACAGAAGGTAACGCTCTGGACCTGCAGTGGCCCCGGCCCCGTGGCGTTCACTCCCAGCAACAGACCATATCCATCATCTCACGCTCACCGGGGGCTATTATAGAAACTGCCCTTCAACATTGTGTTGTAGAGTCCATGTGACTCACTGATTCAGTCCACCTTATCAGGGGCACATGCCAGCTTGTCGACACGTGTTCGCTTGATTTGATGAATGCTTGTATTATTCGAGAACTGACAGCAGAGACGCGCTCGTCTGCGGCGGGAAGATGATCGGCACATTAGCCAGCTGAGACAGCAGGATGCCTCGTCTTCCTTTGAAGATTTATTTTGAATTAGGCTTTTCTAAAAATTGTTTCAGCCAAGTTCATCATTGTGCCATTATTATTATTATTATTATTATTATTTTTCTTTAAACGCGTGTTTACTTTTGCAGGTTTCACACTACTGCCAGCAGTGCTGAGAAATACAGATTGTTCCACTAAGACTGTTTGGATGACAAGAATGAAACCTACGCAGTGTGAATGTTGTCTCTGTTGTTTGTTAAAGGGTGGCTTGTGTGACAGCTTTACAGCATGTTTTATAGACCATATTGTTGTCTCTTAGGACCTTTGCTTTTATGATTTGCATACAGAATATAGTCCCAGGCAAACTGTTACACACAAGAGACAAATTTGTCCTACAGTGTGTTGCCCCCACCTGCAAGATCCCGAGATCAGCCAGTTTACATTAACATTCATGAACACGAGCGCCGTGCCAACTGCTCGTTGAGCTGTGCTGAGCTCTCTCTATTTTTAAAAGTAATTTTAGTCAAAAACAAATAGAAAGTGTTCGGCACAAACTGCCTCGCGCATCCAAAAGCTCCTTTATTAATGAACACAAGTAGCGCTAGTTAAATTTGACATTTTAATTCTCACCAAAGAGATATCATATGCTTCCTCTATCCTCGGATAAAGCCGGTAAATTATCCTTTTGGGTGTAGAAAACAAATGCGCTGTATCTGGAGTTTGGCAGCAGAATGGTAATTGAGTCTGCAGCGAGTGAGAGCGTTAGATTAAGATCATACTGTATACATTTCAAGTCCAAGATGGCTGGCTGTGTTCAGGGAGCAGCCATCTTGACACTTGATGAGCACGATAAAGGCAGTTTAGGGATGGACTGGAACACAATATGAAGTAATGTCATTACCAGATTAAATTAAGATAAAACAAATTCCAACTGCTACAGAAATAAAATAAAGAATACCGCATGCCTGCAGATAAACCTTTTAGCTTGTCACACAAGTGGACATGAATAAGAGGGAAATGGGAGAGATTTGTTTGGGGAAAGAGGTAACATTTATTTGAAGTTATGGTTTTACGTATTGGAAAAATAGATTTGTTTGTTTTCTTGGAGAGAGTAAGATCAGAAAACTGATTAAGCTCTCATGTATGTATAATAAAGAGAAAGCCAGAGCCAACAGCCAGCAATATTGGGACACCATAAATGGGGGGAGGCTAATCTTAGATGTTTTCATCTGCACAAAAAGAGGTGATGCGTTGTGTGATTTATTCTCGACCAGGTGCAATAACTACCAGCAGAAGTGCTTTTACATTTCCATTAGGTTACGGTATCTTTTGATAGCCTGTTTCCCTTTGCGTAAACTCATTGTACAAACTATAAATTCTTTGCAAGCCCAAAGCTATAGTAAATGACAGGTCAAGTAAAAAAAAAAGATAATTTATTAGGAGAAAATCTAGTCATGAATTGCTGTCCTGAACTCTGGCATTACAACACTGCTGCAGGGATGGATTAGCGATGAAAAATCAATTTTGCTTGAGAGACTTCATAAATGATTTCCGCCTGATTTTTATCGCCGTTTCTTTTGTTTCCGCTGTGCCGAACGAGCGCCTCGCTCATTAGCTTGTAGCGTTCACACTCGCCCCTTCGTGAATGACAAATCCCCACCTGGAGGACAAGAATCAGATTACGGCGACGCTCTCAGGGAGCTACAGGTGACCCGGTGTGCTGTTGTAGGGCAAAGCTGCTCTTCCTCTTTCCTCATGTCATGTTTTTGCAAACGTTACACTTGGGAATTAGACCTCAGTACATTCATCTCAGCAATGATGGCATCTATATTAGGATGACAAATTTGTTCCTGTCACCTCATGAGGGACTGGGACTGCATGTCAAGATGCAGGTAAAGTCAGGAAGACAGTGATTTGTGGCCAAGCTGCGTATATCTTCCCCTCCTGCACTCTCTTTTTCAAAACACGCACAGGCACATGCTTAGATTTGTTATCTATTTTTAGATTTTGAGGATAATATGAAAATGAAGAATCGCATAGTCTCTTTGGATTGAGCCAAACTATTTTCCCCCCAAATTACAAGCGTTTGTGGTTAGCATTTAGATAGAAAGCACCATGATTACAAGCTATTCTCTGGTAATTGTTATGCTTCTCTCATTCCTCAGCTTATCCTTAGTGTATGATATTCCTCCTGGGCAGTTCCCTGCTCTCAGGCCAGATTACTACCAAGGCGAGGTACAGACACGCACAGAGCTCCAGATTCGATTTCAGATAACGAAAATATCAGGGCATCCAGAGGGAAAAATGCTTCAGTGCAGACAGATTTCATTTATCTGAGAAGTGTGAAAGGAAGGATAAGGGGGAGGCACAAAGTCAACCATGTAATATACTTCTATGGAGCTCTGTTTATGCATAGGCAAGAGAAAGAAGAAATGAGAGAACATGAGGGGGAGCGTAGGAGGCAGATAGCAGCAGATAGTGTCTTATGAATATCATATTAAGATTTTATCATTTAGAGCATGTAGCTAACAGAAGGCATCCAGCCTTCTCCCGTGTAATCGGCTCGAAGCTGTCTACTACATGGCAGCGGCTCAATATGCGCTCTCTCAGCACTGTGAGTTGACTACAGGCATTCGGCCATATTGTGTGCACATTATTTATATGTCTCCAGTAATAAATAATAAGCACCATGTTTAATTGGAATCAAAATATCAACTGTTTATCATACGTCGCGCAGAATGTCTGAAGTTGTCTGGGAGGATGAATTAGGCACCAGTCACACATGGTTCACTCTGAGTCAGTGACTGACATGGTGATAGCGTGACGCAGACACTGACTGGGAAATGGACTTTGTGTTTCCTCCCACGCAGCCACAACTTTCCTGGTTCTTTTGGTGGCTGAGCCACCAATATCATACGCTGCGGTAAGTTTTGAATTTGCATTAAGGCCGTGCAGATGACTGTTTCTGGAAAATAAGCAGAACGGGGTCCTGAGGGGGACTTGAGGAACATCTACAAAGCGGCGCCTTCAAGCAGCCACATTAAAAGGAGTCATCACACCGCAGTGTTCTCGGGAGTATGTTTAATGAGGGCAGAGGCATGTGTACATTTTAAAGCAGCTTTGTAATTACCTCGTACACTGTCTTGTACACTACACCTTTACACTCCTACACATCCCTACGCATCACTCTCTTAATGCAGCCTTTGTTTTATACAGCAGAAGCTTTTGTGATTCTATAGACCAAACTAACAATCCACCTGTCACTATTCACTTATTCATCGCTTCATTAGAAGCTAAATATGTTCATTCATCCTTCTGTTTTGCATAAAAACACACTATGTTTTTGGGTAGAATCCACCACACAAAAAAACAACAGGAAAGTTTTAAAATCCCTATTCCGATTTCTTCTTAACTGGGAATGTGCGTGCATCTGTGTGAAACTGCACTTGTGTGTTTCCACACTGCATGCTGTGGGTGTACCAGGAGGGTGAAGCTGCCTCCCAGCGTCTTGTTCAGCTGTCTGGGATGCAGAGTTGTAAGCCTTGAGGAAGATGTATGGCAAGACAGGAACATGTGGGTACCAGGGGAGGAGACAGAGAGCCTCGGACCACTCTTTTTTTAATGGCACTCCTTTACTCAGCCTGAGGTCCAGTTGCAGCAACAGCTGCTTCGTTTTAAATAAAGCAAAGCCCGTCTCCCAAAATGCACCGTGTCTCAAACGGAGCAAGGGAAAACAGCTGTCCACCGTGGCCGGCTTTATATTATGGAATACACAGGAAATCAAAACACGGTTCACCTAAAGTCCTGTAAGGTGTAAAAATTACATAAACTGTATAGTTTTGGTACCTTGTTTTGTATTTATACTCTACATTCCAGGCTACAACATCTTGACTTTAAAACAGGTTAAAATGTGAAGTATCTAAATTAATAATGTGGATTTACTGGTAAATACAAAAATATTTCTGTATTTTTTTTTTTTACTTGAGCAGATAACAGTACCATATATTGCTCTTTCGCCGAACATACAGTAGAAAATATCTCCGTTATTTTTCCCCCGCTATTTAACTGTACTCTTAGGTGTGGTGGCAAACTGTGTTATCACCACGTAACCTTGTGTCAGAGCTGTTCTTAAACTGTTAAAGAGAAAGCAGAAAGATCAAGATGTTATGAACGTGATGTTCAGAATGTATGCGCTACCTATCGCATTGGTGTTTGCTGCACAGCTGTAATAGTGATAATGCCATTCCATTGTCTTTCAGCCTTGCAAGTCTGTATCTGTGTGAGTCCATGAGGTTGACAGCTTGGCAGGGCAGCAGTAGGAAGAGTGTGGGCGAAGGCCAGGCAATACACTGAGCTGAACTCACAGTCTGAGAGGCCCACATGCCTTCATTATTCAGTTGGAATCTATTGAGCATCTGGGACTAAATTATTCATCAACATCGACCTAGTTCCAGGGTGCTAAGTTAGATACTTGGATGTCATCAGGCGTTCTGATAAGACCTGCTGCTGCAGCATGATATCTGCCATGGGTAAATACATGGTATGTGCCTGGATCACAAAGAGTACGAGCCATTACTTGATTTTTATACAGTCTAGTTTTGAACGATTGACCCTTTAGGTGTGCTGAGCTCAGTGTAAGAATAGGGAGTAATTTCTTCATCCCATTTCTAACCATGAGCCCTTTCTATCTGCTGTCCCGCTGCTTTTTTTTTTTCCCCCTCTTTCACTGGCTCACTAATGATGTGTTGCTGCAAGACTGAAGCTTAGAACAACAAACTCCTCCCAATTAGTCTGTGCACACAGCAACTCCGGTCAGCTATGGACCCTAACAGGCCATTGTCAGAGTAAAGCATGTCAGTGCGAGCACGAGAGATAATTGTACATTGTTGTGAGCAAGACCATACAGAGAGCACTGATTTCAGATTCTTTTGTATACACTTAAGTGATGATGTATCAACGCTGTTTTTAGGTCCAAGCGTCTGCCGCGCTGATTGAGGCTTTTTGTCTTTTTCACATGGTGACACAGTAACACCCGGGAGAAGAGTCACACTGATCATTTTATTGGAGCTGAAATAATCTGGGTCATTTTTAATTCTGTGCGGTTCTATAGTGTTTGATTTTAGGAAGTGGAGTAGCATTTGGGCCCAGAAATGATGTCAGATTTTAAAAGCAGAGATGACTGTGATATGATTCATTCAGAACAATGAGTCAGAACTGAAAGAACTAAGTATGAGCAACTTTGCAGCATTTAAAATAATAATAATTATTATAATGACGATAAAAAGCCAAAGAATCTGACAATTATATTATTCCCTGTGTAGTTGTCCTAACTGTATGTAAGTCACAAAGAGTGAGAAAATCTATGTATTCATAAAGCAAGGGATAACATCAAATGTCAGCAGCTCCCAATAATGCTTATAAAAACTCTTTATGACATATTCTAAACAGCTGGTGTGCTTTGCAAACATCCCCAAGCGGGACTCCTTAAGGGAGTTTTCCTACTGAGATGTCATTGGAAATCCTCCACTGGTTCCTTAAGGGGGACGCAACAAAGTGTGTCAGCCCTCAGCAACTCCCCTTTTTAACAGCTTGGGACCACAAACAGTTGCCTGGTATATATGTTACAAGCTGCTGGTATGACTGAAAATATAAAGATAAAATGGACTGTCCTGTTGCCCATACTCAACACCACCACCAAGTTTCATAAAGTCTTTCTGTATTTTGACTAAGTGAAGGTTAAAAAAAGAGAGAAATTTATGTTTTATGATACTGATACTTTGTTGGGATAAAAGCCTGGATTACAATTAAGTGTCCTTACTAAGAAGTGTGATAAAAACTAGAAGAAGCATTGTCGGGTAAAGAGAATTTCACACAATCCACCTCTGCTGTCAGTGGTTTCTTTCTCGTATGGTCTTATCTGAAAATAGTGACAGCCCATGGGAACTGTTATTCAGTAGGTTGCTTGCATCTAATGGATTGCATGCAATATGAGCATGAAGGAACAGATGTAGGCGAAGATAAGTTGTGAGGGTAAATCTGCAGGTTTCTGTGCAGTTTAACAAACAGCGAAGCTTTTGTGTGCGATGATCATGTGTAGCGAAGCAATTTTTCTCTGTGATATTTCAATCAAGATAAAAATTTTCTGGCTGATAATACCACAGCTTTTTTTTTTTTTTTTTTTTTGGCACTCTGAAAAAAGTATTTGGATTAAGACCAGATCTTAATGAGCAACAGATTATGGACACTGAGTAAAAAATATCAGTTTTATTACTGTCACTGATTATACAAAAGCAAAAGGCAGAGAGAAAGATTAACAAAATAAGCGCTTACATTGGAAAAAGAGAAGTTACTAGGAACAATACTGAAAAACAGGCAACAGAAAACAGCAAGCATCCTCAGTGGAATACATTACCAGGACAGCGGAGGCATGCTTTGGATAAACCCTTCAGATGCCTTCAGTGTCCTCCTGACTTTCAGCTTGTCTCCAAAGAGACATGTTGTGTGCCAGAGAGCATTCATCAAATTAGACCAGAAAGAAAACAATGTGAAAACCCGCAGCTCTCCCTTGAGACGTGCAGACAGGTTATCACAGAGAAGGTGTCTCTTGCTCTCCAGCACTGGGGCAGCAGCACACAGCAGCCTCCCTGAAGAGCACCCCCCCCCTTCCCCCCATCCCTCCCTCTCTCTCTCTGCACAGGCCAGGATTAAGAAGGAGAAAGCAGGAATTCTATGGAGATGTGCACCAATATAGAAAAGCCCCGTATAGTAGTTTTTAGAGATTGGGATTATACACCACAGTGAAGCTGAAGGAACAGGAAAAGTTAAGTGTTTGCATGGTTGTAAATAACTAGGTGTCCTGCAGAATGAGACTGCTGACTAAGCTCTAGAAAGCACATGCAGAGCACGGCTTGGCCTGGACATCTCATTAAGGTGGACCATTATCAATCCTCGGAGATCGAAAACCAGCATGACACTGCTAAAGAAGGCACCAACGTGCCTTTGGCTGAGTCAGTTTGGAATTTCCTGGTCCGCGTCCTCTTTGATGGTTCAATCAGTGCATGAGCCAAGGTCAGTCGATAGCTTTACTTCTCTGAAAGCTTTAGTAAGATGTATTTGTATATAAAACTCCCAGCGGCACCTAAGGCAGTAGAAATGGCGCTGCACTTACAAACTATCAACATTTTCATACACTTTGGTATGAACACTACAGGCAGGTTTCTCTTGACAGTGTTTCTTTTTCTTCCACTTTTTGTGTTTTTCTTAGTCCCAGCTGTCTCCCCAGGTTTTCTTAGTGCATCTCATAGAAGTGTGCTCTCTGCTGCTCTGAGCAGAGGCAGATAAATGAGCTGTGCTGTAGGTTCACCGTGGCTTCAGCACTTTACCGCTAGATTAATGATGCTTTGCGAGCCCCGAGCCTTTGCTTTTAGCATTTTAGAAGTACCTTCATAAAATGAACTACAGGCACATCTTGTATATACGCTTATCTATTGGGGCATCTTTCCTGTGGGTATGATGCTGTTTGCATCAGTAAACCTGACACTCCAGAGCTAATGAGCCCCTTCCCAAAGCCCACAGTGTTTCTAGAAAACTTCAGAAAAAGATGCCATTTAGAGGAGGAAACCCACATTAATTTTATTTTTAACTCAAAATCCAAAATTATCACAGGGATACCCACATCCAGATAGATATCCATTGGAACATCTACCTTAAAAAAAAAATCTAACATTTCAGTATTTTTTTTCTCAGCTTCTCAGCAAGGCTACCTGTCAGTTTTCATCACAGTGGCTAAATTGCATGTAAGCCGCTCACATGGCCCGCATTGAATTGTCACGGGTGAAAAAGAAGGCAAGCGTTGGTGGAGGACACCATAAATTGGTAATGTTATTGGATTTCAACCAGGTCATGACCACATCAGAATGTTGACCTACACACTAATCCTGGATGGCAGACTGATGCCCAGTAACGTGAATTTATTCTAGCTTTGATTCAGAGGCATATGTCACACCTACCACACACAGGATTAATTTGTTAAAAAAAAAAAAAAAAAAATGGACATGGACATGGACATGGACATGGCTCATACATTGTCCAGGCTGTCCTTGTTATTTTCAGGTCTAGGTGTGCCCAAAATTTACAAACAAAGCACTAGAAGCCATGTCATTTAAAAATAATAAATAAATAAATAAAACAGGTTTAATAAGTATAAAATTTTTTCGTGAAGAAAATATAAATGACCTTGTGTTTTAATGGATTTCTCTGTGATGATGTAGTTTAAGCCCCCCTTATATAGCCTTCTAGCCTGAATGAGGAGACAGAGACATATAAATATGAACGGGCATACACCTCCGCTTAGGTTATCCTATGGGGAGTTAACCTACATCTAGTACACCCACATTACATTGCTTCCTCCTCCCTGGTTTCAAATAAACCTAAAGGACAGAGGGAAAGGAGAAAAGGATGTGAGCAGTGAAGAAAGAGAGAGAAAGAGAGAGAAAGAGAGTGGTAAGGTGGGAAGAGAGGCAGTATTGATTCGTTGATTCCCGTACCTCTGCCAGTGAGTGCAAGAGTGTCAAGATCTCCCGCCAGGAAAAACAAATCACAAGGCTGAAGTGATGGATGTGGCACTCCAGGATCCGGCGGTTTTGCCATCTGGATGGCCGACACTGTATATCAGCCTCATGCGCAGCAAATTAAATTTACATTTGGACGGCTTCCCCGGGCCTTACCCAGCACAGATGCACCAAAAACAGCCCTCCGCCACAACTCCCTTAATGGGTTTGATCTATCATTTCCGGGTCTATTATGTAAAGATGATGTTGGTCCATGTTCAGAATGTCAAAATGATGTTACAGTCACAATAGAATCACATTATGTGCAGCCAAATGGATGTTAAGCAAAATGACATCACCTTTAATTTCCTTAAGATGAGTCAATACTAATCCAACTTGCTGAAATATTTTGATGCACATTAGAACATCAGTGAAATAAGAGAGAAAATCCGATAAAATCCGAGGTCCATCTCCGTTTTTAGGATCTGATCCATTCTTCGCCCATTTTTCTTTGCCTAGTTTGTCACTCTCACACGTGCATACCCCAAAGTACGAACAAAGGGAGTATCGTCAAAAAATGCATTTAAAGTCTTAAAATTATTTGTGCAAAACGAATTAGTAGAGATATAATGCCACATATATAAGAGAAGGTTATTCTGCTTAGCGGCACACCACAAAAAAAAAAAAAATCTAACCTGGCCCTGAAGAGGCTGCCATGCCTAAATGAAATGACCTTTAACGCAGAGCTGATCAAATGGCCTGAAGCAAGACTATAAAAGAACATTGCAGTATAATGTTTTACAGTGTACTTTTTTCTGGTCTTTTGTTTGCCCTTTCCCATTTTCCAAGATGGTAAAATGTATCGTGTTTGGCAGGTGAGGAAGTGCACTGAAAGCAGTCTGAAATGGATTGGATATAAGAGTCGATGTGGCAGCAGATGCCATGTTTTTTGTTTATTTTGGATCCTTTTTTTTTTTTTTGTAAAGGAGATACTGAATTGCTTTGAAAAAAAGAGAAGAAAATATTGATTTAAGCCTCTGTTGATCTGGCCTTTGTTTTCCTATGTCCTTTTTTTTAAGCTTTCATAGCTGGTTGTCCTCTAAATGTCAGAGGTGTTTTGTGATGGCTCCTAACAATCGCTTGAAGGGCTATGCAAAGCTACACAATAAAAGGCAAATTGAGCATGAGAGTTGACAATTGTGCTGTGAAGTTAACCCCCCCATTCCCCCAATAATCAGATCTCACTTCTGCAAAGATAGTGTTTCCTGGAAAGCAGCGTAGCAGCTGCTACAGCGTCAGGGAGCTTGCGACTGCGTTGACAGATGATTCCAGCAGTCCAAAAGTTTAGCCGTCTGCATTCACATCTCAACTGCCTGGCTCTCTTTAACCTAACTCTATGGAAACACCAGAATTGGTCGTTTTGAGTGGGAGTCATCTTAGCCCATAGATGCAGCTAAGTATTTCATGCCCTCACCACTCCTCTGTGTTCCTCTCTTTTTTCAGACAACTGATGAATCGCCGGTGGCATCAGCCGAGTGTCCAAGCGATGATGAGGACATTGATCCCTGTGAGCCGAGCTCAGGTGGGTTAGGTTAGTCATCTCTTTTTTTATTCTACTTCTTCTCTGGGTGTGTCAGTGTGTCTTTGTGTGTAATAGTCCACCCCCAATAGGGCACTCGAGGCTAACACACAGTGTTTAAATGAGCAGATTGGAGTTTAGTTAAAGCTTAAACACTTCTCAGAGGCAGAGTTCTTCTTCTGGGTACCACTGACTGCATGGTGCAGCAAGCTGCAGGCTATATATTGGGTCAGGCAGCTTCCTTTCTATACATTTTTTTAAGTAGTTCTTACATTTCAGTTTGTTAAAATTTAAATTATAAATGCAGTAAAATGACTTTTTTCATACCGATTAATGTTTCAAAGGCTTTAAAGGTATTTTAATGTAACTAGCTTATTTGAATAGATTCAGGGTATAGGTATATTCACTGTCTGACCTTGGACAGTCTGCTAGTCTAACTTTATGCCTTCAGTAGTTAGGTAGGACTGAAACCACATTCCCATTTGTTTGTTACAGTCAATAGATTTAGTCTGAACAAATAAAGGCTGATCCACCATCAGTGCTTCAAAACTCTCGCAACTGAAAGCATTTAATTCATACGAAAGCTGAGGCTTTTTTCTGTTGTTGTTGTTGTCTGTGTGTGTGTGTGTTTGTTTTGTTTTTTTGTTTGCTTGTTTTGTTTGACTAATGTGTGTGTGTAAAAATCATTCATAAACCTGATAATTGTTGCTCCCTGGCTTCCATCCATCATTAACCCACCTAACATTGTTCAGAACTTCATGCATAACTAAAACTCTGCATTGTTTTAAGCGCTTTGTATGTGTCAAACCAGCTGCTGCTACCGTGTTTTCATTTCTTCATCAGCTCAAGGCATTTGTTAATACGCTCAGAATGACAGAAAAAAAAAACAACACACAGTTGTGATTATCACATCTGCGGGCTGCAGCACGTGAAATCAGAGAGGGTAAACCCAGAGAGCTTGTGAAGGCTGATTTTTACAGGTGCACGAAGGGTCCCCACTGTTGTTAATTAAATTCTGCAGTGGGCAGTGGGAGTTCATCCTGTTGTTTCTCATGCAGTATTGTTCACAATAGCTGCATGTAACCACCATTGGAGTTTATGATTGAGGCACATATCAGGTGTTTCTCTTCATAAAATAAACAAACATATTTTGGTTTTGGGTTTTCACGGTGTGTTCAAGAGCCCCTATAAATGTAAAATTAAAAAAAAGTGCCACTCATTGTCCTCTCTAAAATTGAAAATACTCTTTCTAAGCTTTACTTGGACAAATGTTATAAATCTTGTTTGTTTCCTGCAATGCTAGCAAACTTTTAATCTCTTACCTTGCCACACATGGAGGGCAATTAAGCCTAACCTTTGAATGGAAGGATTTTCAAATGCATTCAGAAGTGATGAGAAGCACAGAGAACAATTAAGTCCAAACCCAAGGCCCCGCGCTCCGTCTAAATGTGCTATCGATCAGAATGTGGTCATAAAACGTCCACTAAATTAATGCGTGCCCCACAGCAAAGACTATCAACTTTCTAGTCTGTCCCTCTTCCTGTTCCTTTGGTTTTCTACTAGCAAGATTAGCTCTTACCTCACTTTCTCTTACCATTTATTAGAGTGATATTCCGATTAGGCAGCGTCACAGCAGGTCCTTCCAGTGTACAGTGTATCTGCTACTTCTGGAAAATACACAGGAGATTGAGCTGTGTACTGAATCACACTTGCATTATGATATTCTGTGACAAGGGCATCTGCCAAAACATCAATTGCTGTGTGATGCTTAGGGACACACCCTCCCAGTGCAGAGTATCCCTCTTCTTCTGTGATCACTGAAGGGGATTTGACACCAGAGCTGTGGGCTCCCAGGGTGGCAGCTGTCTAACACCGTATCCTGATTAATATCTACATTCAGAACAATTCACACGCTCTGCCAAGCACATGCCACATCTCCGACAGGGCTGCTGTGCATGAAGAACTGGATACACTGTTGCTGATAAAGTGCTACTTACTCATATTACTGTTCATCCAGCTCCTTTTAATGATGCCAATAATATATCATTTTTCATGCAACACCTTGACAGCCTCTTCTGTCTGGCATCTCAAAAGGAGTGCCCAGATGCACACACTTGATACCTCACTCTTCACAGCCCATGTATGTACACAGCGGGATAATGGCGGTGCAAAAGTGATCCAGAGAGGCAAGCTTTGAAAATCACTATTATGCGAGCTATCTATGGTCCAAGGTCAGCTCTAGATCGTCCTCTATCTTCCTGGAGTCGTGTCCCACAGCAGTCTCTATCAGTTGTTGAATGGCATGAATCAGGTAAACTTACTTATTGCCAAGCTTTATTACTCTTACTTCCGGAAACCATGGAAAGCCATCGCTACCAGCAGAGCTTATCGCCCAGCAGGACTCAGATTAGATCATACTGCACCAAATTGAATCCTCCCCCCTGCTTCTTCAAACCACAGAGGAATACACAAGCCCGTGATGCTGCAGCTCATCTGATCTGTAATAGGAGGATGCTTTGGGACCATGCTTGTACTGGGTAGCCAGTCTCATACAGCTGAAAATATCAACATAATGCATCTGTCTGTATGTTATTTTGTCTTCTTAGAGAGAAAAGTAACAAAAAATGTACAAATGTTCTCGAGTAAGATCCTCTTTTATATAAATATTGTGTAAATTATGACATTTTGCAAGAAAATCATTTAAACTGGCATAAAGTGTCCTAATTATTTCGAGAAATCACAGATTGATTGATTGATGTTGTGAAAATATTCTGGTGAACAGTGTAGATCAAAGCTGCCACTGATTATTCTGTGCTAAGCTTTCATGGTGAATGTTAATGGAAGAGGTGGTTGCTGGGCTGCATAAAGTCAGATGAAATGGATGTCTCTTATCTACCTGCTCCAATTCATTGGCACCATGTAGACTGTTGATGGAGGGTAGCTGCTGCAGAGTGACCCATATCCAAGGCTGCATGATTACACACTGGAGCTGCCTTTGTTCCTCGTCTTATTTTTCCTCCTCTGAGATAACACTCCATGTTTAAAATTAGTAAGTGCTTAAAATTAGCAAAATTCTTGTTACCAGTTTTGATTGGGTCGTATACATTTTTAACTCATGCCGTCTTTTGGTTGAAAGCAATTACAACACCATTTCCAAAAAAACTATCACCTCGCAAGTCTATGTGGAAGTAGTTTCTCTGTAAATATATGTAAATGCTAACAATAAGTCCTGCCTGTGTTTCATTCCTCTGCTCTGTGGTTGGAGATTGAGTGGGCACAGTCTACCACTACCCGAGATACTGACTAACAACCCTGATGACCACTGTCAGATCCTTTTTATTCAGGCAGTTTGTTTTACAACCCCAATTCCAAAAAGGGCTGTGTAAAATGTTAATAAAAACAGAAATCTCATAAACCCATATTTTATTCACAATAGAATACAGAAAACATGTCAAATGTTTAACTTGAGACATTTTACTATTCCATGAAAAATATTAGCTCATTTTGAATTTGATGGCAGCAACACATCTCAAACAAGTGGGGACAGGGGCAACAAAAGGCTGAAAAAGCAAGTGGTACTAAAAGGAAACAGCTGGAGGAACATTTTGCAACTAATTAGGTTAATTGGCATTAGGTCAGTAACATGATTGGATATTTTAAAAAAAAAAGCATCTTAGAGAGGCAGAGTTTCTTAGAAGTAAAGATGGGCAGATGTTCCCCAATTTATGCAAAAAAAAAAAAACCCTGCACAAATTGGAGCAATTTCAGAATAACTTTTCTCAATGTAAAATTGCAAAGACTTTGGATATCACATCATTGCACAGTATATAATATCTTCAAAAGATTCAGAGAATCCGGGGAAATCTCTGTGTGCAAGCCAGAAGGCCGAAAATCAATATTGGATGCCTGTGATCTTGAAGTGGCAATGCATTTAAAAACGCATGATGCTGTCATGCAAATCACTGCACGGGCTTTCAGAAATCCCTTTCAGAAATCGTTGCTCGCCATTGTTGGACACAGTTTATCATGCTATCCACAAATGAAGGTTAAACCTGTGTCATACCAAAAAAAAGTCATATGTGAACATGATCCAGAAATCCTGCCTTCTTCTTTGGGCCAAAGTTCATTTGAAATGGACTGAGGCAAAGTGGAAAAGTGCTCTTTGGTCAGATGAATTGACATTTGAAATACTTTTGGGAAAACAGGGCCGGGGACAGAGACCATCTGGCTTGTTGTCAACACTCAGTTCAAAAGCCCGCAGGGTATGGGACTGCATCAGTGCCTATGGAATTGGCAGCTTGCACATCTGGAAAGGCTCCATCAATGCTGAAAGTTATATACAGCAACATATGCTCCCACCCGGACCACGTCTTTTTTTTGAAGGTAGGCCTTGCATATTTCAGCAAGATGATGCCAGACCACATACTGCATCTGTTACAACAGCAGAGCTTCATACTCAAAGAATCTGGCTGCTGACATGGCCTGCAGAACTTTCAGTCGTTGAAAACATGAAAATGCAGCGAAGAAGACCCGGGGACTGTTGAGCAGCTAGAATCTTATATCACACATTTTTCTTAAAATGATACTTTCAAAGCATTACTTTCCACTCTGAACTCATCTGAGCTAACTGGCTGCAAAATGTAGCTTCATACTTTGGGAACTAAGTTTATTGTTACAGAAAATAACTGATACATATTAAGCTACAATTGGCTTTTTTTTTTCCCATGCTGCAGTAATCATATGACCCATAATATCTAACTATTCCTTAATGGCCCATAGAAATAAATAACAACTGTGAAAGTGACTCCCTTAATTATTACTTGAGAACAAAGCCCACTGTACCTCATGATGAATAAATGATGGAGGAAAACATAAGGAAGTTTCTCTTGCACCTGACAGAATACACAATGTTTCCTCTGAAGTTAGGATTCTCTGATCCCCGACTTCTAATGTTTTTTTCTTTTTTTTCCCTTTTTGCAGAGTGCACCAAAGTAGAAGGATATATCCAAACATCCAAGCATTTTATGCCTCAGCTGGATGTTTATCTTTTATATGTGTGCACCTTTATTTTTCTACCAGTCTACCATCATTAATTATGCAACACGCAATTATGGGAAATGTGATTTGTATGAAAGAGAAAAGCTCCCCAACAAAGTCTAGCTTCGTACCAGCAGCCTCAGTGAGAGTTGTGTCATGTGCAGACTTTTACATTTCACACATGATCTTTCAGTGCCTTTATTATCAGCTATGAATAGCCTTTCACTGCAGATTGCCCATAGGCAGGTTAAGGTTAATCATCTCTAGTTTCCTCTTCTCTCTGTGTGCTCTCATCTTGTTTTTTTTTTTTTTTTTAGTTTTAGTTTTTTCTATCCTCAAGCATTCTGCAGTGACATTAGCAGCTGCTAATGTGTTTGACATTTGTTTTAATAGATTTAATTTATGGCTGGGGAAACAATACATAGAGTAAACCAATAAATCAAACGTTAAATGAATACTCTCTTTAACCCCCATGGCAATGACTGGAATGCACCCAGACAGGAGGGAAAAAAAATAGAGTAAATTATTGTTTTAAAACTAACTGTGAGATTAATGAAACATTAAGAGCACTGTGCTGGCTTAAGAGGTCACTGCCCACATTTAATAGGTTATTCAATCATACCCAGCTGGAACTCTGTGTGTGTTCATTTCTTCCTTTTGCTGTATACGGTGTCATGCACCTTGCATGGCAGCACACTGCCACTGGGAGAGATGGTTTAACTAATGAAAAAAAAAAAAAAACCTTTTGAAACTGGAGGCCTATTGAAGGTGATGATAGCTCGCAGCCATCAACAGCACCGATGACCTTGAAGCATCACGTATGCTCTTTTGCCAACGTGTTGCTGTTATTTTTCCTATACCCTGATAGTTTATGCAGACAGTCTTATGGAATTTTGCCATTTTTGTTTTCCTGCACTCTTTCACTGCGGATTATGCCATTCAAGTCTTCTTTCTACATCCCATTTTAAATGAAGTGTGTTCTGAGAGAAAACAGGATTTCACACTTACTGTCAGTCTTTCTCTTTACTGATCCCACCGTATTTATATTTTCAATTACTTTTATGTTTTTTTTTACCGCACATCTTTCTGGTGCGCTGACATTGATGATAACACAATGTGTCTGTTTATAAGTCTAAGTAGGGCATGAAAGACTTTGCTTAACCAAGAAAAGAAAAGTTGCCCAGTTAAAGGTCAGCTTTGGAAATAGTAAAAGCAACTAATAGATTGGAAATATTAACCAAAGGTTCGACATTCTCTAATCAGTAAAATGCATCTAAAAATGATTTTATCTTTACGTGCATTTTATATTTTTGTTGACTTGTCCATATAACAAGATTATGATTTGATCTGTAGATAAACTTTAACTTTCTGTGAGCTAAAAAGTAATATATGTATATAATTGTGGTCATTATGTTGTTGTGAGGATGTGAAATGGTCTCCAGTAAAATATATGTACAGTGCTGTGAAAAAGTATTTCCTCCCCTTCGTGATTTGTTAATTTTTGCACATTTGTCACACGCAGATGTTTCAGATCTTCAGATAAATTTTAATATTAGACAAAGATTACCAGAATAAATACAAAATGCAGTTTTTAAAAGCACACTACCAGCATGTTTGACTGTTGGTATGATGCTCTTCCTCTTTTTGTGGAATGCTGCGTTAGTTTTACAGCAGATGCAACGGAACTCAAACCTTCCAGAAAGTTCAGCTTCTGTCTTTGTGCTCTTTTTGCTCAGCGGTGGTTTTTAACCATTGAACTCTCCCATGGATGCCATTTTTGCCCAGCCTCTGTCTCATTGTTGAATCATGAACTCTGACCTTAACTGAGGCAAGTGAGATCTGCAGTTGTTCAGATGTTGTTCTGGGTTCTTTCGTGACCTCCTGTATGAGTCGTTGATGTGCTCTTGGAGTAATTTTCTTAGGTAATTTTGGTACTGTAGGTAGGTAAACCTTCCCAGGTGAACAGGTGAAACTGTTCCAAGTTTTCTCCGTTTGTGGGTAATGACTCTCACTATGGTTCACTGCAGTCCCAAAGCCTTAGAAATGGCTTCGTAAGCCTTTCCAGACTGATAGATGTCAATGACTTTGTGTTCTTGACTTTCTTTAGATCGTGGCATGTTGTGTTTCTTTTTGGGGGTCTTTTGGCCTTCTTCACTTTGTCAGACTGGTTTTTTTGATTCAATCATCAGTAATCAAGCTGATGATTTTTTTTATTATTTCATATGGGAAGATATTATAATAAATAAAAATGATCTTTTGTACGCAGTTTGTGTCAAAATATCTAAAACTATAAATACTAAAGTTTGAGTATTATTATCTACACAATGGCACAATGATACCTAGCTATAGGGCCATACTCTATACGTGTAGACCCCAAGGCCTCATAACCTGACACTATAGAAATCTAATCAAGAGATGAACTCCAGACTTGTGACATTCACAAGCTGAGTAAGCTTAGTCGTCTTCTTTCATCTTGCCTTTTTAGTGGAACCCCTTTTGGCAAAGGCTTAAACTGCATCATACCTTTTAGTGGGCTACATCAAACACCTTTTTAATAATTCTCACTTCATTTCATGCTCACTCAGCTCTCAGTTCATCATCCACCATCAGCATGAGCAGAGCCACTTCAGACTCATATATGCAAGCTGTCATGAGGCATACTGCCAGCATGTCACAAGTACAGGGTGGCTTGCATCACTTCTTGAGGACACTCGGATAATTAAAGAGGCAAGAGGGATTTAATAAATGTTTTGGCTCTGCTGCAGTTGATACACTGACCTGTCTGCAAAATGATCCCCGACTATATGACAACTCTGACAGCTTATGATTACAGCTGGATATGTGAAGTAAGAAGATGGTATAACACTAATCTGGCTGAATAACAGCAGTGTGTCACTGAGCATGCCAACAGCTGTAAGCCTGGTTGATCTGAAGGCAACCTAGAGCCACACCTCCTTAAGCCCTCAAAGATGCATCATGCGCTGCTCGTGTCATCAGCTGTTGCAGTTTGCGGCTGGCCAAGTTTACACAAAATCTCCTTTCACTGATTTCTTAATAAAAAAAAAATAACTTCTAATTATTTGATTCTGTTGCAGCTGGTGCATTAACACAGCCTTACCATTGTGCATCCATTTCAAAAAAAAGCTTTATCTTTGTCTACCCTACACAACCCGTTGAAGCCATTAGCAACAAAAGTTAATGAAAGGTCAAGCCCCGCCTATCTGTTCAATATATTCTGAGTAATCTTGGTTGCTCCATTAGCTCTCAACGATTCTCACCTGAAGCAAACCCACCCCCTGCTGTGCTTTTCCGTCATCTATGGCCTCCCTCAACCTGCCCTGTTGCAAATTACCAAACAAATGAACCCTTTCACTGGAGACAAATGAGGAAAAATAGTCTTTGAAGAGGACCATTTATTCAAATCCCACCTGACAGTGCAGAATCTCTGATCCCATTTCTCTCCTTGAGAGCGTGTGGCACAAAGAAGTCAGGCGAATAGAAGGGGAATCGCATCAGCTTTTAAATGACATGTTCCTATGTGCCAGTGCTAATATCTTCAAGAGGCAAGCTCATATATCCATACTGAAGAATGCAGGCAGAATTAAGAGGAGAGATGCTATCAGATAAAGCCTGCAGAAAGAAAAGCATCAAAGCTAAACCATTCTCAGCACTGTTTATTAACACCGTATGCCAAAGTAAGTAAGCCAGGCTGTTTCTTTTTGTTCCACTAACATTCATGTATCAAGGTCACATATAAAATCATCTTTGCTTCAGTTCAGCTTTTTTCTCTTTTTTCTTTTTTCTTTTTTTTTCCGTCTCCTCTCGAGAAATCTCTGGTGAAAGCAAATGATTTGTGACTAAATAACTAGAACATTAACTGTTGTCCTTGTAAATAAAACAGCAAAGACTTTATGATGGTCTGGATATGAGAGTGTACTATAAGTCTTGCACTGGGATGAGATGTAGAGGAGAGAGTTATTCTGGCAGCTTTTACGCAACTGCAATCCTTCAAAAGTTAACCCCCCTGAGTTTACCTCCATCGCTTCACAAGTACACCCCTGCAATGCTGCCATGAAGCTAGACACACTTTAAGGTCATTTTCCCCATGTCTAATTTTACCCTTGGGTACGCTCGAGTAGAGCTCATAAGAGCAGCCATCATTTTAAACACTTGTTTCAGGCGCTATTTCTTTCTCAGTTTATGTGCCTTCATTCTGAGATGATGGAGTGCTAATGAACAGACAGGCAGATGCATTTTGACTGAGGTCTTTCTGAGGCTTTCTCAAAGGCCTTGTGTCTGGGACATTACTTTATCTGAACTCAACTTGAGTTCAGCCATAGCTGGGCAGGGGCACAGCCAGGCACATGGGTAACAAATGAGCTGCATCATCGTGTTAAGGGTAATCTAGTGGACTGTGTAAGATCCCATCAGGTGGGTGTATGATAGACAGTGCTGGAACTAAAGGTGAAATAAAGAGCTATTGTAAATGCTAATAACTTTCGATAAAACATGGTTGTGCCAGCACTGTACTAAATTTAGTGTTAACCTTTGACTAAAGGGTCAACTTTCTTCAACAAAAAAAGTATGGAGCATTAGGAGCTGTAAGAGTGGCTCCAACAGATTCCACACATAACATCGGCGGTCTCTGTCCAGAAGAGTTCAGTCCTAGTAGCTGCTAAGATACTGCGCAGAACCCTCAACCTCCCAGACCTGGCAGAGCACCCAAAATTTAGGAACATTCACATACCACGTAGCCATGGAGACTGGTATTATTCTTCACATTATTATTTTTATATAAGCAAATTAAAACAGAATTATGGCTGTATGTCACTATCCAAAAATGAATGCCAACATTTATTGTATTATTTCTACTCAGAGCATTTAATTTTAATTCCTTTAAAATTAAATGCTTTTTTCAGTTAATTTCAATTGTTGTAGCCCTCCTTAGAAACATTTCCCTTCATGTAAAAGTAAATGAGTAGCTCACTTAACCAACTTATTTTACTTTTTCGGTAATGAAAGACAAATTGTGGTCCGTTAATTGAGGGTTTTCCAATGTAAAGTCACTGTGTGAGCTCAGCCTGTGGGGAGCCAATCAACAGATCCTGGCAATAGGAAATAACAAAGCCCAGAGCTAGAGGTGTTAGATCACACAAGGAAGAACAGCACACCGTGATACTTTTATCACATGGCTCACTCCTGATGTTGCAAGCTGAGACTGCCTGCCTCCCGAACCCTTCCAACTCTGTCGCCTCACTGTTTGAGCCGGCCGAGGTCTCATAGAAAACTCTGGAGTGCCACATCAAGACCTCTATCCTCCATCAACCTGCTATGTCATCTACACTTTCAACTTTTTTGACCCCGAACAAAGGATAGATAGCACATATGAAAGTAACTCACTCTTAATGCCCGTGCGATGGTTTGCTTGGGACGAGCCGTGTCAACCAGTGGCTTTTGCCCACAAGGCGAGAGCATTCTTCACACCTGTCTGCAAGGATAAGTGGGCTTGTCACAAGCAGAGCTAATCTGTTGCAACGCTCAGTCACACTCAATCCCCCAGTGGTACTCTCTGCTTGTCCTTGAATGTCGGATAGCATTGGAAGCATACTTGGGCCGCTGATCAGTCTAACCATACTGGAAAACATGTCAATGAACAGGAGCAGCATCTCCCCAACTGATAGGCAGCTTAGAGCACTTTTGCCCTTTACAGTTTACACTTTTTTTGTGCCCTCTAGTCCAATATCTTCCTAAAATAGACATGCACGATCCAGGCCGATCATGAGCAAATATAACATCATTCAAAGTCTGAAAATTCAACTGTCACTCAAGAGGAGATACGAAAGTAATCAAAAAGTGCTTTATCTCCAAAGCCATCAACAATGAGTACGGCACGGGAGAGAACAATGGTGAGTGCTAGCAGGGACATAAGGAGAGCTGTATTATAGCTTGGATAGCATTCAGAAAATGAAGTGGGTTTGCTGATGTGCAATCATGCTCATATTCACAGGAGGATCCCCAACTGTCGGATGATTTCAGCGTTATAAAACACTGAAATCACTGTGTAACAATACTAATAGCAATAACTGAGTTAGAAATGACTAAGACATGCAGCAGATTTAAAATGTAAACCTGCAAAAAAAAAGTTAGCAGAATGTTCACCTGTAATAAAAACGAAATTCCCACCAACCGTTTCATCGTTAGGCGTGTTCAACAGCACCGATAATAATCCCACGTAGAGTTCCTGCATGGGATTTTAATATTTCTGTCTGTCGTTCTCGAATTTTATTTTTTAATGAGAACAAGGAAGTACCCTCTTCGCTAATGCTCACAGAACTTAGTCTGTCATAAAACACGAGTGTGATAAGATGAGACAAGGAGATTATGGCAACCTTCAACACAACAAAACTCTGCGATCCTTGTCTTTTCCTTTTGATGTAAAATTGTTGCTCTGTGCTGTAGATATTCTAGCACAGGAAGAGTTACTTATGTGCAAATATTACTCTGCCCGGCCAAGATCAAAGGACTGAAATAATGAAGAGACAATGCAGTGGTTTATGTTTTAGAGTAACATTTCTTTTTTAACGTTGGTTTGATATCAAAGCTGATGAATGTATTTTATTTTAACAACCAAAATACAAAAATAAGTGAAGGAAGTGGGGCAGCGAAGGGCAGCACAGGTATGATGGGTTTTAATAAATCCTTTTTTAAAATGTTTTATATTGAAATATTCAAAAACCACTGACAGCTGTCGAGGTAGCTTGTTCACATGAATGTTTAGTGATATTCGGATCAATATTGTAGTCGCTATGAATGTGAGCGCTGTTAGCGTCTGGTCGCAACCTAATATAAGCATCTCTTATGTTTCGGCGTGTAATTACTTCTCATTAAAACTGCTGGAGAGCAAATTGTCCCTCTTTGAATCATAGTGTGAGCTCTTCATCTAATAGTTACAGTGAAGTGTAAAAAAATGAATAAAGGGCCACAAAAATAAACTCGTAAAAATCAGCAGGAAATGTGGAGCGTAAAAGCCAAATCCTACAAGGAATAAACGGGTCCATATGCAGTATTGTATCAACATACATGACTCTGTGTGTTAGGGCATTTTCACGCCGTCATTTCACAAGTGTTGCAGCCTAAGACCAAGGAGCGGCGGCAAAGCGGAATTCTGCAAAGCTTGCTAAAAAAAAAAACTGCCCAGTCAACACAGAGGAGCTAATTGAGCCCTTCATCTCAACACATCTACTGTATGTCTGCTTCTCTCTTATTGTTAGTTTGTCCACTGTAAATACAAAAGAAATCTTCACATCTTCTCTTCAAGATAACTATGATCTAAACCCAGCTGTAAATCCCTCAGATATTTTCTCCCAATCCAGTCTAACCAGAGTGCTTTCATTTCCAAATGTTAGTGTTGAGTGTTTGGATTTCAAAACTGCAACAAAGAGGGCTTAACCAGAAATGATGACTGCTACAAAAACACACAGAGAGATGCGCCAGGAGGACTGAAAGATATCAGGGGGCTGACGTGTTTTCAGAATGTGCTCGATTGAATAGCACCACCAAAGAAGTGGGGACAGCCTTTGGCAAAAATCTGCTGATTCAACTGAAGAATTGTTTCTTTCTGAAAGCTTTATTTTCAGAGACCGCGATGCAGTCATGACGCTTGGATAAATACTGAATGTTGGAAGTATGGCTTGTTCATTCATGACTTTGCTGTAAAGCATGTAATGAGCTGTGAGCTCCTCTTCGATTCATTAACGCATTAGTCTTCCTGTCAGTATCACTTTTGAATTGAGCAAATCTCTCTCTCTCTCTCTCTCTCTCTCCATCAATCCATTTTCTTAACCACTTATCCAGCTGCTGTCATTAGGGGAACAGGACATGTCTCAGTTATCATAGCTTCAAAAATTTTCCAAAAATCCCAACATCCCATTTCGGTTTCTCCCTGATAGAAGATCAGAAAGGTGAAGAACTACATTTAGCTAAGGCTACAAAACGTGCCCAGCTCAAAGTTCTTCTTCAGGGTGCTGCAGGACTAGCTGGGTTGCATTTCATTGTAACGTCTTTGGTAATTGTGTGACTGTCAGAGCATGTAAAATGTAGTCTTTAAAATATGCGTGGGGTATTTGTGTCTTACTTAACAGTCAGAGTCATTTTAGAAGTCTTTTGGCCGTCACAATGGGATATTAAATGCTTAAAGCGTCAGAATCTGCTGCAGAAAGACCTTCACTGGGACCCCTTATCTTTACCATTATATGCCATTTCTTTCTGTTGTGTTCTGTTCATTGTCTGGCTGATGGCAAAGCCATTCAAGTCAGCATGTACTTTGAACATCTGCAGTCTTGATGTCTATTAAACTGGGATATTCATTTTTACATGCAGCTAGAAAAATGCATCTGTTCATTCATTACACTAATCTGGTAATGATACAATGTAAAACACAGTGAGCTTCATGCATTTGTAGTAATCTTTTTTTTTTCCCCGTCTCCCCTGCAGCCAATCCCACCGGTGCTGGACCAAACCGTTACCCAGGCACGTCGGAGGTCTTCCGGGAGTCTAGCAGCACTACGGGAATGGTGGTTGGCATTGTAGCAGCAGCGGCGCTGTGTATTCTCATCCTGCTTTATGCTATGTATAAATACCGGAATAGGGACGAAGGCTCTTACCATGTAGACGAGAGTCGCAACTACATCAGCAACTCGGCACAATCCAACGGAACCGTGGTCAAAGAGAAACAGGTCAACACAGCGAAAACCTCGAGCAAGAACAAGAAGAACAAGGACAAGGAGTACTACGTGTGATTGTCAAACCTTTGGTCTTTGTCAGACCAGCTTACACATTTATCAAAAAGACAAATCAGGACATCAACTTATGTACAGTATAATAACAAAGACAAACATTTAGTCATTTTTCCCCATAAGACAATGCTCTAAAAAGAAAAAAAAAAACATGGTAAATGAAAAAACAAACTTTCTTCGGACTCGAGCACTGGACAGAAAGTACTGAGCTGAAAAGACTGATGGAAAAATGGGTCTGCCAACAGTTAAAAATAAACTAAATACATATCTAACATGTCAGCCAAACACCATTAACCCATCTGTGACTTGTTCCTTGGCCAGGATAATGTGATCTAACTCCCTTGTTTCTGGAGGAGCACAGATGCACTTTGCAAATGGAGTGACAGCATAACAGACTTAACATTTCCATTTACATCGCCTGTGTTTGTGTTGCTGGGACTTTTTCTAGGTAAAATGGCACAATGCATAAATAAATACATACATAAAAATACACCAAACATTTACTGTGGATGAAGAGGAGTTTAAAAAATATATTAAAAATCAGGTGATGCTGAAGCCAGAAAGGAAAATCCCTGATGAGGAATCAGCCAGAGTCCTCACAGAAAGAGGCAAGAGATGGCCTGAAAAGACTAATACCTGGCAGCCCGGGCTGCTGCAGTGCAAAGATGAGAACAGATGGCAGCTTCTCTTGAAAGACTTTGGTTTAAAAGAATATGTCAGTTGTGCCAGTAAAGAATCTGGAGGCCTTTGTTTTCACGTTGTGTGAACTCAAAGGAGAGACTTTCCTCAGAAGCCTGGGGGATGTCTCGGCGGTGATCATTCAGGAGCCATGCACGCAAAATTATCTTATTACAGTACATATGTTTATATACAATACAACCACATCTATATGTGCTTTCTGGACTGTGACAAAGTGGTGTTTTATAGCCTGTTGTATAGATGATGCAAACTATAACTGCTCCTCAACCATTTTGGAATAAAACTTTAAAAAAAAAAAAGGACAAAAAGAAGACATAAATGTTATTAAGTGTTGCTAGACATAGAAGATTTTATGAGGACATCTGCATTTTTTTTTCAGTTGGATAATAATTTGATTCTCCCCTGTTTTTACATGTGTTCCTATATAGTTTTTTTCTTTTTATACAAATGCCAATCTGGAGCAGTAATAGCCTAACCTAAAAGCTACACAAGCTGTTGATAGCGGACAGGTGCGACAACTTGTGTGGCTCTCTTTTAATGATCCTGGTAGAATCACTGCCTTCCTGCTCAATCCCGACTTACATGAGTGAAAATGAAGACCAAGAATACAAGTGGTGATAATGATGATGATGATGATGATGATGGCGATGGCGGCAATGACTACGACAAATTAACTCGCTGTGTGTGTTTTTCCAAGTGGTATTATAAGATTGTCCAGTGTGCGCTTGGGCTGACACAAAACCTGAGGAGAATAGCTCAAATAAGTCTCCATTTCAACTGTTCTGTGTTTGTTCTGTCATTCTGTCAGTCAATTCTGCTTTCCAGAGACCTGTACTTGGAATGAGTATGAGGAAAAATGACCATGAACTATAAATGATGATCATAAATTCTCTTTGTTTGCTCCTCTTTTATTTCTTCAAGTGTTTCATGTTCGGTTGTACTTCTCCTTGTAGTTCACATAAAATGAGTCATAAAAACTAGTTTTGAAAAATCAAATGAATAAAATATTACCTAAGTGAACTTAAACCAGAGTATGGATAAAATGTATCAGAGCAACATGCAGGTATTATGATTTTCATTTTGTTATCAAGCAAGCACCCTTTACGTCATTAAAAGAGTACTACACCGATTGGACTCCTATAACATTGTCTGACTCATGACGGGCGGCCGTTTAAAAGTTTTATTCCACGTCTTCATCCTTGTAAATCCAGGGGGGCAACATTACTCACAATACAGCTCAGGTGTGTTATATTAGGGGTTGCTAATGTAGCGAGATTCAAGCAGAAATGACTCAGTGGCCACTTGATCTGGTAAGCTGACTTCTAAGTATGCACTGATTGTTTTTCAGTTTGACATTTTCAGTATTCAACTCTGAGTCAAGCGCATCTATTGTTATTTATCAGCTACAAAAGCATATACTGTATGAGGCAGCCTTGAAAAATGAGCCAATGCAGAAGTACTAAAAAGTGCAGCTCCTCAAGCAAAAATAATCCCCATATATTTCCGTTTGAAAATGCACAACTTTACAGACTTTTATTACAACTGTTTTGGTCGCTGTAGCTCAGTAAATGCAGACAAAGGTGGCCGTGGCCGCTAGCTGTCTACTAGACTTCGCCGTTTGAGTCACTGAACTGGACCTCCGGTGCCTTTTGAAGAAAATAATATGACCTGCTGTGTAGTTAAATGTGCTAATAGCCTGTTGAAGAAATCAGTGCTCCAGTTTCAAGAGTGAAATTTTAGTACTTAATTTGTTACCAGACTCCTTGTTGAAACTGTTGCCACTTCCATCTTGAAACGCCTCTCAGCACTTATTTTGAAGAATTATCTGAATTAACATTAGATGTCAGTGTTCATCGGGGCATAGATCAACTGCATGTGTAGAATCACCTGTGAAATCTGATTTTAATAAAAAGAAAAGCAGTTAAAAAGTTTGCTCACTTTGCACCAAAATAAGGTCTCAGCTCTGTTGGAAAAGATTTCATTTCAGGATTCTTTGAGTGACACATCTCTCGCTCTCTTTTAATGTCTCTGATGTTACTTAGTAATAATAGTCTTTGGCAGATATGCAAGTTTTTTCCACATTTGACTCGTCACATTTTTCTCAGAATTCAGCCGTATGTCTGCAAGGCTCTAAACAGATTTTGCTGTGAAAAACTGGTGAAACTACTCTCTCAGCAGAAGTCTATTTGTGCATTACATGACTGATAGTAAACGATAAAAAAAAAAGACTCTGTGAATGTGACACATTCATGCTTGAAGATTTTAAAAAGATGAGTAGTAAATAGACCTAAAAAAAAAACAACTCTTTTTCCCTGAGAGCATGTTGAAACACAGTATTTATTGCTTTTAAACAAATCTGAACTGCTTCATAGTCACCGTTTTAGTTATGTATAAACTGTGCCTTCCTCATCAGATAATGTGTCATCTCTCTTGCCTGGCAAAATTAAATCCCAATAAACGAAAAAAAATCCTCCCCACAGTGATGCGTGTAGGTTAACGTTCTTGACACCGAAGCATCGCTTTAGAAACAGTCTTTCTCTACAGGGGTACAAACAGAGACAAAGGTTACTGAAAGTGCTACTTTTGAGATTTCACAGCGTATTTCAGCTACACTGTGCAGGATTAAAAGCACAAAGGTGTGACAGACTTTGAGCTGGATTTAAATCCTTTCAACAAATACTTTCCTCAAGAGAGTCCACCCAACTGTCATAGCTCTTTATCAGCTGCTCAAGTAGCTTTCTAATGTGATCGTGTGTAATGTGATGATACAGATTTCCAGATGGAAATGTGTCATTTTTGCTGGCTGATACTTGCCCAAGGACATTATGACAGGGTATGTGGTGATGTCGTACTTTAGTTTAAACTCAGAGTTAAATAAATTTAGTTAGCTAGACTTAAATAAACCACTGGTGTGGTTGTATTACAGTTACTAATGAGAAGATAATGCAGAATGTTAAAATGTGGTTTAAGTCAGCTTTAAAACATAATTGACATTAAAATATTCACTGAAATAAAGAGTAACCGTTGAATTGTCTTCTGCGTCCGTCTAAATTCAAATTCTAATGAATGTTCTCAGCGTGAACACTGTTCTGTCGAACATGAGCAGAGAAAAAAAGAATAAAAAATATAAATAAATAAAGCTCTATTTAATGTTACCTACATTGTAGAGGGCGACTCTGCCTCATCACCTAAACAGAAAAATGAGTGCAGTCAGGGGTTAAAGTGGGATTCGGCAGGTGGAGAGGAATCAGTGTTAGTGCCTCAGTGTGGGGAAAAGAATCAATACTCACAATAATTTCTATTGTGAGCTTCAGTAGATTTTTTTGTGTGCAGGCTGCTGACCTGTTCTGCTGCTGCTCTGAGGTTTACTGCTCTTTGTGGATTGACACAACTGAATTCAACAAGATGTAAACAGATGTTACACAAGCTATCTTAGCTGACTTCCACCCCCTACACTGACAGTATGCACTTTATACTGTCTTTATACTGACAGTATACAGTTGGTATAAAGGTTGAATTCAGTGAATGAATCTAAGCATCATCAGCTTAAATTCAAACTCATCTCTGCTACACGTGATGTAGTCAAACTCTGGCCATGAACACCACAGCCGCTGTGCACCAGTCCAACACAGAGCTTTACTGTAAATTCACCACAGTGCAGCAAACTAACCTGTTTATCCTGCACTAAACTGCAGTATTTTCATGCAACTTTTGAATGGCACAAAGTTAATATACCTCAGTTTGTTTTGCAGGACATTTCACAATATGAAAATAAAAACAAAACAAAAAACTTTACATCATATACAGATCCTTTAAATTTCCAGTTTATCAGATGTCACTGAGCAGTCCTTACCTTTAAATATAACCTCTCTGCTTCCTCTTTCTTACATCTTTCTCCATCTCTGAGTGAACTTCTCTCTCACTCTGGGACGTACAGCAGCTGGACCTTTAGCCAGCATTCATACAGTACCATGTGACCAACTGCACACAAACCGTTTGTGTGTTTGCTGATATTTGTTCAGCTGTTAGAAATGTTGCATTTGAAATTACCTGCCACAACACCTTACTCCCCTTATGGTAGTGCTAGCTAGCTGCTGAAGTACCGCAAAACTACAATTTACGGACATCTGCGCCACAAACGCCGACCCACTGTAACCCCTGAGTGCAGCGCTATTAATGATAGATAAATTATATGGCTTTGCCTCTTTCATCTATTTGCATGCGGTAAGCCCCGGTGATTTATACGCCAATAAGATTGCTCTTTATGTGTCATTGTCCCTCCATTTAGGCTCAGATCGGTTTGGTGTTTGAAGGCGCAGTGACCAGAAATAAAAATGTAATGAATAGGAAGTACAGTTATCTGTGTAAAAATGTAGGAGTAAAAGGTTGTCAGAAATATAAATACTCAAGTAATACAGATACCTGAAAGTTATTAAGTACAGCAACAAAGTATCTGTACGTCATGTGAAATAACCAAAACTCCCCTAAATCTGGAAAATGCTCTGCTCATCCGACAGTCCCTTGATGGTAAAAGCTGAGTGATAGAATATGAACATATTTTCTGATCACATACCCAAACAGAACATAGTCCCTTGCTTCTGTCTGCTGAGTGACCGGTGAAAAGTGGCAAACAGTTAATGTGTATAACCTGTACGACATCTGATAAAATGCTGCGTAACCCTTGTGGACCTGCTTTCACACTGTCAAAGTATAATGCAGCACATAACTATCACTGTAAAATTACAAAATTAACAGGAAATTGACATGTCATACTTTATACAAGCAGCTTCATCGCTTCTGCTGATTTGTACAGGAGTCCGTTTATGGGTCATTCGCACGTTGGTGCCACTTGGGAGTGACTGCTGTCTCACACTAGCAGTGACATGTAGTGGTCAACAGATTTACATCAATGAAAGTGTGAATTACTGTGATACTGCACGGGAAAGCATGTCTGGACAGTAGTTTCACTTGCTAGTAGTGGTATTGCAGAACAAACACAACCCCACCTGCTCCAGTGCCAAAGGATCGCATACCCAAACAGATGTATATATTAATATCCTGCATTTTTCATGCAGCATATTGAAATTACCAAGTTACTCGTTCAACATCTTCAAATGCAACTATATCCAGGAGCTTTCGAGAAGCATCTTCCATAATCTGCCTCTTCATCAGTTTAGGCATGTGCATTACATATGTACCCAGTACGCAACATTATAGGGTACCGTGTTATCATCTGTATCCAGTACTAACTTTAAAACACAGCTGTTGAGCTGATAAGCTCCTGTCAGTGTCCTGTTTTAGATGTAACAAGCCCAACAGATGCTGCTGTATTGAATTTTTTCACTTAGAAGTCAGTCACTTTAGAGTTACAGCACAGTCTGCTTTGTTAAGCACAGCAGTCCTCTTTATCCAGCGGGGAGGCTGGTGATATTCTGGTCCCTGCTAATCGATACCAGAGCCTTCCTTTGTTGAATGATTGGGCTGCAAGGGGTGATTTTTCACTGGAAAAGGCTGCAAAGTTGCTCAACCTAAGTCGTTTCTCCTCTGCCACTGTTATGTTGTTGGTGCAGTTAGCTGATTTTATAGCTCTGGTAGGGATCGCCACTGGCACGTTTAACTACTTGGCTACCAGATTTCTTTCTATCTTAAATTTCCCACTTTTCTTGATCTCCTGCAGTATTACACCACCTTTAGGTACACTCTCTGCTATTTCAGTGTTACTGACCCATGACGGCAAAGTGCTGAGCTTTATTGTTCGTCTCTTATTACTCATGCTCTGTTGAACTACAAGTAAGCATGCATGTTTAGTGAATTCAGCCTATGAGCTCAGTGGGGATCTTTGAGTCATTCTATGAAAAATCGATCAGTGCCTCCCACCTGACCCCTCAAAACAAGCACATTTTTTTCGTTTTAGTATATTTCCTGAGACATCCAAAAGTTTATCTTTAAGCTGTGATTTTTTTCCAAGTTGCAGAACCATGAAGTACACAGGGATGGGTTGAAATTGTTTCCTTTTTAATTTGCATTATTGTTTCCAGCATTTTTGAACCATCATAACTTCATAAGTACAGTGACCTGCTCAATCTTCAAGTGTCACAATCTAAATCTCTAAATCTGTTCTAATTCAAGCCAAAGAATTTGGCTTGAATTAGAACAGATTAGCAATTTTTGCTGATTTATCACAGTTAATCACTATATTATGATAAGAGATTGCATATAATTACCAGCTTGACCCAATTTAATCACAAACTCATAGCAGACTGATTCCATCTCATTGTTGTCACTGTCTCAATGCACCAAAGTCACTTTGAAGACAGCAACTGACTGCGAGTGGTTGCAGACCTGGAACCCGTCTTTGAAGAAATTGTTTCACAGGCAATGAGAGTTCATTGCACATTGATTGCACATAGTCACAGTAATTTGAAACACTTCCAAATGTGTCTGGAGACAAAACATTCACTTTCAGGTTCTAATGGACAGGTCATATTGTTAAATAACTTACACTTCTGCAGAGGTTTTTTAAACTCTTTGCAATTTGAGTACACACAAGAGCCTTGCGATCCAGGCTCTTGAGATCCTGAGAGAGGGTCTCAGGATCAGTGCATGCTCTCCTTGCTATTTGTTGCTTCATTGCATGTTCAGCTTTTGACAGTTTTATTTTGGTATAAGATGGCATCTCCCTTTTACTCCCTTTCCTAAATTTTAAAGGGCAAAATCCCGCTGCTGTGACTCTTGTGTTTGTCGCAGTGTCCTCATGTGCTGGCTCACACTGGCTCATCCATCCAGTGCGGATACACTCTTTGAGATGAATGTACATGTGAGAATGAGATAAGGGAAAACAGAAGGAGGGTATTACTGTCTGTCGGTTTGGTTTGAAATTAGAGCTTAATGTAGCTGATGTAAATATGCATTTGCAGAGACGCTAGATCATCTCTTCCACTTTTTCCCCCCCAAATTGTGTGTGTGTGTGTGTGTGTGTGTGTGTGTGTGTGTGTGTGTGTGTGTGTGTGT
>JAVDPK010000722.1:525023-544052 GCA_034780415.1 Cichlasoma orientale
TGTGTGTGTGTGTGTGTGTGTGTGTGTGTGTGTGTGTGTGTGTGTGTGTGTGTGTGTGTGTGTGTGTGTGTTGGAGAAAACTGCTGCGGGTACAGTGAACAGTGAAGGAGAGACAGGTGATCATTTTTCACATATAAAAACATATTTAAGGAGTTAGCAAAACTACAGGTGTAAAGAAAAAGGCTGAGAAACAGGAGCCAAGTAAATGTTATTACTTAATACTGTCAGCTGATTTCCGTGCACTTACGGTAACTAATTATGGAAGGCTAACTCATTCATCATTATATGCAAAGAAGGCTCATGCTAGTATAGCACACTTTATTCTCTTCACGAACAAAGGGGGAAATAAACCCCCCAAACTGTGTCTCTCCCTCTCTTGCTCTCTTTTTCTCTCTCTCTTTCACCACCAGCAGTAGCCCTCTCGTCTTTTTGTGTTTGCCTGTGGGCCACACAGTATGCATTATGGAGTGCTGATAGCTCTGCTTTAATGAGTACATGTTAAGCCCAGCAGCTATGGTATTGGTTATTGGCGAGCTCACAGGGAGACTATAGGATTATTAGACTGTGGAGAAGATTGTCCAACCCTATCTGCCTCACCCTGTTAATAGGCTTGCTGTGCATTCTGCATCCTTTTGTACTAAATCTGGTGCATTAAGTGTTTGGTCATACCTTGCCATATGTCGGTCATAGCTTTTGTCCTATCTCAACAATCACTAGATGTACTAAGATGAAATCTGGACATCCACGTCTCACCTTAGCATGGACTGGTGAATCACTGTAGTCAGTGAAGACTGTATCAGTCAGTCAAATGTCATTTTTAAATCCCTCAGAAAAAAAATGGAGAGCTTTGCATTGCAGGATTATGAGCAGAGAGCAGCACATGGACAGTATTCACTTCTTGCCATTTTGAAATTAATGATTGGACTGCTCTACGATGCAGTGTGAGCCAAAACAGCACTATCATAGAGAAGGTTTCTTCAATGTCATAATAACTGATCTTTTAAAGTGAAAAAGAGAGAAAAAAAATTAGAGAGTGCTGTATGGTCTCCTTGTGTTTTGACAGTTTTGCATGAGAAACCAGCAATTCTATACACTACTAAATATTGTAGTGTCTGCTTGTATACAACATAGTACTGTATATCCTCAAGAGGACATGACTAGAATCTGTTGGAGTGCTTAAAGGTCAAGACAATCATGCTTAATGTATGTCCTGCTGCTGGGATGCTGGAAGGGAGTGCAGCTTTTTGCCAGTAAGAAGGAATATTGAATAAAACGTTCAAAGCCGTCACATGTGGAATATTTTTAGACTTTTTTTCCTAGAAGTGAGGAAAAAAAGCTCAAATTTAAAAGTGTCATATTTGCATTGTTTTGCTTGCAACCAAACTTTCTGTTCGCATCCCAACGGCCTATAAAACAAGACGTATTCCTTTTCTGACCTTCCCTTTAGCATTACTGTGGCCAACTGGGGCTGTATTTTAGAGCAATGAAATGAAACTCAAAAGTTGAAGGGAACTGCATCCCCCATGCTTCATGTTCCCTCATGCAAACAATATGAAACCCTCTTATCACAGCGTAGCAGTAGTCAAATATCCACCAAGACAGCAGGTTTACAATATTAGATAATGGATCCAGACAGGTTTCATGCATTGATTACATTATAGCTGCTAATTGTTGCTTTGAAATGACTAAGTTCTATCAATTATATTGATATAATTGTTGTTTTCAGTAGTTTGGCTGTACACTTGTTCTTTCTTAATAGCCAGCAACTCACTCAAGCCTTCTGTCTCTTGAGATTCACTGTATGTGCCGTACCCAAAACAAAGGGAATAATTAAATTACAACAACAAGCTCACAGCTTTATTTCAGAATGCATTTTCTATGGTGATAAACAAAACAGGAAAAAAAAAAGAAAAAAGAAACTCATAGGTTGGGGAATTATTTTTAGCAACATTCTTATCCTGTCATCTCATCCTCCCTCCCCTGCATCTCTCACTCTCACACACAATGTCTTTGTCCCTGTCTTTTGCATTCATCTTATGCCCCTCACTCAGGCTCCTTGCTTCTATCTCAGCTGGATATACCAGACGTCCCTCTAATTCGACACACTAATGTAATTCCCCTTCTCTATAATCATCCATTTTCCCGTTTTCATGCCCTCTCCCCGAACTTGAGACACGTCTTGTGGATTCTATTTCACAGCAGTACACCAGACTACATCAGTTTCCATTTCATTTATTCAGTATTTGTTTAGAAACCCCATGCTGGTCTGCTATGAATCAACATTGCTTAATAGAGGCAACTCTCTCTGACCAGGTTAAAGTAGATATAATTACGCATGGATCTTGAATGATAATAAATCTGACTGAAACGAAAATGAATTGTAGTTCAAATAACAAAAGTATTTGGTCTCACAAGATTTCAGAGGAAGATTCATCTTACTGGCACAGAACCTAAGAACACAATACTCGCTCAGAGCGCTTGGTGCATCTGTAAGCAGCCATTTAGGGAGGCTGCCTAACAACAATTTCTAGCAATCCATATTTGAAATGGTGGTTTTTAAAATGGAAAAAAAACATGGTGGTCACATAGATTCTGCTTTAAATGTTGGTATTCCAGCTGTTACGCATTTAGCACCCATTTGTTTTAAATCCCCAGTTAGTAAATAATTTCTAACTGTATCTACAGCTGCTTGAAACATCTTACTAAAAAAGCTGTACTGGCTGTAAAAGTGAATCAGAGGTACGTCCCTGTGTAACCTCTACCTTGACTGAGTATTGGCTGACTCTGCTAAGGAAAGAAGGAAGATCAGAGGAGCAGAACATTGACATAAAGCACAAACATTTGCCTCCAAAGGCAAACATAAATATGAAAGTGAATTGTTTACAGACAGCTTTTTCAGCTGTGATGTATTTTTGCAAAATAAATGAGGCAGAGTGTGCTCTAACCTGGTGCAACATGCATGTTTGCATGTGCAGTCCTACAATACATCCATAAAATATAATAGAAAGCTGTTAAGGCACAACTGAAGTTGAGGTGAGTTGAATTGTGTATGGAAATGATGCAGCATAAAGCTTATTATTTGCCAATGTCACACTGGCTCACATATTTGTGTGACAGGAGCTGTACTTTAATTTAACGTTGATATAATGAAAAGTGTTTAAATTCAGCCCTGCCGCAGCGCTCGCGTTAAATTATTATACATTAACACAAGCAGGTACAAAGTTACAACCAATTTCTGCATTTATATTTGGAAATCCACTTATGGAAGTGAAAATGAAAACGGGAGTCAGAGGCAACTGTTACATGTCAAAAAGAAATGGGAACAGAGGAAATTACAGACCCTTTCTTTTCATGTTATGTCACAGTTTTATGCAGCTGTGCTCCATGTTTCCTCCTGTGAAGAACCCAGAGTATAACACATAACTGAAGTGCAAATGAGAATAAGTGAAAAATTGTAACTCAGATTTCCTGGCAATCTCAGCACCACCTTCGTCCTGTCAGCGCCGAGCCTCTGGTGGAGAGGTTAAGGTTGGAGCTCCGGGCCAAACCCAGCAGTCGAGAGCCCGCCCTCAGGAGAGAGAGTCAACATGGCAAGGGCACCAAACACATTCAGGATGCATAGGTGCCATTTATCATGGTTGACAACTGCACTCTCAGTGCCATTTGGGTTTATTACCGGTACATTTCTCCCCACATAATGATGTTTTCCTTAGCACTTGTCCTCTGAGACTGACTTCAATGAAAAACTGCAGTCGAAACATAAAGGTGACAGTTTTTTTCCCCCCATCCCTTTTATATGAAGTTTGCTTCATCTGACTGTTAAGGACATGGAAATGAAACAAAGAGAAAGCGGAGTTTTCTAACTTTTGCCTATAAGTTTGAGAACATTCAGTACCTGAGGATTTGGGCATATCAGCATCCATGCAGCCGGGACTTATTGCCTGCACACATTGGTATTTAGACCACATTTGTATTTGGGGAAACACATTTTTTCAGGGAGCTGCACAACAAGGATGGTGTTTCCCCAAGTGGATGCATGCTCAAAATTGTCATAACTTTGAACATGCAGTGGAATTTAATTAAAAAAGATAAACCTTCATGCATTCTATATTCATTACATATAAAGTAAAATATTTCAAATCTTGTCTTTAAATTTTGGTGATTATAGCTTATAGCCCATGAAAGTCAGAAATATTAGAATATTTCTTAAGATCAATCAAAACACAGAGCTGTCCAATTTCTGAAAATGATGTTTATTTATGCACTCAATACTTGGTTGGAGCTCCTTCCACTGCTGGGCGTCATTGAAGCCCAGGTTGCTTTGAGCGGTCTGTAGCTCATATGTATTTTTTTGGTCTGGTGTTGCTCATCTTCCTCATGATAATACCTGATAGAGTCTCTGTGGGGGTTTAGGTCAGGTGAGTTGGCTGACCTGCTCGATTGGCCAAGCACAGTAATGTCACGGTCAGCAAACCATGTGGTAGTAGTTTTGGGACTCGGGCCACATGTTACATTCTGCTGAAAAAGGAAATCAGCATCTTCATAAATAAAGCTTTTCAACAGATGGAAGTCTGAAAATCTCCTGATTACAGGAATTTCACAGTGGACTTCAAACACCGCGGATTCTGTGCCTCTCCACTCTTCCTCCTGACTCTGGGACTTGATTTCCAAATGAAATGCAAAAATTGCTTTCATCTAAAAAGAGGACTTTGAACCACCGTGCAACATTCCTTTTCTTTTTCTCCCTGGCCCAGGTAATGGAATTCTGACTTGTCTCTGGTTCAGGAGTGGTTAGATATCAGGAATGCCACTGTTGTTTCTCCTTTCCTGTAGATATCTGCGCACGGTGGCTCTCGATGCACTGACGCCAACCTCAGGCCGCTCCTTGTGAAGCTCTCCCAATTTCTTGAATCAACTTTTCTTGATAATCCTCTCAAGGCTCCAGTCATCTGCTCGAGCACCATTTATATTGTTTGAACAGTAATTTATTCAAACTCAAAATGAAAGATTCTAATAATTAAAAACAAAAAAGGCTTCTAATGTTTCACTTCATGTGTAATGAATATATATGAATGTTTACCTTCCTGAAGTAAATAATCTATAATAAATAATTTCTCCTTCCCTGAAATACTTTTCTGTTTAGCTTCTGGCTGTATGTGACTTGATTAAAGTTATATTAATATATTGCTATTGAATGATGCACACTATGCTGGATGCACATAACAATATTCACCAGAGTTCACTTGTTTACTTTATGAGGTTTTATGATGGAACAAGAGACACAAACCACACTTCTAAAATCCAATATAAAATAAACTTTATTTGAGCTTTTGTATGTAGGTGGAGGAAGCAGCAGCATCTGGAATAGCCTTGACACTGGCTGACACATATTTTACTGCCTTGGGAGAACTGAGGTTACTGTTAATGGAAAAAGGTTATCCCTGCCTGATCAGTGTCTAATATTTGAATATTTGTGAACAAATAGCATGCAGTTTGATAATAACTCCCATTAACCTGACATTTGCCATTCTGAAACTGAAACTTGAGTTTGGAATCGAGGTACTGAAAATCATCTTTTCTACGCTGAAACACATTCTCCAGCCACTTACATGGCATAGCTAGTGGTGCCAAACAGGCTGGTTAGATTAAGAGTTTAAATGGTTAAAATGGCTGGAAAGTTTGAGAGTTTGAGAGGCAAAGGTCAGAGAAGAATAGCCAAGAGTGGTTCCAACAGCCAAAAAAATTGGCTAAAAACAGAGAACCGAGGCTACTCTGGGTGCAGCTTCATGAAAAAGATTTCATGAACATTGCCTGATAGCAGGATCTGAATCTGGGGTAAACAACATGAAAACATTGGACTGCATCCAGTGGGGTGGGGTGCTTTTTGCATTTTTGATTTTTTTGACAGCCTAAGACCCCTTAGTACCAGCTGAGTATCATTTAAATAGCACCGCCTGCTTGAGTATTGTTGCTGGCCGTGCTTATGTCTTTATAACCACAGTATATCCATTCTTTAATGGCTACTTTCAGCAGGATAACACACCATGTCAGAAAAGTTCATATCATCTCCGGCTAGTTTCCTGGCAATGAATTCTTTGTAGTGAAACGGCCTCTGCACTCCACACACTAAAACCCAAAAAAAGCACCAGTGGGGTGTGTGGAAAGGGAAAATTGCATCATGAAGTGCTACCCACAAATCTCCAGCAGTTGCAGGATTATCAGCCTGGATCAAAATTTCTACAAAATGTTTCCAGCATCTTGTTGAATCACGTCACGCACAGTCAAAACAGTCGTGATGGCCAAAGGTTCGATCCAGAAGGTGTAACTAATAAAACTGCTGGTGAATGAATGCCAATATTTTTACAGTATATTTTGCATGTGTGTGTGCTCTCATCCCCATCTCCACCTCACTGCGATCACTCAGAAGGCCTCATCTAAGTTTGCACCTGCTTCATCTCCAACAAAATCATTGCCCCATCCTACTTCCTACCACTCCACTCAAACTATTAGACTCATCGGAGTCTAATGGTTTAATTGGCGTAGTATTTTTTAACTCAAACTCTGTACTTCAATAAAGTATATTAAACTCTTAAATTCAGACCCCGATATTATAATGCTATAGTGTCATAACCTAAGCTTTTATATAGTCAAACTACTTCTGTCATTCACACTGATGAAAAATAGTTCTGTTTCTTAAAAGGGTTTTTCATAAAAAATAGTGTCAACTAAAAATCTTAAAGGAGGAATAAAAAAAAAAACCTGTTGATATAAATTCTTAAAAGCAGCCATTAGCTTTTCATATTGCTGGCTGCTGTTGAATACATGTGTAACGGCGTATTTCACAACCAGACTACCTTTGGGGAGCAAGTGGTCAAACCGCATTTCACACACTTGATTTTAACTGAACAAGTGAATTCTTTATTTAGGGCATTTTCCTTGCGTCAGAAGTTTAAACCGAAGTTTTCTTGAGGAGTTTATGTGGTGCATAAAGTTCTTTCCCCCTCAAAATGGAAAGTCTTCAGTCATTTGGAGCTGAATTGCTTTTTAATTATTTGTTCCACGAAATTTCAGCTCTCCGGCAAATAAAGAGCAGCACCGGTCACGACGCATATAGACTCATCCTGCATATCTATTGTCTTGTCTGAAAAGCATATGCACTTTATCTTTGTCAGCCAACTCCTAATCATAGCCTAAGAGGACAGATCTCATTAGCACAAGGCACATTCCCTTTGCCTGTGAGATGGAGCCGATCATTATCTTTGTTGTGGTGGTGATGACGGTGGTGGTGGTGATGATGATGAAGATGAGGACCAACTGATTGATTTGTGCCAACGGGTATGATCTTTGTACTTCGAATTAAATATGTTCTTTCCAATGAAATTTATTTTCGGCTTCTGGGAACCATCATAATGCTGAAATCAATATTTAATATCCTTGGATCAATGTGACGTGGGGTTTTATTTTGCATCGGTTCTTTCAGTATTTCAGGGCAATAATGTGCAATAGTAAAAGATTAAGAAAAGTAGCGATATTGTGAATGCATTGTACATTTGATATTATGTCTGTCTTTCTCTTGATGACAGGTGTCCAGAGATATTCTCTAGACAGCTGTCTAGAAAATTGCATTTGATTTGCCCTACTGTGCATGACGGTGGAGTGGTGGCATGCAATAAAATAATAATATAAATATGTCCTTTCCATTTACTTTCCAGGTCTATAAAGAAGGTAGTTTCTTTTTCTTTTCTTGTCTGAATGTAGTCATCAAAGTTTTGATGACTGCCAGTGTAGGATGCCAGCATACAGTATGATTTAGGGCCACACAGGAAAACTGCTCACATTAAATCCTTGGTTAGTGTTTATAATGTTTCCTCAGAGGATGGCAGTGTTATAATAATTCATTCATTTCTTCTTTTTTTTTTAATTCATTTGTCTGCTGATTTCACTTTAGCCATTTGTGAGTTTGTTATTACAAACCTTGATGCTTGGCTGGTATGATGGTTGAAAAAAAAAAGCGCTCAAATTGAAGAGAAGTGCTTCCCTGTCTGTGCTGCTGTATCATAGAACAGCAGTGCAATCTTACCTTGTTTGTGCTCACACATGGCCAGTCTGTCGCAGGACTGAAACATAGAGACAGACAACCATTCACTCTCACATTCAATTCAATTCAATTCAATTCAATTTTATTTATATAGCGCTGAATCGCAATAAATAGTCGCCTCAAGGCGTATAATATTGCAAGGTAAAGACCCTACAAGAAAACCCAACAGGCAAAACGACCACCTATAAACAAGCACTTGGGAAGGAAAAACTCCATTCACAGCTATGCCCACTTTAGAATCACCAGTTAACCTAAGTCCACACATGTCTTTGGGAGGAGGCGGAGTACCCAGACCGAATCCACGTAGACAAGATGCAAACTTCACACAGAAAGGCCTCAGGCTGGAATTTGAACCCAGGGCCGTCCTGCTGTGAGGTGACAGCGCAAACCACCGCACCTCTCTGCCGCCTGGTGGTACAGTGGTTTGAATGTGCAAAAAAAAAAACTGTAAACAAAATAAAAATGTCGCTTGAAGCAGCCGGTAATTTAGATAGTGCATTTGAAATGTGAAAACATAAAATCATTATTGTCAAGAGGGAAAAAAATACAGTTGCATCAGCTTTGTCATTTTATTGGAGTCACTTGTGTGCCACTGGATAACAGTGAGGATGAATTGGTTCACTGAATGGTTTAGTCTAATTAATGCTTATTCAGAGGTCCAGTGTTTGAGTGGAACACAAAGCATATTTCTACCAGGCACCAAATGTTGTAAATTATATTTCAGTTGACAGGTTTGATAGTGGGTTTTTTTTGGGGGGGGGGGGGTGGTAATTGTTTGCAGATCCCTACTTAGGAGAGGATCTCATAGGCAGCTGCTTTCTACTGCAGAGGTGGATCCTATGCTGGTCCATACACAGATCACATGCTTTACATTGTTGTTGGTTTGGGCCTATTTTGTAAGCAATATATTGCTTAAACATTCAAGTAAGTTGTCTCCTATGAGGATAGGGCTTACTGTAAATGTATCATGAACTGCCTTCTGAGTATTGGAGTGCTGGAAGGGAAGAGGGAAAGGAAGGAGTGGGGATGGGCTGGCGATACCCGCAAGTTCAAATGAAATCAAAGCCCTTCCTTCCTGTGTTTTTTTTTTTTTTTTTATTGTCTGGGACAAGGTCAAAATCTAATATTTATCATGTGAAGGAAGTGTATAGTTGTGCTTGCTGCCTTCATAATTGAGTCATCACTGCCGGAAAATATAAAAGCAGGGCCATTTTCTATCCATGGTTTAATAGGACGCTCTGCTGCTCTCCTCCTGTGTTGAAAATACACGTAAGCAGCGCATAGCACAGACATACTGTCAACATTGCACTGTCACCATAATTATAACAAGGTCTCCCCTGTTCACAAGTACACCCTCATGTGATTGCAGTTATCTTTGCTTCAGTCAGCTGCACTATATGCACAGAACCACAGATCAGTGAATGGCACACTGACTCTTTCACTTGAATGATTGTAGTAGCGTGTGATTTTATGAAAACAATGTTTGCAGATTACTGATTTTCAGCTCAGATAGAAATCTCTGTAAAAAGATATGATTATGCAGAATATACAGGCAAGAATTTGCAGCATGGGAAGCTTCATGGGGGAGCTTTGCAATCCATTTGTAGCCTATACAGCAGTACGTTCATTTTCTTTCAGCAGGTTGCTGCATGCAGACAAGCAGTCCTCGTGGAGAGCAAAGGAAGAAATCACTGACTGAAATCAATCTCAAAACGGCTATTGTATAACGACGAGCTTTTAACTTTCTTTTTTTTTTTTTTAAATGAATCGGCATTCATAGCAGGACCGTTAAAAAATGACTGGCTCACTGAAAAACGAAGCCTTTGCCTGGTTAACAGTTGTCTGTTATCATTTACCCTGGAATAACTGGGTGCCATCCCAGAGGCAGAAGATAGCTGATGGGTTGACAGATTGCCCAAATACAATATCTACATTCCTGACAATTACTTGGTTCGAAGAACTGGATTTCTGACCTGATATACAAGCTGATTTGTTTCAAGATCTCAGAGAAAATGCTGCTAATCTACCAGCTTAAGGCGCAGGCAGAAATCCAAAATTAGTTGGAAAGTCTGAACTTTGCTGGCAGGTTTCTCTGCATTGTTTCGTTTGAATTACATGCTGCCACTGTTTTAAACTCTCTAGCAGGGAAAGTAGGTCTCGTGGCCACTGGGCAGTTATATCACTAAAGTACTCTCTGTTTTCAATCTGCCAAGTCACAGAAATCTACCGTTATTGGCATTTTAATGGCTCCACGTGGCATTAATAGCCAGACTGGCTGCATCAATGCTTTCAAGAACGGGAGCCTGATCCAAAGAAATTACTCAGTATAACTGGAACAGATATCATTCTCCATATGAGCTGCCTTTAGATAGCAGACTACAGAATTATCAGTAAAAAAAAAAATATCTAAAAAATATTTTAAATATCATTTGATAAATAGACACTATGCACATGTTGTTTTTTCATTTCTAATAAATGTCATGCAGTCCCTAATTTATCTACTGAACCATAATCCCACTTGTGGCTAAACATGAGCTCAGTTTAACTGTTGTGTATGTTAGTGGAGTGTAGGTGTGGACCCATCACAGCCATCTGACAGTTTATGTCTGTGGTTTTGGACACTAACTTCAGCTCTAAAGTTTACAAGTTTGAAAAAGTTTTAACTATATGTCAGAAAAGATCGCAATCTCATGGACAGTTTAAAAAAAACACAAGTTTGTCTGTCAGTCTAAACAATCGCTGACAAAACACTTTTTTCTAGACAAATTAGGTTAAATAATTGAGGCTGTAGGGTGTGGCACAGGTGACAAAACTGGAAATACATACATTATTTCTTAATTTATGCAGTTTAAATTGAATGTGACACAGTTACATAAATAAACAGGAGTGACAGTATAAAAAATCAGTCAGTGATATTTGCTGATTTTCTCAGGTCTACACCTATAAGGAGAGTTGAAATTTAATGTGCAGTACAGGAGAACCACAACAACACTGGCCCAAATATGTAAAGACAAGTGAGACAATAAAAAAAGAATGAAAAAGTAAACACATGGCAGACAGACAGCTCAAAAAATGTAAAACCACAAAAGCTTTATTTTCCCCCTTGTAGATTCTGCTTCTTCCACACATGAGGTGGCTTCTTTATGGATGCTGGTTACATTAGCCTCAGGCTAGAAGCTGTTTCATTGCAGACAGCCCATCAAGATGAGTGACAACAGTGGGGGCGGGAACTTGACCAGCTGAGAAGGAGGAGGCCAGGACTAACAATACATTTTCTACCTCAAAGTGAAAACTTGCATATTGTAGCTACAACTCAAAAGTCACTGGCAAGAAAAGGGAAAGAAAGAAAAACTTGCAGCCTGCCGGATGGAAAAATCTTGGTTTGGTTGTCTTCATACAGTTGAGTCTGTAACATTAATTTTGATTTATAAATTCATTACCGACATATCCTTTACAGATATCAACTCTATTTAATTGAGTCAGTGGCTGCCATTAATGGCTTTGGTTAATGTAGCATTTTGCTCTCAGTCTATGTGGAGAGCACTCGAGTTGTGTAACAGCTTGAAGAGAAAGCTGCAAATCAGAGGAAATCTGTGGCTGAGTCTGTCAATGATCTCACCTACATTTTGAAGCTCAAGTCGCAAGAGACGAGTTATTTGAAGAAAAGGCCAGTTGGTTGCTTTCTCTCCTTTACTTTTTTGGAGATCAATACCTTTGCACCAAATTTTGTAAGACTCGCTATTGATCCATCACCACTTCCTCCACTTGCACTGCGATGGATGCTCTTGCTGAGAGCCAGTAAAGCACACTGCATGTTTGTTTTCAGCTCAAGGACTCTTTTCTTCATTTCCCTCTTCTGCTGTATGAAAGTCACATCTACACTACAAAGATATTACTGCAAGTGCAGTAAGGGGAGTTGCACCTTCATGACAGGTACATGCAGTCTTCAGTTGTCAGTGTTATTAGTGTTACTTCAGCACGACAGGGTGCCAATATTCTCAGCGTCAGCCAGAGAAAGCAGAAAGTCAGATGAGAGTTGCTTCTTAATAGTCTTGAATTCTTCTGCGAAACATTTGCGCTCGCGAGGCGCCACAGCGAAGAAAAGCCTCTTCCTCTCTTTGGCTTTTTGTAAGTTCACTTCATGAGAATGAAACCTTATCGGCCTCAGTCCCACACGGCGGGATCTGGTTGGTTCCTCTGATACTGACCTACAAGGAGCGGATAACTGCAAAAGAGCAACAATAAATTGCCTCCTGTGAACTAACTTGTTTATATCTGTTGGGCCTTCAGTGCTGTTTGGGGACAAGATGGTAAGTAGTGTGTGTGTGTGTGTGTGTGTGTGTGTGTGTGTGTGCGCGCGCCTTTGCGTGCTTGCATGGATGGGTTGTTGGGGTCACTGTGCAATTTAGCAAGTCGCCAACTGGATCTAGCTAAAAAAAGAAAGAAGAAGGGGGGGGGGGGGCAGAAAACAAAATGGAGACAGGAAATGCTGTCTTGGCATTTTCGTATTGCTATGATTTACATTTTTGCCAAAACAGAAGAGGAAAGGATGTCAACAACACTGACAGCTGTTCGGGTGACAGATTCTCCAGAGGAAAAAAATCTAACAGAAAGGGAGGCAGCTCTGCATCTTATCACGCAGCATAGCAGCCCCATCACATTCACAATATCGCAGTATAGAGTCCACAGTGTAATGGAGTGCTGTGTTTGCAAAGAGGACACAGTGGCGCTCGCTTATTGCTTCTCATCATAGCAGTGCATTGCCGAGCAATTAAAAAGCCATCAACTGACTCCCAACTAATTACCTACAGAGTCATCTAACCTTGTTGTTGATATTAAATAAAGTACTTGTCTGTAAAATGAGGTGAACGGAGCAAAAGCATATTGTCATGCTTTATGCCAGCGACTGGACCTGGACCATATGCTGTTCTTTGTTACAACACAGTCATTATCGTGATACAAATTATGTTTGCACAAAGGCAGAGGGAAATGAACACATTTAAACACAATACATAATAAAATTATTCTTTTTTTTTTTTCATTTTACAGCACACAGCAGTAATGAAGGACAATGCTGGACTGAAATGAAGTGGGTCTGTGACGCATTCCGGAGGTCAGATGTGCATGAATGAGATGTGATCGAAGCAAACTGAGTTCTAGGGAATTATAATGCAGAAATGTCATTTAGGCTTTAGCAAATGCTGCTTTTTTTTTTTCCACATCATTTTCAGTGAATTTTTTATGGCTGAAGAATCTCCTCATGTCCCAACACGAGGGCCAAGATTAACAAAGTCCAAGATGATCCAGGCTAACACTTAAGGAAGTATAAGACATGCTTTGACACTAATTTTCAGTCCGGTCCTTGCACCTGACCATTTTCAGAGGAATATTTTTTGTTTTGTTTTTGTTGTTTGTTTGTTTGACAAGCCACTTAACACTGACCTATGAATCATTTGAGCATAAAAAGGCACCTAACTCAAGGGATGAATCAGTGTTGTGTCTGCACATAAAAGACAACTTAGCAAACAAGCAGTTTTAAACTGCGCTTTGTTGCGAGCAGCCTGCCACAAAAACACATCATTTGTTTCCATTTATTTAGTTGAATCTATGGAAAATGCCAACAATAACACAGTTTGACAAACATAAAATGGTATTTTCTGCACAAACAATGTTTTTCCCAAAGAGCTTTAGCCAAAAACTTGGCATATCTTGGTATGGTGTGCAGTGCGCCCTTAAAAGAACTGAGGACAGTGGACAAGTAGAAGATAAAAGAAGAAGTGGCAGCCTCAAAAACTAACTACAGCAGATGAACAGTACCTGGAAGTCATGTCCCTAAGAAAAATTCCAGCAAAGACCTGACACAGAGATGCATCTGGCCCTTCAGTTGATCCATCTACTGTTTGCCTAAACCTCATCAGAAATGGTCTCAATGCTGGCTGTCAAGAAGCCATTCTTGATGAAGGGAAACTGGACTGAAAATTTGTGACAATTGGTCTTATGGAGTGATGAAGCCAAATTGGTTCAAATTGTTGATATGTATGGAGGAATGTCTGGAGAGAAGTACAACAGTGAGTGTCTACAGACATCTATAAAGCACAGTGGAGGCTCTGTCATGGTTTGGGGCTGCATTTCAGCCGGTGGTGTTGGGGATCTTGTCAAAATCAGTGGAATTATGAACACATTTTGATCCTTCATGCAATACCATCTGAAAAGCATCTGACTGGCAAAAGCATTTTTTCAGTATGACAATGATCTCAAACACACTGCTAATGCAGTAAAAGCATACCTGGATAGAAAAACACACAATGGAACACAATCAGTCATGGACTGGCCTCCCCAGAGCCCAAACTGTTGAAGCAGTGTGGGATCATCTAGACACAGAACAGAACACAATGCAGCCAACATCCAAAGAAGAGCTTTGACTGTCCAAGGATCCTGGAAAACCATTCCTGAAGACTACTTGAAGAAAAAGAAAATTCAGGCTGTGTTGACGAGTAAAAAGTGACTGACTTTCAAACTTGTTAGAATTGTACAAACTCTGTTTTTGTCTAATATGCTTTTTACATAACAAAATACAAACAAATGTGGGGTGTCTCAAGACTTTTGTACAATCCTGTAAATTACAATTAACAAATAAAATAGTCCCTAAAACTATGCAATCCTTCACAAAAAGGAAGATTGCTTAATGTGATTTTTTTTAAGCAGTCATGCCCGAGGATGTAACAGAAGTGTTACATGAATAATGTAAATGTAATTTGCTGCTTTCAAGAACTAAAAAGACTACAATTTTGAGATGAGAAATTACGTGTGAGTAATAAATTCATACATGTCAAAATTACACGAGTAACCATTTTTAAACCAAACCTGATCCCGCTCTGGATCTCCAACTAATTTTAGACCATGCTGACTATTTATTTACAGAATGAAAGCACCACTATCTGCTTACAGTGCGCTCGAAATTAATTCACTATGAGTGGGCCTTTTAAGATAACCTACTGCAGACCACTTTGTTGTTCATCTAACCCTCTCAGGGGTTTCTCTGATGAAACCAATTTCTTATGAAAAATTACACCCCTTTTACCAGCTGTGAGACAAATCTGGGTTCCATTTTCCCCTTGATGAAATTCTCATGTTGTGCATAGATTTATTCATTATTTTCACTGCTCAAAAATCAATGCTTAGGCTGAAACACAAAATCACCATTAAACCAAAGCAAATGGGAAAGCCAGATTTGTGAGCTTTGCCTCAAATATGCAAAACTACCCATCTCTCTTCACCCAGTTTTGTTGTTGTTGTTGTTTATTTTTTCCATTCTTCTGATGAGACAGTGTTAGTCCTTTTTGTGTCACCTCCTTTTAAAGCCCCAGCGCTCTTATCAGAGGCAGAGTGCTGATGGAGCAGCCATGTCCTCACTGCTGTTGGGCAGCAGAATTAGTTTAGTTCCACTGAATAATGAAGTAGAATGTGTACCCACTGTTCTAATTAAAACCCCTGGTCATTCATCTGTCTAATAGATACAATGCCTTCCAGTATAATTTTGTCCCAAATGTACAATCCCAGACTGTGTTCTCTGCTCGATGAGCCTCTGCTGAGCAGAACGGCGCTGTGCCAAACATGCAATACGGTATACTTCTTGTCACACTGCCTCTCATACCCACTTGCAAGCATATGGTCATTTACACACATGCAAAAAAAAAAAAAAAAACCTCACAGCATCTGCCACCACTATCTTAGTTAGGAAAGACATAAAAATGTCAACATTTAAAAATGGACCATTCATTAAAATCCTTCCCCAAATGTAGCTGCATAGCTTAGCAATGATAGCAACAACTATCTGTGTGCGTGCACGTGTGTGTGTTTCCTTTTCAGAATTAAAATAAATTGCAGAAGTGCATTGATTGCATCATCAGTGTGTTTATTTGATCTAATATAGGACAGAAATGCAAGGATGTCTGGCTGACAAGCTTACTCTTGGCATTAAGCCTGTGAGCCAAAGAGCATATCATCAGCTAGCTTACCATTGTAAAAATACCTGTTCAAAACTGTGGGAGTCAAAATGCTGCTATACCAGATTTTACAGCTATTACAGGCTATACAGTCTTTTGGTTTACAGCTATTTTTGCCCCAGAACCTCCAGCCAGAGTTATAATTCAATAAAGTATTTCATCCTCAAGAACTTTTATCTTATCAGGGTGAAGAGGTTTAAAAATATAAGCGACAAAGCAAAATTATAACCCGTGTGTTCAAGCACGTTTTTTTATGCTAACAATGCAGTTACTTAATTATGAGACAAATTAAATTCTAATTGCATTTGTGCATGTAACACTGTACAGGTGCCAGCAATGCAACATAAAGCTCCGGTTTCATACAATCTGTTTTTAAGCTCATCACCTCTTCAGCCTTCGGCCTGGCATGTTTAATGTCAAAGTGCTCGCTCATGATCCTTTTACATCATTCTCATTTTAAAGGGCTCCGCCACAAAAGCAAATCAGTCAGATCCAGAATTTTCAACCAGCCAACTGAGCTAACATTAACAGCCAGAAGTTTCAATAGAGATCTATTTCAATAGAGTCGTCTATTCTGCTGACAAAAATTGATGGTGTCAACTAAGCTTCAGAATTCTGCTCTTTTGTGTGAATTAGAAACTGCATTGTTTCAGAAATTACAACAATTTTCTCGTGGCAATTTTGCCTCTGTTATTGTTCAAATTTATGTGCACTGCCAGAAGGGAATAGTTATACTGACTTGACTGTGGTGTGGTGTTGGAGGATTAATGAAGTATACATCGGAGACCTACATCATTTACAGTGAATTACTTTTTCCCTGCTCACATCCACCTAATGCACAGCACACAATACTCTATCTACACACCATTATCCCAACATTAGAAGCAAGATGGGTGCACGCTGTCAGCTTTTAGGGTTATGCTTTTAATCCGTTAACAGACAGGCAGATTATTATTTTTTCTTTTACAGTAAATAAGCTTTTGTGTTTGATAAGCTACACATGAGATACAGAAATACTACCTGCTGCTGTTTAGTCCTGCTCTCACAGGGCCAAAAACATTTGAATAGAGACACATTTTCAGCTACGTGGTGACAAGAGTGATATTTCCCTGGAGGAAGTGAATCTAAAAATATCCCAGAATATATATAAATATTAAAAAAAATACCCATCAGGGTGGTATTATGTGGAAATATTCTGTGAATACAAAGATGTAGCTTTTAAACTATATTGTTCATTTATAGCGGCAGTGTAATTCTTATGAGCCGTTTTGCACACCATATGGCTATACTCTCCAATGAAATGAAAGCAGGGCGATATCCTTTGAAATGAATTATTTGTATTGAATCTAAATTGTGTATTTTTTTATGACATATCATTTAGAGGAAAAAGATGGTGAAGTTTGTAAAAGGCAGCAGAGTGGTAGGAATGATCTGACACCTTAAGTGATATTTTGTGTCTGTGCTGCGAGGAATCAGGATAATTCTGGTGGTTTTGCTTTTTTTTTTTTTTTGGTATTTTTCCTTTCTAGACTTGTCTCCCCTCTTCCTCTTAAATCAGTGGTTCTCAAACTATTTTTGCTATGCTCCATTTTAGAAGCTCTCACTTTTGTCCTTCATTAACAATAAAACAGGGTCCAAACTGGATTTTACTTAAAAAAAGGTGAACTCAATGGCATCAATAGTTTGGTTATAAAACATATTCTTTCACCTTAGTTTCACTTCATTAAATGAAGAAGAAATGTAACAAATGTATCCCCCTGATGGCACAAACACAGCTACAGAAAGTGTTCAGATACAATGCCACATGCCAGTAACACAACATTTTTGCAACTGGGATCTGAGAAAATCAACCACCGTAATTTTCAAAATAAAATGTTAAGATGCCAATTTCTTTCTTTAGGTAACAGATCTGGACTGCAGTGAGGCCAAAACTGTATTAATTATTCAGCATTAACGGTGCCTTTATCGACGCACACGTGCAAATTATCCATGCCATGTACATTAATGCCATACCATCACAGTTCCTGGCTTGTGAATTATGCACGGATAACTAGCAGGATGGTCCTTTTCTCTTTGATTGACAGGATTCTGATTTCCTGCTCATGCACATTTGCAATTTCATCTTGGACTTTAAACATGCACAGACAGCAAATATCAGCAAATATCAATAAAAATGACCTGACTTTCATTTGGAGGATCATCACTGGTTATGAGCGTTGGATCTCCTGCTTCAACCCAGAGACCAAAAAGCAGTCTTAAGTGGAAGAATCCAAGCACAGACACATAATCAATAGTACATTTTTTTTTTCCAACATTCACAGGGTCGTGCCCTGAGAATTTTTTTCCTCAGGGTCAGAATGTCAACTGAGTTTGAATGCAATGTCCACAAATGATCTGAACTATGGCCCTTGCTATTGTTTGGAGGCTCACAGGTAAACACAAGGAGCTAAAAATAGAACAAACACTGAAAGCAGTGTAGCGGTGCCCATAGATGCCCCTAGAGTGGAAAGGGGGCAAGTTTGAAGCAGGTTTTTGCCTTTAATAGACCGAATGTTTTAATTGCAACTTACATATGATGTCTTGGTGACATGGTAGAGTTTTTAACTTGCCTTTGTCAATGCAGCTGTGTTCACTGACAATTCCTGAGTCCCTGAAGATGATGACATTTTAATATTAATCTAATTCACAGTGTGTGTGTGTGTGTGGGGGGGGGGGGTTCCAAAAACAAGTAACATTTTTCTGTTCCCACATTTAATAGTTTGCATTAGTATTATTTTCAATTCAATTCAATTCTATTCATTTATAGCACCTCATGGCACTTTACATTGTAAGGTAAAGACTTTACAGTATTTAAAGAAAGAAAGAAAGAAAGAAAGAAAGAAAGAAAGAAAGAAAGAAAGAAAGAAAGAAAGAAAGAAAGAAAGA